>JACEFZ010011166.1:70000-290000 GCA_014155875.1 Cepaea nemoralis
CTCACACGGCCTAGATGGTATCAGTAATAGAATTCTTCGTTGTGCTGCACCAGTCATTAGTGAGTCCTTAACATTCATACATAACCAGTGCCTGGCCAAAAACTACTTTCCATCTGCATTTAAAATTGCTAAAGTGTTTCCGCTAATTAAAAATGGCTCAATCGATAATAGCGTTTTGGGTAATTATAGACCTATTTCATTACTATCGTCGCTATCAAAACCACTAGAAAAAACACATTCATAAAATAACGTTACACCTTTTAATTAACAACGATCTAATAATTAACAGTCAATCTGGGTTTCGACCTAAATATTCTTGCCATAGTGCTCTAACAAAAATGACCGATAACTGGCACTTAAACATCAACAACGGTAGAATTTGTGGAGCGGTGTTTGTAGACTTTAAAAAAGCTTTTGATATGGTAGATCACGATATTTTAATTAGAAAACTAAAACAAATGAAGATAAATACCAACATGGTGAACATAATTACGTCATTTCTATCCGACAGACAACAAGTCGTGTCCTTCAACAACTGTCTATCAAGACCCACACAGCTGAATATTGGTGTGCCTCAGGGCTCAATACTAGGTCCGCTGCTTTTTGCAGTTTATATTAATGATCTTCCTTTATATATCAATACAACTTGTGATCTATTTGCAGACGACTGTACTATATATACTAGTCAAGAAAACCGTAGTGAATTAGAGAATTCTTTACAAAAGGAACTCGATAATCTTACTAGATGGAGCAATGAAAACCGCATGCAAATTAACATCGACAAAACCAAATCCATGTTAATAACGACCAGACAAAAACTACAGACACTAGCCATAACTGGATCACCGCTCGAACTCCGCATGGGCACGTTACCTATAGTTAATGTGAATGAACATAAAACACTAGGTCTTTTAATTGACAGCCATTTGAGCTGGAGCTCTCATGTTCACGTTCTTACCAAGAAAATAGCACAAAAAGTTTACCAACTTGCTAAAATTCAGCACTTCCTGGACGAAAGCACACGAAAAATATTCTATACATGCTATATCCAATCACATCTCGATTACTGTTCCACAGTTTGGGATGGTTGCCCTAAATCTAATTTAAAACGACTATGTTCTCTACAAAACCGTGCTATTCGTCTGGTTTCTGACATAAAGCACGTTGAAAGTAATCATTTGTACAGTCATCTAAGACTTCTACCACTTCAAAAGCGCTTCCTTTTCAACAAAGCCAAATTAGTGAACAAAATTATATCTCAAAATACCCCAGGGTATCTTCTGCCGCTGATTCAATCTAATGCAATGAACAGCAAGCGCCTAAATTTGTTACATGTCTCAAAGCCTAGATTGGACCTATACAAAACATGTTTCGCCTATTCTGGTGCTCACTTATGGAATGATCTGCCTCCAGATCTGAAAACTCCAATGAGTCCCTACACTTTTAACCGAAAACTCTTTCAATACTTAATCCATACCGACTATATGCCACCATAATTCATTTACTGGTATAATTGTTCATTATATATGTGTGTGCGTGTGGAAGCGAGAGAGAGAGAGAGAGAAGAGAGAGAGAGAGAGAGAGAGAGAGAGAGAGAGAGAGAGAGAGAGAGAGAAAGTGGGTGTCAGAGAGAGTGAGAGAGTGAATGTGTGTGTGCATGCGTGTGTTTGGAGAGAGTGATTGAGCGAGAAATGGTAGAGGAATGTGTCAGTGCATGCATTCGTACGTGTATGTGTGAGAGTGAGTGAGGGAGTGTGTGCGTGCGTGCGTGCATGCGTTCATGCGTATGTGTATGTGTGAGAGAGTGTGATTGAGAGAGTGAGTGTGTGTGTGAAGGATTGTGTGTGAGAGTGAGACAGTGCGAGAGTTGATGTGTTAGTGTGTGTGTGTGAGACATTTTGTATGTGTCTAGATGTGAGGAGGTGTGAGTGTGTGTGGAGGATGTGTGTGAGTGTGGGGATATGTGTGGGTGGGGGATGTGTGTGTGTGGGGGTATGCGTTTGGATGGGTTGGGGTGTGTGGGTTTTTGTGGGTAGTGATATTTGTGGGTGTTAGTGGGATGTGTGGATGGATGTGGGAGAGGGGGGGGCGGGTGAAAGTAGGGGTGTGGAAATGGGTGTGGGGGATGTGTGTATGGGTGGAGGATATGTGTATGGGATGGGTGTGGGGTGTGTGTGTTTATGTGGGTGGAGATGTGTGGGTGGTTTGAGGAAGTATGTGTGGGTGGCGGGGTTGTGTGGGTAGGGGATTGTGTTGGGTGGATTGGGGATGCAATGGGCGGGTGGGGAGAAGTGTATGGTGTGTGGGTTTGAGATATGTGTGCGGTGTGTTGGTGGGGGATTATAACAGAGCACCATCTCTGTTAGTAGTTTGGGAGATAGTTGGTGTGAAATAGAAAAGGGTTTGGGAAATGAATAAGTGATAAATGATGCACGCGTGAGCACAATTGAACGAGTTGTTAGGGAAGCTCATGCGTGACGTCGAGGATAAACATAGGGCAGTCCCAACTCAGCATTCAACTTAGCCAGAAGTGTTTCAACTTACTGTATACGTTTTTATACCTGGACTAATAAACGGACACATATACACTTTGGTCGGAGCCTTGTCTTCATATATTACAGTTGCCTTCAGTTATGTTCAGACTCTGCGTGATCTATACAGTCTGAAATGGTGCCGTATACCAGGATACTGATTTGAGCTGTCGCGGCCACAAGCGATCATAGAAGTCATCATCACAAAACAGAACAATGGATTTCTAGAAGGTAGAAATTATCAAAGGCCACGGAAACTTGAAGTCGTGTATTATTGAGAAGCCAACAAAATAGAATCTGCAAATCTTTCTGATGGAGCTGATGTTCGTTAAAACCGTCACACGAAATATAATATTCTGAGTTGTGGAACAGAGCTGCCATCGTCATTGTCCAGCCTTGGGCACCTGGCCGTTGTTTTTTGGAACGTCAATATGCTGCCTTGAAATGTCGTTTTACAGGAGCCGTTATCGTCCTCATGTCATTGAATTTGACCTTGGTCGCCTGAAGTGAAGTCAGGAGCCGTTATCGTCATCATGTCATTGAACCTTGACCTTGGTTGCCTGAGTGAAGTCAGGAGTTGTGAAGAGTTCATCCTTAATCACGAGAGGTTGGTGGTCAACGCTTATACTGAACCAAGCCATTTGCTCATTCGTTTTCGATCGTTGGCTCCGATTGAGGAAACTCTACTACTTGCGAAAATCAACTCCATTCGAGCTTGGTCATAATGCAGCTATCTTGAACTCTGGCTTATCAAAATGTTACTCAAGCAAAGCGATAACGTTAATGTGGAACCTTCGGAAGTGGGTGGGCAAACTGGGTTGCCGTCCTGCTGAAGAAGGGACCCTATTTAAATCGCTTCATTAAGCTAGAGCCGTTTCCAGACGTGCCCTTTTTCGGGTGAAGTCGTCCAGAAGTGCCCTTTTTCGGGTGAAAAGAAGGCACAAATCTGGGGTGCCCGACCATGGGTGAAATCAAGAGTTCAGAAGTTCTCCTTTCGTTATGGTAGAATAGAGGAACACGACACGCTCGTTTTTTTTTTTACAAAGCCTACAACTGTCAAGTACAATCATCAGTCGGCATATCTGGACTTACTTCTCCGTTGGACCCGTAGGAAGAGGTATTTCAGCCATAACTGGTAATTAAATTAATGTAAGATTTAACTAATATCACATAATCTGGTGTGTTAGATAGGATTGATTAATCTACTAGGAACACTTGATCTTTATAAGAAGAACAATTACTTGCGTTCCTCCTATAATTTAAATATAGTGGTATACTTATTGATATTTATTAATTATAATTGTCAATTTGGTTATATAAATTGTATAGTAAAACTATTTCAGCATATTTCAACATGGCAGAGGAACAGGTTTTGTTGACACAGGTGTTAACTGGAGTAGGCACGGCAATAGGCAGACTCAACACAGCAATAAAACAACAAGGAATAGGGACAGAGATTGAAAAATTTAGTGGACAGGCGAAGGATTTCAAGAAATGGATGACTTCGGTAGAGAAACATGCATTTTTGGTGGCGGCAACGGATGAGGAAAAGATGAAAATTGCTTATCAGGCCACTATAGCACCGGTTTCGGATCACATTCGAAGAAAATTAGAGGCAAGGACTGATTAGACATGGGAGCAGTTCAAGGATGACTTAGCCCGCAAGTATGCTGAAATCACAGATCCTCAGCATGCGTTTTCAATGTTAAGACAATCCAAGCAAAACACTGGAGAAACTGTACAATTATTTAGTGATAGGTTGATTAACCTAGCTGAAGAAGCATTCCTGGGACAGAACGTACGAGGGGAGGAAGTGGAACGAATGTTGGTCGGGATTTTTGTAGATGGTATAAAGTCAGATGGACTGAAGTTTAAATTAATGAGAGAAAACCCTGAGAGATTATCACAAGCTGTGGATATAGCTGTACAGGAAGAGAATTTGAGACGAAGATTTAGACTGAGAGTAGGACGAGAAATAGGAACTAGTCGGGAAGATAGGATTGAAGAGCCCATGGAGGTAGGACAAACAAGGTTCGGATGGAATAGAAGAGGAGGAATACAGACGTTGCAGGGAGGTGATGAAAATACTTATGATAGAAGAAGACAAATGAGAAATCCTATAAGAGAAACAGGTAGGTAACACAAATATAGTCTGTTGGGGTTGTGGCCAACGCGGACACGTTTTTAAGTTCTGTGGTAACAGGCGTGTTCAGGCGAATACACAAAATAGAAATGTCAATAACAGATCAAATACGAATTTTGAAGGTAGACAGAGGAATTTTACAAGGCCAAGAACACAGGAAAACCGGAATCCCACCTATTGAATAGGACCTGCGGTAGGAGGGAAGATAACAAGGTCCCAAGATTTAAAGAATATTTTAATGACAAGTATAGCAGGACGAGTAGAAAGTGCTCTCAACTGGCTGAAATCAAACAATTTTCAGTAAATAAAACGGACCCCAGTTCATGCATAATAGAAATAGGGAAATATAGAATTCGTACATTAATTGATTCGGGAGCTCAGGTTAGTGTAATCAAAGAAAATTTTCTATACAAAATAATGAAAAATTGCAAAATATTCAGGAGTCATGATAATCTTCACTCTGTTACAGGACAAAATTTACAAGTAGTTGGTCAAACAATGATAAATCTCAAATTAGGAGGAATCAACGTAAGACATCTTTTTCATGTAGTGAAAGACTTAAATAGGAACATGCTTATAGGTAGAGATTTCTTACTAAAAAATGGTGTAAGACTTTTTTTTGATCTGCACAAATTAAGATTCAAGGGCGTGTATGTAGATTTAGAAGAGGACATGCACATATCAGCACTGGTTAGAGTTAAAATGTCCACGACTTTAAAACCACAAACGGTTAATCTGATACAGGCGAAAGTGAAAAGAAATCCGTATTATTTAGTAGGACATACAGTTAGAATCACAGAATTACAAAGGGAGGTAATAGATGAGCCTGGCCTAGAAGTTCCAGACGGAATAACGACATTAGATAAACACTTAACTTTTCCGGTAATGATTATTAACAACACGGGCAGGGAAATTAAATTGTATAGAGGATGTGTAATAGCCAAAGTAGAACATGATACTAACAGCGTATTAGCAACAGATAGAGTAGAAATGCCGAGAATGAATTATTCAGAAACCCATATGGAAAGAATCAATACCAGGAATAGACGTGGAAGAAGATGGAACAAGCGGAATGATGAATTGATCCATCCATTCAGAAAACATACATCTCAAATATATTCAGTAGACAAAACAACAAGAGAACAAGAGTTATTAGCACAATTAAAAGCTCCACCAGAAAATAAGGAAATATTAGAAAAACTTGTAAAAGAGAATCAGGATGTTTTTGCAATTAATGACTTAGAATTGGGGAAGACCAAAACAGTCACTATGGAAATAGATACTGGAGATCACCCACCAATTAGTTTAAAACCGTATAGAACTCCCTTAAGGAATAGAGAAATTGTCGAAAAGGCAATAGAAGACATGCTGAAAGCAGGAATAATAACAAGATCGAAGTCAGAATGGTCATCTCCGATCGTCATAGTGACCAAGGCTGATGGTTCACATCGATTCTGTTGCGACTACAGGGCGTTGAACAAAATCACTAAGAATGTAGCTTACCCATTGCCGGTGATAGACGATATTTTAGGCTTACTTAATGGGTCTACCTTCTTCACTACATTGGATGCAAGGTCAGGATTTTGGTGTATCCCTATGTCCCCAGATGCTCAAAAGAAAAGCGCTTTCTGTACACACGCGGGGTCTTACGAATTTTTACGAATGCCTTTTGGGGTCAAGACGGCGCCTTCTCATTATATGCTATTAATAAATCAAGTATTAGAAGGCATGCAAAAGTTTGCATTAGCATACATAGATGACATTTTGATCTACACAGCAGGAGACGTTCAGGACCATCTGAAACATGTAAAATTAGTATTTGACAGATTAAGAATACATGATGTTAAATTGAAACTCAGTAAATGTGAATTTCTAAAAACAGAAACTAAGTACCTGGGATACATTATTGATAGAGAAGGAATTAAACCAGATCAGGATAAAGTAAAAGCTATTAAAGAATTGCCTCCTCCAACCAACGTAAAAGAAGTTCGTGCTTTTATCGGTACATGTGGGTACTATCGTCGTTTCATTCCAGGTTTCTCAAAAATAGCAGAGCCCATCACTAACCTGACTGGCAAATACGCTAGATTTAAGTGGAATGATGAGTGTCAAAGAGCATTTGAGTTTTTAAAAAATAGCTTAACAATAGTGCCACTATTGACACATCCAGATTTGGATAAACAGTTAATTTTGTATACAGATGCTTCAGATAATGCAATAGGAGCATGTTTAGCACAACCATATGAAGGAGAAAGATCAGGAATACCAGGAGTTAAAAATGAAAGACCAATTTATTTTTGTCACACAAACTTAGTAAATCTCAGCGAAAATGGGCGACTATAGAGAAAGAGGCATACGCTATCCACTATGCTCTTCAGAAACTTAATTATTATTTACATAACGCCAATTTCATTATTAGAACTGACCACATGCCTTTAAAATCTTTACTAGAAGCTCCAGTGCAGAACAGAAAAATACAGACATGGGCGTTGAATTTACAGGGGTACAACGCAAAGATAGAATACGTAGCAGGTAGGGACAACACCTGTGCAGATTTATTATCCAGAATCCCGTATCCAGAGACATCAGGAAACACTGAGGATGAGGGTGAACCCGAAATAGACGACCGAAACTGGCAAGTAAATATATTAGATTCTACCATATTAAATGGAGAAGATTTTAGGAGTTTACCGTCGGATCAAGAATCTGAACCTAGAACAGAAGACCCACATTTAATGCAATTTAATATGAAAGAAGAACAAGAATTAGATCCGAAAGTTGTGGAAATAAAACAGAAATTGAACGAAACGGGTGAGAACAGTTATAAGAAAAATTATTTAATCTTGCAAGATGATGATCAGTTATATTACGTGAATGAAAGAAGCGAACAGTTGAGAAAATACATTCCAAAACATCTGGAAATTGAGATTCTAAAGGCATATCATGATGAGAATGGTCATCTTGGTCGTGATAAGTTAGTAAAAGCACTCAATAATAAATATTATTGGCCGAACTTATTTAAAACTGCTTGTAAATACGTTGATGCGTGTGAGAAGTGTAGGTTAAGAAATATGAAAACAATCAAATGTCCCTTACAAGATACTGACATTCCACAATTTCCAATGCAGAAAGTAAGCTTAGATATATCAGGTCCTCACCCTAGAACACTATCGGGGAATGTATATCTACTTCATGTCGTGGATTGCTATAGTCTCTGGCCAGAAATTTATGCGATTCCGGATAAAACAGCAGATACCGTCATTAATATTTTTCTACAGGAGTTCATACCAAGATTTAGTTGCCCACAGATCGTACTCACGGATAATGGTAAGGAGTTTGTGAACAAGAAGTTTGAGAAGTTATTACAAGATTTGAATATAAACCATATAAAAACTTCGTATTATAGACCTTCTTCAAATGCTAAGAATGAGAGACAACATCGAACATTGTATAACATTATAGCAAAAATTGTCGATGAACATGAAAAAGATTGGGACCTTTTCTTGGGACCTGCACTAAGCGCGATACGCACAAATCAAAATGAGGGCACAGGGTTTTCACCATTCTACTTATTACACGGAAGAGAGCCTATACTACCAATTGACAATCTCTTAAAACCAAGACGTAAATATATGGGAGAGGATTTTCAAGAAGTTATTATACAAGAAATGCACAAAGCGCATGTAAGGTTAAGAAACAATATAATTAAAGCCAGAGAAAGACAAAAAAGGTACGCAAACAAAAATACACAATTACAGGAATTTAAAGTAGGTGATAGAGTTTATTACAAAAAGCATAGAAGAAACTCTAAATTTGATGCTCATTGGATTCCAGGGTATTATATTTTAGAAAGGTTAGGTACTGTATCATACATTATAAAGAACCAAATCACAGGACATGTAGCAAGGGCACACGTAGAGCACTTAAGAAGAGATAATGAAGATAAGAGAAACAATAATAATAATAATTATTATTATTATTCAGACGACTTATATTCAGATGGACAACTCGTCAGAAGAGCTACAATACCCCCAGATTTTGGAAAAGATCCGGTACAAAGTCAATTAATAACAACACCAGTTTACGATGATACTTATGAACAGACAATACCGAAAACGTTGATGAAAGAAGAGAGGAATACGTATGATGGTTGTTATGATAGTGTAAAATCTATGGAAGAAGAGGTAACCGCTCCATTTAAAAATACCAGACAAGCAGTGAAAAGGAGAATAGAGAGACAGAGAGAAAGAGAAGTGAAAAGACAGAGGAGAATTAGAGAAAATTCATCAAGCGACGATGACATGCCACTACTCGAAAGATCGTTAAGAAACTATGATAGACAGATTAGATTAGATATAGAAAGGAAAAAATTAGCGGCTGCTAGCAACAGACATACAGATGAAGAAGAAGGAATGGATGAAAATTCAGAATCTAATAGAGATAGTAGCATGAAGGAAAATATTTCTTTACGAGAGGATGAAGACATTGATGTGGAGATAGCACTTATACAGAAAAATCTAGAGTTACTGAAGAAATGGAGACATGGTAGATAAATTGATAGAAAATGCTGCAGATAGCAGGATGAAAATTTTGTGGTTTAAAGAGGAAATTGATAATTGATGAAATACGGTAGCTGTGTATTACAGGTGTTTTATAGAAACAGATTGGCAAATGGTTTAATTAATACTTGTAGTGAGTTGTCTTGAGGAGTAGACATGATGCTATATATTTTGGTAATAAGTTAGGTAATATGGATGTAAATTCTAGTGTGGTCTTGAAGATGTATTTTCATTGTATTTTATTGCCATTTGATTTTAAGATTTGACTTGTCGAGTTTTCTTAATAGATAAATAATTTATTGTTAGTCCGTAAAAGTGACTAACAATGGATAGGATATATTTAAAAATGATTTCTCTTGTTTCATCATGTATGTCATATGATTTTGAATAATGTCTTTATTTGAATTGGTTGATTACCTTTATTTGATATGAGGGGAAAGAAAATGTGTCTTCAAAACGTGGGGGGTATGATATCCTGTTTTGACTTCGTTTTGGTTGACTCATGAATTATGATTTTAGTTGAATTGTCTTGTGTATTGAATAGTATTTACCCTTGTTTACAAATAAGTTGAAAATTGTTAAAAAATTTTGTTCACAAGCAGTTATTGTTTTGTTTAGAATAAAGACGAATAAGACGGGGCTTTATTTAAAACCCTTCGTTCAGAAAATAGTTAACAAACGACTGAGGACTAGAAGAGAGACACATTCTCCTTATGAGTAATAAGTTGTAGTAAACATGAGTACCTTGTGCTGGTAAGAAGGCTGCTGCGCCAATCAGCGTTAATGTTTTAGGATAGGGAGGTTAATTACATAGTGGCTATGAAGTTTTGGAAACATATGCCATACTTAAATGACGGGGTTTTATAATGGTTACTACACAAATAAAAGGGTTCTGGGGAGTTGAAATAGGAGCTGCATTAAGTCAGCATTGATTGAAGGTATATGGATTGGATGCCATATTATATTAAGGAATAAACGTGACTAACGTCTATAGCGGGTGTAAAAAGAGGCTGTGATAGTTAGAAAATATAAGAAGCTGGTTAATAAAGAATGGATATTAAAGGGGCTGTAGATAGCAGTGCATATGGTTTAGTACAGGGTTAGATACGTATATAAACAAGAATGCTTGTCATGGGATGTGAGGGGGTAAATATAAGAGCTGTGATAAACAGCATTAATTAATTTAAAATATGTTCATGGGAAATGAACATTGTTAATATATGGTTTCATGATGGGACATGAGACAGCTGAAATATAGTCATGGGTGTGGATGACAGTACAAATATTAATTAGATCGACTTAATTTATAACAAACAGAGATATATGTTCATAGATCATAAGATGTGTTTTTGAAAAACTTTATTTGTAAAGTTTTTGCGTTTGCAAGGGAGGTAAATGTGATTGCTTTTTGGACTACTTCTTTATGTCTTCATAACTGGGTGCGCACCCCATCTTTTCTGTCTATCCTTTGTGTGTTGTTGATGTTGAGAGAGAATAAGAACTTACATAACGCATGATAAGTTTCAAAGTATATACCAACGATTTTTATGAACAATTGTATATATGAACCGTGGTTTTTTAAATGAAACCTTGTGGGCTCAGAAACGAAGAAGAAGTATCACAGAACATAGCAGTTAGCTATAAGAGACAAGGTAGAGAATTGGACTTGAAGGAATAGAAAGGAAGTTCATTAGGTTAAGAGGGGGAGAAATAATGTTGGGGTTAAGATTTTAATTAGAATACGTAGGTTAGGGGTTAAGACTTTTCAAGATAAGTCTTTTTAAAGAAAGGGAGAAATATAACAGAGCACCATCTCTGTTAGTAGTTTGGGAGATAGTTGGTGTGAAATAGAAAAGGGTTTGGGAAATGAATAAGTGATAAATGATGCACGCGTGAGCACAATTGAACGAGTTGTTAGGGAAGCTCACGCGTGACGTCGAGGATAAACATAGGGCAGTCCCAACTCAGCATTCAACTTAACCAGAAGTGTTTTCAACTTTTATACCTTGACTAATAAACGGACACCTGTATACTTTGGACGGAGCCTTGTCTTCATATATTGCAGTTACCTTCAGTTATGTTCAGACTCTGCGTGATCTATTACAGGATGTGTGCATGGTGTGTGGGTGGGGGGTGTGGTGGTATGGGTGAGGATATGTGTGTGGGTGGGGGATAGTGTGTGGTGTGGGGGATGTGTGTGATGGGTGCGGGGAATGTGTGTGTGGGTGAGTATGGGATGTGTGGTGGTTGGGGGAAGTATGTGGGCGTGTGTGGGTGGGAGATGTGTGTGTGGATGGGGAATGTGTGGGTGGGGGTGTGTTAGTGGCTTAGGGATGTGTAGATGGGTGAGTGATGTGCATGTGTCGGGGTGGGATGCGTGAGTGGGTGGAGGATAAGTGTGGGTAGGTGTATTATGATCGAGAGATGTTTGGTTGGGGGTGGGTGGGTGGGGGTGTGTGGGTGCGTAGTGGAGGATGTGTGCGTGAGTGAGTGTGTGTTGGTGGACGGGTAGGGAATGCGTGTGTGGGTGGGAAGAGGTGTGTGGTGTGTTGGTTAGGGATATTGTGTGGGTGAGGTATGTGTGTGTGGATGGGGGATTTTTGTGGTGTGTGGGTGGGGTTATGTGGGGTGGATGGGTAAGGGTATCTGTGTGGGTGTGGGTGGGAATATTGTGTGGGTGTGGGTGGGGGATATGTGTGTGGTGTGTAGGTGGGGATGTGTGGTGGTATGTGGGTGTGGGATGTGTTGGTGAGGGATATGTGTGTGTGCGGTGCGTGGGTTGGGAATATTGCGTGGTAGAGGATGTATGTGATGTACGGGTGGGGGATTGTGTAGTGGGGGATTGGGTTAAGGCATGTATGGGTGGGTGGAGGATGTATGTGTGGGTGGTGGGGTGTGTGTGTGAGTGGATTGGGGATGTATGGGTAGTTAGGGAGATGTGTGTGTGTGGGGGGAGGGGGGGATTGTGTGCGTGGGTGGGAAATATGTGGTCAATGGAGATGTGGCTGGGGGATGGGTGGTTTGAGGTGTGGATGGGGAGAGGATGTGTGGGTTAGGATGTGTATGTGGGTGGGCGTGGGATATGTGGGTTGGTGGGGGAATGTTTGTGGGTGGCGAGTGTGTTTTGGTTGGGGGAACAGGTGAGGGGAGTGTGGGTGGGGGATGTGCGGGAGGGGGATGGGTCGGTTGGTGGGGTATGTATGTGTCCCTTGGTGTGCGTGTGTGTGGGTAGGTGGGGGTGTGTGTGGGTGGGGTGATGTATGGGTACGTGGGAGATGGGCCTCATAACATGGTAATTTGCCTTGTTTATGTTTACAACATTCATTTCACAATGTTTATTTTTCTTCCTATGTAAATGTATAATGCTCTTGATGAACGAAAGACGAGTGATTGGAAGGGCCGAATGTAAGACGGGCCTGCGCGCCCAATTTGTGACCCTAATAAAGTTGATTTGATTTGATTTGATTTGATTTTTCTATCTATCTATCTATCTATCTATCTATCTATCTATCTATCTATCTATCTATCTATCTATCTATCTATCTATCTATCTATCTATCTATCTATATTTATGAGTGGGCTGGGGGAGATGGGAGTTTATGTGGGTGGGTGCGGAATTTGTGTGTGGGTAGGTGCGGAATATGTGAGTTGACGGGGAGATGTGTGTGTGGCTGAGGAATGTGTGTTTGGCTGAGTGGTTGGAGGTGTGTGGGTGGAGGAGGATATGTGGGTGAGTGATTGTTGGTGGGTAATGGGACGGGTAGAGGATATGTGAGTGGGTGGGGAGATGTGTGTAGGTGGGGGATGTGTGGGTTATTGAATGTATGTGTGCTTGGGGTGTGGGTGGGTGAGAGGTGTGTGTGGGTGGGGAGATGTGTAGGTGTAGGGATGTGGTGGATGGGTGGGGGAATGTATGTGTGTGTGGGTTATGTGTGTGGTTGGGTAGGGAAGTTGGAGTGAATGGGGAATGTGTGGGTGGGTGGTGGATGTGTATCATAACATAGTAATATGCATTGTTTATGTTTACAACATTCATGTGACAATGTTTTTTCCTTATGCACTGTTGATGAAAGAAAGATGAGTGAACGGAAGGGCCGAATGTAAGACGGGTCTGCGTGCCCAATTTGTTACCCTTTGAAAATAAAGTCTGTTCGTTCGTTCTCTCTGTCTGTCTCTCTGTCTGTCTCTCTGTCTGTCTCTCTCTCTGTCTCTCTCTGTCTCTCTGTCTGTCTCTCTGTCTCTGTCTCTCGCTCTGTCTCTCTCTCTGTCTCTCTCTCTGTCTCTCGCTCTGTCTCTCTCTCTGTCTCTCTGTCTCTCTCTGTCTCTCTCTCTGTCTCTCTCTCTCTCTCTCTCTCTCTCTCTCTCTCTCTCTCTCTCTCTCTCTCTCTCTCTCTCTCTCTCTCTCTGTATGTGATCTTTTGTTCGATTTTTCTCAATCTTTGTCTTCCATGTCAAGCTACGATTAATGGTGAGTCCTAAGTAGTTTGCCATTTTCTTCGTGATGCAATACTACGTTAATTCAATACTAGCGTAGGGTGCTGAATTTTATTTGAGAGGGAGAAACTACATTTTGTTTTCTCCTCACTAATTTTCACTAGCCATAATTTTGACCATTCCTCTAGCGCTAATAGATCCTGCTGCATTCTACTGTTATCTATACTAATATATTCTTCAGATATCGATATGGTTAAGTCATCTGCAAAGGAGGATGTGTGTACTCTGGCTGGAAAATTTTCCGTGATGTCATTTATATATGCTAAGAATAATGCTAGTGAAAGAACTCCCCTTTGGGGGATACTGTGCTACAACAGCATCTGTTTGCTAGTTTGTTCTAGTACTTTTGTCCTGGCAGTTCTGTTCTCTAAGTAGTGCCTAATCCATTTGTACATGTTTCCACATCCCACATTGTTTGCAGTTTTACTTTCAGTTTTTACTTCCATACTTTATCAAATGCTTTTACTAGATCTATCCAGACCGCTAGTATGTGCTTTTTGTTTTGGAAGGCATCCTTTATTTCCTGAGCTATATAGATTATTTGATCTTTCATTGGATCTGTACTTTCTTAATCGCTACTAGTCGCTACTAACCCGCCTAATCGCTACTCACCCGCCTAACAGACAAGACGTTCGACGTTCGACCTAACCCCCCTGACAGACAAGACGTTCGAGTGACAAAATCCATGTGTGGTGCCGAATGTTGGACAGACCATCGTCTCATTGTCTCGAAAATAAACATTCACATCAGGCCACCACGGCGTCCTCAAGGGGTGAAAATGCAAAAAAAGCTAAATGTCACCCGCCTAAACAGCAAGAAAATGCAGCAGATCGTTT
The DNA here is from genome assembly GCA_014155875.1 of Cepaea nemoralis. Classification (NCBI taxonomy): domain Eukaryota; kingdom Metazoa; phylum Mollusca; class Gastropoda; order Stylommatophora; family Helicidae; genus Cepaea; species Cepaea nemoralis. The sequence continues at coordinate 84,564 of JACEFZ010011166.1, forward strand.
GAAAATATGCTGGAAGACCGCCTCAAGCCAAATGCTGCAGCTAAACAGGATACAGAAACAGAATGGAGAGCCCTAAAGGACATAATTTACAACACTGCTATGGAAATCCTGGGTCCAGCCCCCCGAAAGCATAAAGACTGGTTTGATGAAAATTCCGAAGACATCAACCATTGCTGGCCGAGAAACATCTTCTCCTCAAGGCACATCTGAAAGATCCGAAGTCAACATAAAAAAAGATGCCTTCAAGAACATTCAGAGAGTAGTGCAGCAGAAACTTCGGCACATGCGGGACTCCTAGCTGAGCAGCAAAGCTGATGAAATTAAGGGCTTTGCTGACAGACATGATATGAAAAACTTCTACGACTAACTGAAAGCGGTCTATGGTCCTACATAACCAGGTACAATTCCCCTACTCAGTGCAGATGGGGAACATTGGTCACCGATAAGAAAGAAATCCTTCAACGCTGGGCAGAGCATTTCAGCAACATCTTAAATGCAACTTCCTTCTTCGATGATGAAACCATCAACTGCCTTCCTCAAGTTCCCACCAATGAGACACTTGATGACCTGCCAACCATAGTGGAAGTAAACAAAGCCATCCAGCAACTTCTCCAGCGGCAAGGCACCTGGTCCTGACTCCATCCCAGCAGAGATATACAAGGCAGGTGGGCCGGTCCTAACAGAGCAGCTTCACCAAGTCTTTACAAACATATGGGTGAACGAGACCATGCCACAAGATTTCAAGGACGCGTCAATAGTCCACCTTTACAAACGTAAAGGAAACCGCCAATCCTGTGACAACCACCGAGGCATCTCCTTGCTTTCAATTGCAGGGAAGATACTCGCCAGAATTCTTCTCAATCGCCTCACAGCCCATCTCGATCAAGGTCTTCTTCCTGAGAGTCAATGTGGCTTCAGAAAAGAACGTGGAACTGTTGACATGATTTTCGCTGCAAGGCAGCTGCAAGAGAAATGTCAGGAACAGAACTGCGAAATGTTCTCCACTTTCATTGACCTTACCAAGGCTTTTGATACAGTCAGCAGAGAAGGACTGTGGAAGATTATGGCAAAATATGGCTGTCCACGAAAGTTTGTCCAAATAGTGCGGCTATTTCATGATGGCATGCAGGCAAGAGTACAGGAAAATGGTGAACTGTCTGAACCCTTTCCTGTCACCAATGGAGTGAAGCAAGGATGTGTCCTGGCACCAACACTGTTCAGCCTCATGTTTTCAGCCATGTTGATGAATGCCTTCGAGAACGACGACATTGGAATAGACATCAACTACCGTATGGATGGAAAGTTATTCAATCTCAGAAGGCTGAAAGCTAAAACCAAAATTAACAGCGACACCGTCAGAGAGCTCCTGTTTGCTGATGATTGCGCGCTATACGCCAACTCAGAGGCGGACATGCAACATAATGTTTCAGCTTTCTCACATGCCTGTGCCAACCTTTTGCTCAATATCAACTTGGAGAAGACTGTAGTTATGTACCAGCCAGCTCCAGGGAATAATCACACTGTGCCGAATATCAAAGTGAATGATCATAGACTAAGTGTTGTGGACAAATTCACCTATCTTGGCAGCACTGTGTCACAAGCTGTCACAATTGATGACGAAGTGAATGCAAGAATCTCCAAGGCCAGTGCGGCCTTTGGCAGACTGTACAAGAATGTATGGGACGAAACTGGAATAAGCCTGCAAACAAAGCTAAAAGTCTACAAAGCAGTTGTATTATCCACACTGCTATATGCTTGTGAAACCTGGACTGTTTATCAGCGACACGCTAGGAAATTAAACCACTTCCACACAGTCTGCCTAAGGAAGCTACTGAAGATTAAATGGCAAGACAAGATTCCAGACACTGAAGTCCTAGAAAGAGCGTCCATGCCCAGTATCCACACTCTACTGATGAAGAATCAGATTCGCTGGGCTGGTCACTTGACTCGCATGCCAGATCACAGGCTCCCTAAACGAATTTTTTACAGCGAACTGCGTTGTGGTAAACGCTCCCAAGGTGGCCAGAGGAAACGCTTTAAAGACACTCTGAAGATCTCACTGAATGATTTTGGAATTCATCATGACACCTGGGAGGACTGCAGCCAGAGACCGAAATTCGTGGCGTGCATCATTACGCAAGGGTGCAGTCATATGTGAGGCAACCAGGACTGCAAGAGCTGTGAAGAAAAGGCAGGACAGAAAAACCACTGCAGGAAATCCTCCTCCAGAAACGTCAAGCATTCTTTGCCCACATTGTCAAAGAACATTTCGAGCCAAAATAGGCCTTATCAGCCATCTTAGAACCCACGGCTCCATACCTTCAATCCCACTGGATGAAATGAATGGTCATCATCATTCTTGATGGACAAACAACACAACAAACAACACTTTCTTAATCCTGCTTGGTGTGGGATTAAGAATTGGTTTTCTTCCAGATCAAGGTAGCCTGCCATTTATAATGCGTTCCATTAATTGTCCTACAAAGCTAGGTAGACTGATATGTCGATAGCCATATGTGTCTTCCAGGTCTGTTCCTTTCTTTGCTACTGGTATTAGTATAGCTCCCTTCCATGCCCGCGGGACTATTCCTTTCTTCCAGCTGTAATTTAGGACTGCTGATAGTTTCTTGTTTTTTTTGTTTTTTTTTGCTTTAGTGCCTAACCCTATTAACATTTCATTTGTGATTCCATTCTTTTCTGGTGATTTCTTCTTTTTCATGGTATTCATTGCCAGTTCCATTTCTTCCATTTAAACATTTGCCATCATATATTCTGCTGCTGTCTCCGAATTACTGTGATGTGTGTGTATATCTTTGATTGCTTTCTTCTATTCTTTTGTATATCAATGTAGATGCATCAGCACAGTATTCCATTAGTGCATTTGCCTGTAAGCATAGCATTCCCTTGTTTATTTTGTTATTTGTTTGTTTCTGTATCCTTCATTGTCCATGAAGTTCATTAATTTCCATAGTTTATTTCCATCCCTGTCAAAGTTTGAGTTGTCTATTGTTTTCCCTCCAGCAATCTCTTGTTGTTTGTTTGACTTAATGTTCTTTCATATTGTGATGAGATGGCTTTGAGAAAGATGTTCGCTTAAGTAGGATGTTCTCTCTCTTCTGTGTTCCTGACATCTTCAACTTTGTTCTCCAAAATGTGTAGCTCTTCTGTCCAGTATGATTTGTAAAACTGATGATCAACATCGTGTTACATATTGTCAAAGTCATCTTGCGTCCGTTATGTCCTGCAGAAAAAAAACCTGAGCGATGACGACGATGACCACACTGATGAAGATGATGATAATTATGATGATGATTAAAAAGTTAGTTGCATATCCTTTACAGGATATTTGCAGTCAACACTAGCAACTTTTGCAGTTATTGATGTCATCGCAAGTTTACGTTCAGTAGTTTGCCATTGCTTTCTGAACGATCGGCACACATACCATTTCGTAAAAAAACAGCGCAACGCGGTATGATTCCAAATCGCGCGCAGCTGTGTTTCGAACACGGGTTGCGGGATCTCTTTCATGGTCTTACTTAAACATAACTCTATCTCGCATTTCAGGACAGAGGTGAAACACTTTGCATGCGTTCGATAACTGTACTCACACGCACGGCAATTATAATCAGCAACTCCAGGTTGGGGGTTGAAGCCTGGGGTTAACATCCCCACCTTTGTAAAAACCATTTTTGTTACGAAACAGATACATGAGCCTCGAAGTCGGACTTACTTATCTGGACAACGACCTTGGAACGTTAAAGGACTCTTGCGATTTGGAACATGGAATGTACGGACACTATATCGAGCTGGAGTGGCTGAAGAACTAACCCGGGAGCTGGTTGAATATCAAATGGATATAACAGCAATTCAAGAAATAAGGTGGCCAGGAGAGGGTACTTTAGAGCAAAATGGAATGATTATAATATATGGAGGAAACACCCAAAATAAACATGAATTAGGAACAGGATTTGTCATTAAAAAAAGAGTTATGGGGGAACGTTTTAAACTTTAAAGCTGTTAATGACAGGATTAGTAAATTACGAGTAAAAGGTAAATGGAAAAATATAACGATGATTGATGTACGTGCACCTACTGAAGAGAAAGAAGATGATATTAAAGAAGACGTTTATAATGATCTGGAAGATGTCATAGAAGAAACCCAAAACAGGACATCCTGATTGTGCTGGGAGACTTCAATGCAAAAATAGGTAGAGAGCAAACTCATAAAAAAGTGGCCGGTATGGAAAGCCTACATACAACTTCAAATGACAATGGATGGAGAGTCATCAACCTGGCAGAAGCCAAAGGACTGCAGATTAGCAGTACCAGACTACAAAGAAAGGATATACACAAACAAACTTGGAAATCATGTGACAAGAGAACCTATAATCAAATAGATCACATTTTAGTCAACAACAGAAATGCATCAAACATACAAGTTAGAAGTTATAGAGGAGCTGAGTGCCACAGTGACAACTTCCTCGTTGGAGCAAAATTTAAAATAAAACTTAAGAGAGCTTTCTATACTAAATTACAAAGATTACACCCAACATATAACAGAGAAAAACTACAAGAAATTACAGTCAAAGAGAAATTTACAGATGAAATAAAATGTAAACTTGAAACTCTGCAAAACCCTTTGGAGGAAAGCGTTGACCAAACTTGGTTGCACATCAAGAATACAATTCAATCTACCGCAGAAGAATGTCTCGGTGTGTTAACCACACATAGAAAGAACAGATGGTTCAATCAAAAATGTGAAGAAGCAGTCATTAGGAAAAAGAATGCCAGACATTTATGGTTAAATGACATCAACAATATCCAAAAAGAAGAGCATTATATGTAAAGAGGCTACAAAAATAGTCCGACAGCAGAAGCGAGAATATATGAGTAATATAATCAAAGATATGGAAACTAATCACCAGAAAAATGAATCCAGAAATATTTTTAAAGAACTGAAGTCAATGAAGCGAGGGCACCAACAAAACACATATGGTTTAAAAGACAAAAATGGGAATATGGTAAATACCAATGAGGAAATGTGCAACACATGGAAAGAATATTTTGTTGAATTACTAAATTGTGAAGTTCCAAGTAACACTTTCTCACACAGGAAGAGGTTCTTACATGTGAACCACAAATTGAAGAACCTACATTTGAAGAAATCATATATGTAATCACACGACTTAAAAACAATAAGGCAACTGGGGCTGATGGTATTGCTGCTGAATTTATAAAGGCAGGTGGCCATGCATTACATCTAAAGCCATACGAACTAATAATAAAAATCTGGAGGACAGAAGAATTACCCCATGACTGGAAAGAGTCATTATTGATACCTATCTTTAAGAAAGGAGACAAGGTCCAATGTGAAAATTATAGAGGAATATCACTACTGTCCACAAGCTATAAGATACTATCCGCAGTATTACTAAATAGACTAAAACCATATTCAGAAGACATATTAGGTGACTATCAGGCGGGTTTTAGACAAAACAGATCAACAATAGTTCAGATATTTATCTTACGACAAATCATCATCATCAAGTGCCGTGCCGGCTGGCGTAGGCGTTCATGGCTCTCCATAGATCTCGGTCTTTGGTTTTCTGGATCAACTCTGCTGCTGATATTACTCCATGCCACCGTCTCAATCCATCCAGCATCACTTCTCTTGGTCTACCTCTGCCTCTCTTCCCCTCGATCTTTCCAGTTGTTACGATGTTCTCCAATGCCTCTCTTCTCATCACGTGACCGAAGAAAGATGTTTGTCTCTGTCTTATTGTTGTATATAATGTTCTAGTTTCATTAGCCTGTTTCAGGCAGTCGTCGTTAGTTACTCTGGCAGTCCAAGGAATTCGCAACATTCGTCTCAGGAACCACATCTCTGTTGCTTCTAATTTCTTCTTAATTTGTTCATTTACGTTCCAAGATTCACTGCCATACAGCAAAACTGGTTCTACATAGCATTTCAGCACTCTCTTTCTTACATTCAGTGATAGTGACTTATTGCATAAGATACTCTTCATTTTCTGAAAAGCGGCTTTTGCCTGCCCTATTCTACTCCTAATCTCTGTTGTACATCTTCCATCTGATGTTATAAATGCCCCTAGGTATCTAAAATTATCAACTTGGTTAAGGATTTTCCCTTCTATTTCTATGTCACATTTTGGTGTCACCATTTTCTTTGATATTACCATTGTTACTGTTTTCTTGATATTCAAGGAGAGTCCTTTCCTTGCACTCTCTGTTACTACAACGTCTAATAATTGTTGTAGGTCTGTTGAATTATCCGCCACCAATACTGTGTCATCTGCATAGCGTATATTATTTATATTATAACCTCCAACTAGTATTCCTGGCATCTCTTTGATCTCTCTCATTATTACTTCGCTATACAGGGAGAAAAGATCTGGTGACAAGACACACCCCTGTCGTACACCTAGCTTTATCTGTTCGTAACTACCCTCTTTATTTCCCATTTTAATGCTGCTACTTGGTTCCAGTAAACATTCTTTATTATTCTTAAATCTTTTCCATCAATGTTGATATCTTCCAACATTTTAATCAGTTCATCATGTTTTACTTTATCAAATGCCTTAGTATAATCTATGAAGCACAAATATATGTCTCTCTGTTTCTCTATTGACCTTTCTATTAGTGTCCGTAATGTATAAATTGCATTGTTTGTGCCCTTTCCTTCCACAAATCCATACTGTTCTTCACTAATTTCCATTTTTATTTTCTTTTTGATTCTTCTCATTATGATTCTGAGTAGAAGCTTAGTGATATGGTTTATAAGGTTAATTGTACGAAAATCTTCACAATCAATTGCTCCTGGTCTTTTTGGTATAGCTATAAATAAAGATTTCAGCATATCACTGGGTAAATATCCACTGCTGTAAATATCATTCAACATTTTGGTTAATATATCTACTCCAAATTCTCCCAATACTTCTAATTCTTCTATTGTGATTTCATCTGGCCCAGCTGTTTTTCCTTTCTTCATACGTTTCATAGCGTCAGCGACTTCTTATTTCAGAATAGGTGGACCTTCTAAGTTACTATCTTCTGTTAATTCTCCCCTTTCTCTTTCATATAATTCTCTTATATACTCATTCCACCTCTTCATTATAGCATCTTCCTCTAATATTATCTTTCCTGTTTTTGATTTCAAACACCCTGTATTTATTCTTATTTTTCTTCCTGTAAGCTCACTGATTTGTCTGTGCATATTTTTTGTATCTTTAATGGAATTTAATTCAATTTTTTTGCATTGCTCGTTTAACCAACTTTCTTTAGCCTTCCCACATTTATCTTTTATTTCTTTATTTATCTTAGCGTATTCTTGTTTGTCATTTTTACTCTGTTTTCTTTTGTCCATCAGTTTTAAGATATCTTCATTCATCCATTTTTTCTTAGCTATTTTGCCTCTCTCCGGTAATACTTCTTTGCTAGTTTGATGAATGGAGTCCCTTAACATTTCCCATTGTTCATCTATACTCTGTATTTTAGTTATTGCATTGTACCTATTTTTCACAGTCACTCTGTATTGTTCTTGCATTTCTTTATCTATTTTCAGAACCTCTTTATTAAGTCTCATGTTCTTAACCATTTTTTTCCCTCTCTTTAATCTTACTTTTATTTGTCCACATAGTGGTACATGATCACTATTACAGTCAGCACCAGGCATTGTCTTTACATTAATTAAAGCATTTCTAAATCTTTTATTAATTAGTATGTAGTCAATTTGGTTGCGTGTTTTCTTATCAGGGCTTATCCATGTGTACAGTCGTCTTTTATGGTGTTTAAACCATGTGTTTCCAATTATCATCTCATTGATATTTGCCCATTCTATTAGCTTTTCCCCTCTTTCATTTCTTGTACCTAAACCATAATTCCCCACTACATCCTCCATTTTTCCCTTTCCTACTTTTGCATTAAAATCACCAAGTATTATTTTTATTTCTTGTGATCCAATTTGAGCCATCGCCATTTCTATTTCGTCGTAAAAGTGTTGTATTTCTTCATCACTACTGCTTGCTGTTGGTGCATATACTTGTATAATATTTATGTCTATTGGTTTGCCTTTGATTTTTACCATAATAACTCTATCTGAAATACACCAGTATCCATTAATTGACTTGGCTGTTTTTTCGTCTAATATTATTCCTACACCTTTTTCATGTGTATCCCCTCCAGAATAAATTATTGTATGATTGTCAGCTATAATTTTGCCCGATCCCTTCCATCTCATCTCACTAACGCCTAGTATATTCATTTTCATGCTATCCATCTCTCCTAGAACATTGGTCAACTTTCCTAGCTCATTTAATGTCCTAACATTCCATGTTCCTACTTCTAAATTTATTTATTTTAGTTATGATTTTGCCATCAGTAGCTGGATGACGGTCTGGTGTCACCTGTGGCTCATGACTGTCCCTACCGGACGAGGATGCCCTAAGACAGCCATTAACGTCCTTCACTAACTTTGATTTATGTTTGGCCATGAAGTCTTGAGAAGATAATGTGGTGGTTTCCCCTTGCCTTCCACATCCACGTGGTGGTCTTTTACCTCTGCCTTTGACAGCCATTTCCGACTGTAAGGACAAGTGAGTGCCCTGCCCTGCTCAGCTGCAGAGTTGTCCACTTATTCCGGTGGATACTCGGTCCCCAGAGCTGTGTTAGCCACACCGTAGTGTGTTTCCATCCTCTACCGCGGGGAGGTGCAGTTGGGATTTTCCCTTCATAAAGTTATGGTCTCTGACCAAAACTCTCCAGTACTTTTTAGAGGACTTACGACAAATAGCCGAGAAAAATTGGGAATATAAAAGAGATCTCCATAACATTTTTGTGCATTTTAAAAAGGCTTATGATACCATAGGAATAGTCTATGGAATGCTATGCAGGAATTTGGAATACCAAGGAAGTTAATCAACATGGACCAGACTATGCATGGAAGATACTTATAATATAGTAACATATAAAGGCAGGAAATCAGACCCCTTCCAAATAACATCTGGCTTGAAACAGGGTGATGCACTATCGCCGCTACTCTTCAATCTGGCTCTAGAGAAAGTTGTAAGGAAGATAAAGGAGGAATGTGATATTGGAGGAACATCCAAGCTGCTTGGTTATGCAGATGATATAGATATTATAGGGGAAAATGAACAAAAGACATTGGAAATATTGACTCACTTAAAGGAAAAAGCCCAACAGATGGGGCTGGTTATCAACCAAGATAAGACAGAATATATGGTAATTTCAAGAGAAGGAATGGCTAAAAACTCTGGCCACATACAAATAGATAATATGACCATTAAAAGAACGGAAACATACAAATACCTGGGTACAATCTTCAACTGCTCCAACATCATAAGGGAAGAAATACAAACTAGAATCAATTCTGGAAATAAGATATACTATGCACTACAACATCTACTAAAATCACAGGCGTTATCTCGTAACACCAAAATCACAATATACAAAACACTGATCAGACCAGTTGTGCTGTATGGCTCTGAAACCTGGAGTACAACGAAAGGAGACGAAGCCTTATTACAAACCTTTGAGAACAAAGTTTTAAGACGCATCTTTGGACCCATTAGGGATACACAAAGTGGAGAGTGGAAAAGAAGAAGTAACAAAGACATTTATGATCTGTTTAAGTCCCCGCTAATCACTGGTATCATGAAGGCTAATAGACTACAATGGCTGGGGCATATAGAAAGAATGGAAGATAATAGGGAAACAAAACTCGCTTACACTCAGGAAATAAATGACCGTAGACCCCGAGGTAGACCAAGAAGACGGTGGAGAGATAATATATATACAGACCTACAAGCACTTGGAATCAACGACTGGCAAGAGAAGGTCAACCAGAGAGACGAATGGAGACGGATTGTATCTGCAGCAAAGAACCTCAATGGCTCGGAACGCTGAAGAAGAAGAAGCAGCAGCAGCAGCAGCAGCAGATTTCACACTGTCTCTCAACGCACACTTTCCAACTCAAGCATAGTTCGCTCTATAACTCACTCGCACCGTCAATTCTACTATCATACCACAACGCTCACTAAACACATACACTGCCCTATGTCTGTCCGTCTCGAAGTCCTAAACCCGTCTGACTAAACACAGGTAAGTTATGCCAGTTCACGGCTGCTCACAGTCCGTGAGTCCCGTGGCGCTCGATGTGGTGCGGTGACCACGGGGCCTTAGCCTTTGTACAGGTCTCTCGCACTCTGTGACTGTGACCCTGACTTGTATGCAGGACGCCTGGCTACCTGCCCTGCTATCCTGCACTGACCTGTCGCTTGTCTATCACTGGCTATTCAGCATTGGGTCCCTAACATTTACGAACCGCGTCCATAACACCTTCGCCACGGAGCCGGAATGAGGATGATAGTGATGGTAATATTATGTGTATCTGTGTAAAACTTGCTAGAGTAACTAACATTAATTGCCTCAAAAAGACAAATGAAAGTAGAACATGAAATACAAATATAATACAGAGACGAAAAGCATTTAGTAAATAATGAGAAGAGAGGCACTGAAAACTACCATGACGAATGAATCAGTGGTAGAAAAGGTAGAGGCAACCATCTGATGCTGGATGGAGTGAGACGGTGTCATGGAGGAATGTGATCAGCAGAGTTGATCCAGAGAACCAAGGACCGAGACCTCAGAGGGCATATACTGTTGTCATGATACATAACTATAATGATGATGTTAACGTCACTATTCCCTTTAGATTTGCTCCTTGAATTACATTACAAAAAATATGGATAATGAGCGATCATACAAAAAGACAACCTCGTACAATATAACATCTAATCCGTTACGAATACCAACCCACAGAATATTTGTTCTTGATCTTCCTTCAACGATGAAGTGTCACAAGCCGAGCTTCTAGGATTTCAAATGCTCTCCGCGTTACAAAGCTATGTCCTAATAAAATATTTGTAACTCACCTAACCACGTGTGAACAACTAAAAGGGTTATTAAGCTAAATCAATACGGCTGTTGCGTAATATTTTAAGCATATAGGTGGTTTTATCGTTCATCTCACGGCTGGTTGTATTCTTGCAACAAATATCGCTTCGTGTCTGGGTCTTGGTTGTTAAGATCTGTTCATCGTATTCCGTTTAATCTTTGGTTTTGTGTTATCTTCTTCTTCTTCTTCTTCTTCTTCTTCTTCTTCTTCTTCTTCTTCTTCTTCTTCTTCTTCTTCTTCTTCTTCTTCTTCTTCTTCTTCTTCTTCTTCTTCTTCTTCTTCTTCTATCCGACAGGCAACAAGTCGTGTCCTTCAACAACTGTCTATCAAGACCCACACAGCTTAATATTGGTGTGCCTCAGGGCTCAATACTAGGTCCGCTGCTCTTTGCAGTTTATATTAATGATCTTCCTTTATATATCAATACAACTTGTGATCTATTCGCAGACGACTGTACTATATATACTAGTCAAGAAAACCGTAGTGAATTAGAGAATTCTTTACAAAAGGAACTTGATAATCTTACTAGATGGAGCAATGAAAACCGCATGCAAATTAACATCGACAAAACCAAATCCATGCTAATAACGACCAGACAAAAACTACAGACACTAGCCATAACTGGATCACCGCTCGAACTCCGCATGGGCACGTTACCTATAGTTAATGTGACTGAACATAAAATACTAGGGCTTTTAATAGACAGCCATTTGAACTGGAGCTCTCATGTTCACGCTCTTACCAAGAAAATAGCACAAAAAGTTTACCAACTTGCTAAAATTCAGCACTTCCTGGACGAAAGCACACGAAAAATATTCTATACATGCTATATCCAATCACATCTCGATTACTGTTCCACAGTTTGGGATGGTTGCCCTAAATCTAATTTAAAACGACTATGTTCTCTACAAAACCGCGCTATTCGTCTGGTTTCTGACATAAAGCACGTTGAAAGTAATAATTTGTACAGTCATCTAAGACTTCTACCACTACAAAAGCGCTTCCTTTTCAACAAAGCCAAATTAGTGAATAAAATTATATCTCAAAATACCCCAGAGTATCTTCTGCCGCTGATTCAATCTAATGCAATGAACAGCAAGCGCCTAAATTTGTTACATGTCTCAAAGCCTAGATTGGACCTATACAAAACATGTTTCGCCTATTCTGGTGCTCACTTATGGAATGATCTGCCTCCAGATCTGAAAACTCCAATGAGTCCCTACACATTTAACCGAAAACTCTTTCAATACTTAATCCATACCGACTATATGCCACCATAATTCATTTACTGGTATAATTGTTCAGTATAATTGTTCATTATAATTGTTTAACTATAATTGTTCACTATATATGTGTGTGCGTGTGGGAGCGAGAGAGAGAGAGAGAGAGAGAGAGAGAGAGAGAGAGAGAGAGAGAGAGAGAGAGAGAGAGAGAGAGAGAGAGAAAGTGGGTGTCAGTGAGAGGGAGAGAGTGAATGCGTGTGTGCGCACGTGCATGCGTGTGTGTGGAGAGAGTGATTGAGCGAGAAATGGTGGGGGAATGTGTCAGTGCATGCATTCGTACGTTTATGTGTGAGAGTGAGTGAGGGAGTGTATGCGTGCGTGCATGCGTTCATGTGTATGTGTATGTGTGAGAGAGTGTGATTGAGAGAGTGAGTGTGTGTGTGTGTGAAGGATTGTGGGTTAGAGAGTGAGACAGTGGGAGAGTTGATGTGTTAGTATGTGTGTGTGTGAGCGCGCGCATGCGTGTGAGTGTGTGTATATGAAAGAATACAGACAGAGAGAGAGAGAGAGAGAGAGAGAGAGAGAGAGAGAGAGAGAGAGAGCTGAGCAGATGCATGTCATGTAACACGCATGTTATGTAACACGCGAATCCATATGTTTGTGTATTCTCATCTGTCATATTATCAGTTAAATACCATTTGATTTTATCATGCATAATATAAACTCATGTTCATTACTGTAGTTTGAGTGAGTGAGTCAGTGAGTGTGAATGAGAGACAGAACGAGTGAGCGTGAGAGTGAATGAGTGAGCGGGAGAGTGAATGAGTGAGCGGGAGAGTGAATGAGTGAACGGGAAAGTGAATGAGTGAGCGGGAGAGTGAATGAGTGAGCGTGAGAGTGAATGAGCGGGAGAGTGAATGCGTGAGAGTGAATGAATGAGCGGAAGAGTGAATGTGTGAGCATGAGAGTGAATGTGTGTGTGTGTGTGTGTGAGAGAGAGAGAGAGAGAGAGAGAGAGAGAGAGAGAGAGAGAGAGCATCACTATTTTTACGTCACATACATTTAATGTACACATTTTTCTCCATGTTTAACATTTTTATGAGACTGCTCATGACAAGTGTCAGTGTATGTGTGTGAGTAAAGTGTGGGAGTTTGTTCATACTAGTTTCAATACTAACGTGAGACATTTTGTATGTGTCTAGATGTGAGGAAATGTGAGTGTATGTGGAGGATGTGTGTGAGTGTGGGGATATGTGTGGGTGGGGGTGTGTGGGTGGGGGTATGTATTTGGATGGGTTGGGGTGTGTGGGTTTTGGTGGGTAGTGGTATTTGTGGGTGTTGGTGGGATGTGTGGGGGTGAAAGTACGGGTGTTGGAATGGGTGTGGGGGATGTGTGTATTAGTGGAGGATATGTGTATGGGATGGATGCAGGGGATGTGTGTTTATGTGGGTGGAGATGTGTGGATGGTTTGAGGAAGTATGTGTGGGAGGCGGGGTTGTGTGGGTAGGGGATTGTGTTGGGTGGATTTGGGATGGAAGGGCGGGTGGGGAGAAGTGTATGGTGTGTGGGTTTGAGATATGTGTGCGGTGTGTTGGTGGGGGATGTGTGAATGATGTGTGGGTGGAGGGTATGTTTGTGGTGGTATGGGTGGAGGATAGTGTGTGGTGTGGGGGATGTGTGTGATGGTGTGGGGAATGTGCGTATGGGTGGGGTATATGTGTGGGTGAGCAGGGGATTGTGGTGGTTGGGGGAAGTATGTGGGGGAGTGTGGGTGGGAGATGTGTGTATGTGGATGGGGAATGTGTGGGTGGGGGTGTGTGAGTGGCTTAGGGATGTGTAGGTGGGTGAGGGAGTTGTATGTGTCGGGGTGGGATGTGTGAGTGGGTGGAGTATGTGTGTGGGGGTAGGGGTATTGTGATCGAGAGATGTTTGGTTGGGAGTGGGTTAGTGGGGGTGTGTGGGTGCGTAGTGGAGGATGTGTGAATGAGTGTGTGTTGGTGGACGGGTAGGGAATGCGTGTGTGGGTGGGGAGAGGTGTGTGGTGTGTTGGTTGGTGATATTGTGTGGGTGAGGTATGTGTGTGTGGGTGGGGGATTTTTGTGGTGTGTGAGTGGGGGTATGTGGGGTGGATGGGTAAGGGTATCTGTGTGGGTGTGGGTGGGAATATTTTGTGGTATCTGGGTGGGGGATATGTGTGTGGTGTGTAAGTGGGGATGTGTTGGTGAGGGATATGTGTGTGTGGTGCGTGGGTTGGGAATAGTGCGTGGTAGGGGGTGTATGTGATGTGCGGGTGGGGGATTGTGTGGTGGGGGATTAGGTTAAGGCATGTGTGGGTGGGTGGAAGTTGTATGTGTGGGTGGTGGTGTGTGTGTGAGTGGATTGGGGATGTATGGGTGGTTAGGGAGATGTGTGTGTGTGGGGGGGGGGGTAGGGACATGTCAGTTGGTGGGGATGTGTGTGTATGGTTTGGGGATGTGTGAGTGGATGTGCGATGTGTGGGTTGGTGGGGGATTGTGTGTGTGTGGGTGGGGAATATGTTGTCGATGGAGATGTGGCTGGGGAAAGGGTGGTTTGAGGTGTGGGTGGGGAGAGGATGTGTGGGGTAGAATGTGGATGGGCGTGGGATGTGTGGGTTGGTGGGGGAATGTTTGTGGGTGGCGAGTGTGTTTTGGTTGGGGGATCAGGTGAGGGCAGTGTGTGTGTGGGTGGGGGATGTGCGGGAGGGGGATGGGTCGGTTGGTGGGGTATGTATGTGTCCCTTGGTGTGCGTGTGTGTCGGTAGGTGGGGGTGTGTATGTGTCCCTTGGTGCGCATGTGTGTGGGTAGGTGGGGGTGTTGTGTGGGTGGGGTGATGTATGGATATTTGGGAGATGGGCTTCATACCATGGTAATTAGCCTTGTTTATGTTTACAACATTCATTTCACAATGTTTATTTTTCTTCCTATGCAAATGTATAATGCTCTTGATGAACGAAAGACGAGTGATTGGAAGGGCCGAATGTAAGACGGGCCTGCGCGCCCAATTTGTGACCCTAATAAAGTTGATTTGATTTGATTTGATTTGATTCTTCTTCTTCTTCTTCTTCTTCTTCTTCTTCTGCTGCGTTCATCCGAGTTTTTTTCCCCAGACTTGACTGCGTTGTGCCTGTTTACAGCAGAGCTGCGTTCTTGCGCCGTTAGGCCGACACATCCGACATCTGCGGGCATTTGTTGACCGGGTTAACCTTCCCGGTGGTTTCTTAGGACGTTTGTTTCTCACTGTTGTGGTGTTATCCCCCATCCCAGCTGGCCCATATAGAACAGCCAAAGACATCCTGGTCAGCCCTCAAGGGAAGGCAGGGGCAGACCATGGGCATTCCCCGCCATCCAAGGAGGCTTCCATACTTGCAGAGCCGACACACAGCGCTCTGGTACTGGGCTCACCCAAGGAATCGTCACGTCCTGCACATGGCTGCTTAGCCTCACTTCCGTATATTGGGCCTTCCGTTCACCATAGGCTGTTCTTCCGGAAACCAGAAGAATGCAGTCTGCAGATGACATCCACACAGTGAGCTTTCGATTCGGACTTTCCACGTAATGGATTTGCTATCCAAGCAATATTCCATTTCATGCCTCTGGGACGCTTTTGTAACCGACATACCTGTGGTATGAAGTGTGGCAGTCTAAATACTTCTTCATGCACCTTTAAATGTCAACCTGAATGTAGTTAAAGTAAGCTGCAGTCAACTTGAGCTTGTTGATATCTCCATAGAGCTTGTCCTCAAATGAAGCAGGTGTGGGCCAAAATATCTTTCTCTGTTCTGCATATATTGGGCACTCCTGCAGCAAATGTTTAGCTGTCATTTTACCAGTTCCACAATTACATTCATCGGTATCTCCTATCTTTAGTTTATTGAACAAGTGGTATTTCAGCCTGTTATGTCCTGTGCGGAGTCTGAAGATTGCTACTTGTTCTCTTCGGTCGAGTTTGTAATATGCATCATCCTTCTGGTGGCCTGGATGCTCTGATTCCCATTTGGTTCTATAAGGTGCTTTTTATAAACCTCTTTGCCTCATTATAGGTTATGTCTATGTCAGGCTGTGGTAGTCGTCCACCCTCTTTTGCTAGTCTGTCAGCCTCTTCATTTCCAGGTATACTGCAATGTGATGGGATCCACTGTATTACAACTTTTTTGGATTTCTGGCATAGACCATGGAGTGCTGCTCTTAGGTCAGCTAGTTCTGTGCTGTTTTTGCTCCTTCAGTATTGAGACAGCTGACTTTGCATCTGTGAAGATAGCTATTTGCTTCTCTTTATTTTCCTCCATCAAGAGCATTTCTGCTGCAGTTTTCAAAGCCTCTACCTCCGCTTTGAAGTTACTTGAAAATTTTCCAGTTGCCACTGACTGTGTTTTTTTTTCACTCCATATTTAAATTTAGGAGAATTCCTCCTCCTCCATTTTCTATTTAATTTTTGGCTGATCCATCTGTATATGCATGGGTCCTATTGCTGCTTGGGTAATGTTCTTTTATGTAGTTTAGGGTTATTTTTCTTCTTTCGGTTTCATTCTGAGTGTTCTTTTTCTCAATACCAGGAATGTTTTCTATCATCTCAGGCAGTTGCTGCTGTCTCCAAGCTGGGAACTTGTGTGCATTGTAAATGGGTTTGACTGTTGATATGTTAAGTATGGATCTGCCCTAATCTTTCGTTTTGCAGTTTCTACAAAGTTGCTACGCTTCAGTCTTCCCTTTCCAAAACCATTAAACCTGTTATACATAGGGTGGTCTGTCAATCTTCTAAATTTTTCTGCTTGTTGCTGGGCTCTGCTATCTCTTCTATCCTGCATTGGTTGTAAACAAGTGATCTTTTCTAGTTCATTAATAGGCGTTGTCTTCAGGCTTCCAGTTATGATTCGCATTCCTTGATTTTGGACTCTACTTATTTTGTTAAAGTTTGACTTAGCTGCTGTTGCCCAAGCTGCAATGCCATATTCCAGTACTGGCCTCACCCGTCCAGTATATAACTTCTTGAGAACTTTCTCATCTGCTCCCCACGTTGTACCAGCAAGCTTTTTCATGATTGCCATTCTTTGCCTTGCTCTTGTTCGATTTTTCTCAACCTGTGTCTTCCATGTCAGGCGACGATCAAAGGTGACTCCTAGATAGTTTGGATTTTCTTCATGGCGCAATATTTTTCCATTCAATACCAGCTTAGGTTGCTGAGTTTTATTTGAGAGGGAGAACACTGTGCATGTTGTTTTCTCCTCACTTATCTTCACTAGCCATGATTTTGACCAGTCCTCTAGCGCTAATAAGGCCTGCTGTATTCTGCTGTTAGCTGTACTAATATATTCTTCAGATGTCTATATGGCTAGGTCATCTGCAAAGGAGGATGTGTGTACTCTGGCTGGAAAATTTTCCGTGATGTCATTTATATATGCTAGGAATAATGTTGGTGAAAGAACTCCTCCTTTGGGGACACCTTGCTCCAACAGCATCATTTTGCTGGTTTGTCCTTGTACTTTTGTCCTGGCAGTTCTGTTCTCAAGGTAGTGGCTGATCCATTTATACATTTTCCCACAAACATGCATTTTTTGCAGTTTTACTTTCAGTCCTTCCTTCCATACTTTATCAAATGCTTTTTCTAAATCTATCCAGACCGCTAGTGTGTGCTTTTTCTCTTGGAAGGCATCCTCTATTTCCTGAGCTATATAGGTTATTTGATCTTCAGTGGATCTGTACTTTCTGAATCCTGCTTGGTGTGGTGTTAAGAGTTGGTTTTCTTCCAGATGCCATGTTAGCCTGCCATTGATAATGCGTTCCATTAATTTTCCTACACAGCTAAGTAGACTGATAGGTCGATAGCCATTTGGTTCTTCCAAGTCTTTTCCTTTCTTTGGGACTGGTATTAAGATAGCTTCCTTCCATGCCTGTGGGACTATTCCTTTCTTCCAGCTGTAATTTAGGACTGCTAGTAGTTTCTTTTTTGCCTTAGTGCCTAGTCCTATTAGCATTTCATTTGTGATTCCATCCTTTTCTGGTGATTTCTTCTTTTTTAGGGTATTCATTGCCTGTTCCTATTTCTTCCATTAGTTAGATTTGCCATCATATATTCTGCTGCTGTCTCAGTATTACTGTGATGTATCTGTTTATCTTTGATTGCTTTCTTCTGTTCGGTTGTAATATCAATGTGGTTTGCACTGGCATAGTGTTCCATTAGTGCATTTGCAGCCTTTTTTCCTGTAAGCAAGTCATTTCCTTGTTTAATTGTTATTTGTTTGTTTCTAGGTCCTTCATTGTTCATGGCTTTCACTAGTTTCCATAGTTTGTTTCCATCCCTGTCAAAATTCAGGTTTTCTGTTTTTTCCCTCCAACAATCTCTTGTTGTTTGATTTACTGTTCTCTTATATTTTGCTGAGATGGCTTTGAGAGAGATGTTTGCTTCAGTTGTTTGTTCTCTCTCTGCTGTCTTCCTGGCATCTTCAACTTTGTCCTCCAAAATTTGTAGTTCTTCAGTCCAGCATGGTTTGTAATTTTTCCTCGCTCCTCTTGGAATAGACTCAGTGGCCGCCTGTATTATTGCTCTGTTTAGACTTTCCACCATTTGCTTCATGTTGCCATATCGTGTATTTATGTTTTCACAATATTTGTCTGTTAGTATGGCAAATCTGTCCCAATCTGCTCGATTGTAATTCCAGCGGGGCAAAGGCTTTTGCTCCTGTGGAACATGCTCCATATTCATTACAAGCTTGATTGGTCTGTGGTCACTACCTGCTAATTGGTCAAGCACATGGCGATCGATTTTGTGGAGGATGTCTCCTGTGCAGAAAGCTAAGTCTGGAGTAGAAGTGGTAAACCATCTTCTGGAGTAGAAGCTCGGTGTGTCATCCGCTTTGTTGAGTAGATGGAGATTTGAGTCTATTTCCCAGTCCTCCACTTCATCTCCTCTTTTCTCAGTATCTGGGTATTCCCATCTTTCTGAACGGATATGTGTCAAAGAGCTGCAAGTAAGCAGATAGAGAAGAGAGGAGTAAAACTAAGGAAGAGGACTAAGACAGGATAGAGATAACATCCCTATCTAGGAAATAGGAATAGAAGGGACAGAAACAGCAGGGAGAACTGTGAACAGTTCTCCGACTGGACACACACGTGTCCTAAAAGAGGACATGGCAGGACATGATCAGGAGTTACCCAGAATAGAGTGGGGAAACCATTACCACGAGGAGTATCCATTAATAGTGGTAACTCTCGAAGAGTAAGCTATTGACAAGTCACTAAACGCGTTCTGGAGTACCGAGCACGCGAACCTGCTAACGCACGAAGGGTCACCGGCTCGTGGCTGGACACGCCACGAAAGTCAAGCAGACGGGGACATGACAGCGTAGAGGACGGATCGGAGTATTCGCTTTGAATACTGTGTTGTTTAGAGGATAGTAGCAATAGTGGTGACTTAGTTGTTAGAGGACAGTAGCAATAGTAGTGACTTAGACTTAGGCTAATACATTAGATATTACCATAGATAAAGTCATAACGTAATATTGTCATGATGTATATGATCCATATGAATATCAGCTCTCAGAGCTATTATGTGTAACTCGCCCATAATAAATTTGTATCCTTTTGTACGACGTACGAGTTGTCATTCGTGTGGTACAAAAGAAGAATCCATGTGTGCCTGTCAAAGCTAGGTTGCTGACAGGCAGGATTATATTTGGTGTCAGAAAGTGGGTCTTGAACCACGTTCAAGCACTTATTTTTTCAACTATTAACCCACAAAAATATTATATTTGAAATTAAAATTATATTTGATACATATTACGTATTAGAATTATATAAATACTATATTTGGTGTGAACATATAACATGGTGATTCACCGACACAACGATCGTGCTATTATCGATTTTTGAGGTACTGAAACTGACCTATTAAAATGACGCACCGCGCTCACAGTGAAATGTGTTTAAAGCATCGGTAAAGAGCAGTGCGATCATTATTTTGTATACTTGTGTTTCATTATTTATGATTGACTCGATAAGAGTACCCACAGGAATTATGGTGGGATTATTTTGTTTATTCTAATTATTTTTGGTATTTTGTTGATTATTTTTGAAGATCATATATTTTTGTTTCACTTATCCAGCGAACTTACCCACGAAATATGACCATGTCAAAAGTACAGTTAGTACAAGCAATATTAGGCTAGTGTCCAGATTACGAGCAGAAAGTATAGCTCAGTCAGAAACATCAGAAAGCGAAGACAAGACGACATATTCCGACATTTGACGATTCATTGACGATTCATTCATACAATCATACCATTCATATCAATCATACCACATTTGTGTTTTTCATATCTGAAAGAATGGGAGACTAAAATTACTTGCTTTGTTGTATTTTGTAACACATGCAATGTATTAATTGTTGCTGCTCTACGGAACAGGAAAATCGATCGTAGTAGCGAGTCGATCCATCTTGTGTGTGAGGAAACCTCGATCGTATTAGCAAGCCGATCCGTCTTGTGTGCGAGAAAGAAGGGTGACATCCTAGGTGACCGATTTCTCAGAAAATCAGATGAGTATCTTTATATATTTTGATGATCTCAATTAATGAACGCATCTTCTTTTTCCAGTGCGATATTATAAATTTTCAAACTTATTTATTGCAAAGTCGTACCAATTGTGTGATATTTGGTGATATAAAGTTATTTGTAGTACCACTAGTGTGTGAACTTAAACTTGTACAATGTCAACACTAGGGGAATGTATCCAAGCGGGTAAAGAACTAGGCCATAGCGGAGATAAATTAGAACAATGGGCAGAACGAAAATACAAAGAAGAAGTAGAAAGAAAGACGGCAGCTGAAAGAGATGAACGTGCACGGGAGAGACAACACCAAAAAGAAATGTTAGAATTAGGAGAATCCACTAAACAAAAAGAATTGGAACTAAAGGAAAAACAAATAGAATTAGAGCAAGCCACCAAACAAAAACAAATGGAATTAGACTCACAGACACAGTTAAGAATGAAAGAAATGGAGATTGAGTCACATGTTCAGATAGCTACCACTAAGCAAAAGAGTCAAGAAGAGCAGAACAAATTTACTAAATATAAAGGGATTGTGAAGCCCTACTGCCAAGGAGATTCCATCTCAGCCTGGACCGAAAATATCGAGTTCCAGCTCAAATTTCAGAAAATTCCTTTGGAGGATTGGGCGATGATCTATATGAAGAATCTCTCTGATGAGCCCTTGAAAGTAATTGAATCTATTCCAACAGAGTTAAGGACTAACTACCAATATATTCATGATAGAATTATGCAGCATTTTTACTCGATGCTCCTGGATATCAGATCCAGTATTCTCAAATCAAACCAAAACCGAACGAAACGTTCATCGATTATGTATCCAACGTTCAAAGTGTCTTCAGTAAATGGCTTAAGGCAGCGAAAATAGGGAAAAGTTATGATAAGTTACAAGACTTAATGATCATGGACAAAGTAATATCCACGGTCCCAACTCCCTTCGCTAAGTTCCTGCAACAAGCAGACATTGAGTCACTCGAACAATTGGAAAAACGAGGTTCGGCTTATTTTTCGTCGAACAGAGATATTTTTAAATCATCCATAAATGAATCTGAAATTGCGGCTTTTGCCAAAAACCAGCCTAGAAAATCTTTCAATCAGAAACCTTATCAGAGGAAAGATAGGCAAGACCAAAAGCCACCTTTATGTATGTACTGTCATTTAAATCACCAACAATATTCTATGTGTGACAAGAACCCGTCATACCCTGCACATCTTGAAATGATGATCAAAAAGCAGGAGAGCAAAAGGAGTGCATACAAACGTGCAGTTAAATGTTTTTTTTTGTTCCTCGTACGGACATTATAGCAATAAATGTTTGGGCAGTCAAAGAATGAAAGCCAGCAATGCTGTACTGATTGACACATCGTCCGATAGTGGCAGTGAAACTGAGTGTGAGATTGAGAATGTATTACCTTTCAATGACTGTGAGAATGTGGCTGCTGTGACAGATATTTTAAACTTTGAAAGATGTGAAACTTGTCACCTATTCCATGCGGATGGGAAACTCAAATGTGGGCACATTGTACCATTCTCTAGTGAGAATGCGAACGCAGCTATAGCCTCCAGAGGCAATCTAACGTTCCACGATGCACTGGTCAATGATTTTCCATGCCAATGTTTACTGGATAGTGGTAGTAGTTTAATCGGGTTAAGGAAAGAACTAGCTAATCCAGAGGATTATACGGGCGATTTTGTGAAATGCCGTACCTTTTCAGGTAATATTGAGAAGTACCCACTGGCAAAAGCCCGGATAAACACCCCGTTCCTTTCCGGCACATTTACGTGCGCGATTTTACACAACCCGTGTACTGACCTAATTCTTGGCTGCCTTCCAGGGTTAAAACACTGCACTGCTGATGAAATATTAGCCTGGAAAGAAACTAACATGGCTAATGCAGTAACCAGGTCAGAGACACAGACACATCAAGATGACCTGCAGGAAGAGATGTTACAACTGCTAACACCTAGCGGTACAATTGATAATACCACCCGACAAAATTTTATAGAGGCGCAACATGCCGACCCAACCATTTCACCTTATTTGAAATTATTAGGGGGAAAAGCCAAAGTAACTAAAAATGCCTCATGGTATTTTAAACTCAACAATGGCATTCTCATGCGATATTATACCACCAATAACCATGAAATTCAGCAGACGGTGCTACCTTTAAAACACCGACAAACCGTGTTAAAGATTGCACACGACTCACCGTTTGCTGGACATCTGGCTTATGACAAAACCAGAGCCAGAATTCTTGCATACTTTTATTGGCCAAAATTTTGTAATGATATCAAATCTTTTTGTCGTTCGTGTACCATTTGTCAACAGTTAGTGAGAAAGGGAAAGCATGTAACAGCTGAGGTCCAACCTTCAACATTGGCCTCTAGACCGTTTGAAAGTGTAGCGGTGGATATTGTTGGACCCCTAAATCAGGTGTCGAACAAAGGAAACCGATTTATATTAACTCTGGTGGACCTCTGTTCAAGATGGGTTGAGGCGGTAGCCCTAAAATATATTACCTCCAAAGATGTAGCTAATGTATTTTTGCACCTGTTTTCCCGATTCGGATTCCCTCGAACCATTTTATCCGATCGTGGAACTCAGTTTATATCGGCTGCTACGCAAGCCCTTACAAAGATGCTAGGGATTAAGCATCATTTCACGACCGCCTACCACCCTGCCAGCAATGGAATCATAGAGAAGATTAACGGGGACCTGAAACACATGCTGGCTAAGGTGACAGCAGAGAACCCATCTGATTGGGATACACTGTTACCAACAGTGCTGTTCGCCTATCGAGAAATTCCGCACTCAAGTACGGGTTTCTCTCCATTTGAATTAGTTTATGGGGCGAACCCACGTGGACCCCTAACGATTTACCATCAGTTAATCACGAATACATCAGATAGTCCAACCCCTGTAACACCTTACGAGATGGTAACAGAAACACGCGACAAAATTATGAAGGCGTGTGTAATAGCCAAGTCATCTTTGGAGAGAAAAGGACAGATCTACCGCCATTATGCCAACAAGGGTGCAAAAACCATACACCTCGAACCTGAACAGGAGGTGCTACTTCTATTACCAGATAAACGTAACTTATTGTTAACTTCATGGCAAGGGCCATTCAAAGTGGTACGAAAGATATCAGATGTCGATTATGAAATATCGATAAACCAAAAATTAAAGATATTTCATATCAACATGCTGAAGCCGTACTTTTCACGACAAGAAGAACAGATGACAGACGAACAGAATGCATCTACACAAAGCAACCAGACGACAGACGTACATAACGCAACTACACTAGTTAGTGTGACAGAAGACGACGACATTGCAGATACACATAGTCAACAAACAGAACACGTACTTAGTACCACCACAGTACTGAATCAGATAGAGGACGACGACATGGAACTACCATCCCGACAGTAGACATGACTACGACTATTGATAGCATACGGATAGAACCAAGACTTACAGACGAGCAAAGACGACAGATCATAGCCTTAGTGACGGAATACAGAGACATTTTTTCCGACATTCCAGGTAAGACTGACAGGATCGAACACTCCATTATTCTGTCTGATCACACCCCTATCAAATGCCGACCTTATTCCATCCCTTTAAGTTACAGGGGAAAACTCGACAAGGAACTCCTTAGTCTTGAGTCGAGTGGAATAATCCAAAAGTCGCAGTCAGAATATTCCTTCCCTATTGTCCTGGTCAAGAAAAAGGTCTCAACAATTCGCCTCTGTGTCGATTATAGGAAATTAAATAATGTGACCAAGGTAGACGCAGAGCCAATTCCATCTTGCGAAGATCTGATTCTCAACATGTCAACTTCTAGAATCTTTTCTAAACTCGACCTAACGAAGGGATATTGGCAAGTCCCAATGCACAGTCTTTCTATTCATCTGACTGCATTCTCAACACCTTTAGGTCTTTATGAGTGGCGATTCCTTCCTTTTGGCCTTCGTAATGCTCCAGCCACTTTGTTAGACTCACTAGGGATCTTCTTCATGGAGTAACGAATACGGAGACATACATTGACGATATATGTGTTCATACGGCAGACTGGACAACACATCTACAGAAACTGCGACATGTCTTCGATAGATTGAGACTTTTCGGTCTTACTGTAAAACCAACAAAAGTTGAGTTGGGTCTGGAAGAAATTGACTTCCTTGGCCATACCATCACGAGAGGCCAACTTAAAACAGATGATAAGATCGTAACAAAAATTTTAAATCTAACAATGCCAACGACCAAGAAGCAAGTTAGAAGCTTACTTGGTCTAGTAAATTACTACAACAAGTTCATACCTAATTTAGCTGAGATTACCAGCGTGTTTTCTAATGTATTGAAATCATCTGTAAAATTGAATGTAAAAGATGCAGATTTAATTGATGCATTATCAAAATTAAAACAAATGTTTAGCGTTGTTCCAATATTGCGCTTACCTAATCCAAGCCTTACGTATTTTCTCCGTACAGACGCAAGTGCTATATCCATCGCTGGCGTACTAGGCCAGTTCCATGATGATATCTTCCACCCAATCATTTATGTAAGCCGGAAAATTACACCTGCTGAGTCGAGGTATGGAGTCTCTGAATTAGAAGCCTTAAGCGTCATCTATTGTGTCCGTAAACTCTATCGATTCTTAGCGGGTACCCATTTTGTCATCGAAACTGATAATTCACCTCTTACAGTTATGGAGTCTGGAGTCCACAAAAATAACAGAATCTATAGGTGGTCTTTGATTCTCCAGAACTACTCGTTCACGATTAAACATATAAAGGGAAAGATGAACTTACTGGCAGACACGCTTAGCAGACCTTCTCAGATAGAGATACCTGATGTACCTGAGAGGAGCGATTCTACATCACCCCATTCATCGACACTTTAAGTAATCTGTGTCCAGAATGTGTAATTATAGACACTTTGGTGCTCTTACAATTGTGAATCGCCTTAAATTAACTAGCACGAACTGTGTCAGTACGAGTAAGAAAGGACAGACACGTGAGGACATGTCTACGCCATCATCATATTATATATGTAATCAGTGAGTAGGACTGTATTCTAACTTTACCCAGGACGAGCGCGTGTATATCAGACGTTGTCTATATTACTCTATTTCAACGAGATTCAACAGAGAACGCGACTCCAACAACACACCTGGAAGTAGTTAATATAATTAATGTATAGTTAGAAATGTATGTGATATGTATCATAACATGTTTTTATAACTGTTGCATTTAATATAATTTTTCTTAGTTGTAATAGAATGTTCAAAACCATCCCGATAATATTTTTGTTTAATAGAAACTAGTAACATTTAAGAGTTAAACTTCATCTACACTAAGTTAGAAATTCATATATACCATTTCATTAGATCATACTATTGAACTTAGTAAACACAACTTTAATTCATCATCATTTAAACACATTTTCATATAGTTTAGTTAAATGAAACATTACTTAAAATTTATACCTTCATTTAGAATTTATAACATCATAGTTAGAAACACACATTAAGGTAACTAACACACTTTACCCCAATTTATTCATTTAGTTAGATTATTTCCCTTAGTTAGCATAGCTCAGCACACTAACGTAGATTAGATTAATTATAGTAATCATTACTCTCAGGATCGGTAGTGAACGATCCTCACAACCATGTAAATTTTTGTACAGAAATGACCGGTGCAGAAAGACGGCACAGTCATTTGGCTTAAAACTTTGGTAAACCGAGCCAACCATTTATTGTAAATATTAATTTTTCATTTATTTTCTTTTCTACAACAATATTTTAATGACATAACGCCTTTTTAAACCAGTGTGGAATGAAAGCGTGAATAAAAGAAGTGTGAAAGGGAATGAGTGAATGAAATAAATACAGAGGAGTGAGGCATTTTGCGGATTGTTCGCCGCACGACATGAGTTTTTGTAGTTCGTCCGTGTCAATTTGTGTAACACAATGTGTTGTTCGTTTTTTATCTGTGTTGTTGCCATACTTTCAGTAGAGTGATAGGAAACATATTTTAAGCTTCCTAAACCGGCGAAGTAGTCATAAATCAGCCTTACACACTCGTTTGTGACTACAATAAACCGTTTTATGGCGCTTGAAAGATAACATACATGTAAATTATAGACATACACACATGTTGGTAATTTAAGCACACATTAGTTAAATACAAACACGCAACCAAACAGGAAAACTAACAAATAAAGATGCATACATCATTACGTGCAAAGGGGCATAATAACTTTCAACAGGGGACACTACAAACTTTCGAAACCCTAGTTTAACACTGAAAGATTTCTTCACGAGCGGAAGCTAGATAGGTGAACATTAGCACACAAAGCATGTATACAAGTTGGAGTATATATTATATGGGAGCATGAATATTATTCATGTATTGTACCCTTAATAGGGACAATTTGTTTGGGTTGTCAGTTAAATTGACAATTTGAGGGGTAGGTCTATTAAGGCAACGGCTCCGGTTCACACATCTGCAGAGAAGTATAATGTTAGAATGAGCAAGGGCTCTAGCCAACTGTACTAGTGTGGTGTGATAATCAATAGCCAAGTAAAGTGATACAACAGTGTGACATTGGAAAGTAAAGGTTTTGTGCTATACCCAGAACAAAGTTAGCAAGCTCATGCAGCCTTTGACAAAATTAGACAGGCCTAATTTTTTTTAAATAACCATTTGCGTTACACCCATAAGCTAAAAGCTTGTAACGCAACACAGACGGAGGGAGAGCCTGTCAAAGAGCTGCAAGTAAGCAGATAGAGAAGAGAGGAGTAAAACTAAGGAAGAGGACTAAGACAGGATAGAGATAACATCCCTATCTAGGAAATAGGAATAGAATGGACAGAAACAGCAGGGAGAACTGTGAACAGTTCTCCGACTGGACACACACGTGTCCTAAAAGGGGACATGGCAGGACATGATCAGGAGTTACCCAGAATAGAGTGGGGAAACCATTACCACGAGGAGTATCCATTAATAGTGGTAACTCTCGAAGAGTAAGCTATTGACAAGTCACTAAACGCGTGCTGGAGTACCGAGCACGCGAACCTGCTGACGCACGAAGGGTCACCGGCTCGTGGCTGGACACGCCACGAAAGTCAAGCAGACGGGGACATGACAGCGTAGAGGACGGATCGGAGTATCCGCTTTGAATACTGTGTTGTTTAGAGGACAGTAGCAGTAGTGGTGACTTAGACTTAGACTAATACAGTAGATATTACCATAGATAACGTCATAACGTAATATTGTCATGATGTATATGATCCATATGAATATCAGCTCTCAGAGCTATTGTGTGTAACTCGCCCAGAATAAAATTGTATCCTTTTGTACGACGTACGAGTTATCATTCGTGTGGTACAAAAGAAGAATCCATGTGTGCCTGTCAAAGCTAGGTTGCTGACACTATTAAAGTCTCCGACAATAATGCAGTTTGTGTCAGTTATTTTCATGTTTGAGAGTGTAAGGTCCTTATCTGCTGGGCTATACAGATTGTAAATTCTTATTTGCACGTCCTTTATAATTATATCAACACCTGTAATTGCCGTTTGGTTGTCAGAGATCACAGATACTTCGCTGCAAGGTATTGTAATTTCGTATAAGTATTAGAACTCCTCCTTTGTGTCCTTGCCGGTCGAAACGTGTGGCCTGGTATCCTCTTACTGAGAATTTGCGATCGGCATTGAGGTGTGTCTCTTGAATGCATGCCACATCTATTCTATCTGTATGAAGACGCTGTGTTAGGGAGACTTTCTTGTTATAAACTCCTTCGGCATTCCACTGTAGTATGTTGAGTGTCCGGGGTGTTTGGTCAATAGCTCTTAACCTACTCCTCTGTGCCTTGACTCCACAGCACAGGGGAAGGTGAATACCAGTAGTCATGGGTGGACCCCCTCGAGGCAGGGGGCCCGGCACTATCACCGCCTGATGAGACTTCGCGGGATTAGCACCATAACGATTAATTTTCATCTGTGGCATTATGCAATAATAAAGTTACGTTGCACTTCTTTGTCAAGCCTGTGGCTCAGTACATCCGATTTCGATAAGCATTTATTCGGGATGCTTTCCCTAGCTTTTGACTGTCCCCAGTCTACCTACAAGGCAGCAGGTTTGTGCGTCTCTTCGTCTGGTCCCTCTCCCTTGACTTGTCCGACATGGGTGACCCTACCAGTAGCTGTGCTACCGTCGGCATAGCTCTTGGGGTCATTGGAACGCGCAAGCCCCTCTACCTCGTCAAGGTGGACGCACGGCAGAGGGGGTTTTGTGTTATTATTTGTCTGTCTAATATTTCACACCCGTAGACAGACAGACAGACAGACAGACAGACAGACAGACAGACAGACAGACAGACAGACGGACGGACAGACAGACAGATAATTTTTGCAATACTGTAAGATACATTTTTTGTCCTCTTGCTTTGAACTCAGAGAAGTCCATTCACGTTCAAATACTTCAAGTGCACTGGGTTGATTTCGGCATGTGGATTAGCTTGCCCCATTACCAGTGTCCCTCCCTGTCGGCCGAACCCACTCCGACTTCAGAAGTTGCAAGACACTTGAAACGATGAACATTTTAAGAGAAAAGGGAATGAAGCAGTCCTTCGAGAAACAGGTGAAAATCGTAAATTGATTAGATAAATTAGATGTAGATATTAAAGATTTATGTTATGAGGAGGAATAAACTATGCACATTTTTTTTTCCAACTGGCAACAATGACGAGAAAATAGCACAGGAAGACAAAGAAATGAAGACCTGGATTGCTAGGCATAAAAGCGTAAAGGAAACAGAAAAACAGATCTGATAAGATCGTGTGAGATGGTAAATCACGACCACCCACGATTATCCACAGGGTACATGATGATGCTGTTCTCGTGGCTTTTGTTGTCATAGCCTTGTCGATTTGAGAAATGTACTCCTGCAGACCGGTCAAGATTATAGTTCATCCCGATAAGCAAACAACAGGCTCATGGCCAGCTTTCTCGAAATCTCTTCAAACGGTGTGTGCACAACGTGGATGCTGTATGTCTGCCATCTTCTTCTTCTTATAGTCCATGTCATTTGACGTCGGTCATCTTGTGCATCCACAGTCTTCTGTCTCGTGTGCTATCAATTATTTCTGATATCTGTGTGCTTCCATGCCAGGATCCAGTCTGTCTAACATGTTTCTATTGGTTTCGGCTTGCCTCTCTACTCCTCCAAAATACAATCTGTCACGACATTATAGAGCTTTCTCCTTCTGACGATGTGCCTGAAGAATGTGAAATGTCGTTTTCTGATGTGAGTAGAAAGTTCTCTTTGTAAATGAACTTGTTTCAAGATATCGTCATTACCCCTTTTATTTGTCTGTGGAGGTCTCATTAGACACTATTCTGTGATCAACTATGTCACACACTAGTCTGTGCAACATCCTGGTCCCACAGAAAAGCGTCTTACCAGGATGTCACATAGACTAGTGCCTGACCAAGATGTCACACAGGCTATTGTCTGACCAGGATGTCACACAGACTAGTGACTGACATATATGGTCACAGAATAGCGTCTGACAAGGGTGTCCCACAGACTAGTGTCTGACCAGGATGTCACATAGACTAGTGTCTTACCAGGATGTCACACAGGCTATTGTCTGACCAGGATGTCACATAGACTAGTGTCTGACCAAGATGTCACACAGGCTATTGTCTGACCAGGATCTCACACAGACTAGTGACTGACATATATGGTCACAGGATAGCGTCTGACAAGAGTGTCCCACAGACTATTGTCTGACCAGGATGTCACACAGGCTATTGTCTGACCAGGATGTCCCACAGATTAGTATCTGACCTGGATGTCCCACAGATTAGTATCTGACCTGGATGTCACATAGACTACTGTCTAACCAGGGTGTCCAACAAATTAGTGTCTGACCAGGATGTCACATAGACTGGTGACTGACATATATGGTCATAGTATAGTGTCTGACCAGGATGTCCCACAGACTAGTGTCCGACCAGGATGTCCCACAGACTAGTGTCCGACCTGGATGTCCCACAGACTAGTGTCCGACCAGGGTCACATAGACTAGTGTCTGGCCAAGATGTCATACAGGCTATTGTCTGACCAGGATGTCACACCGACTAGTGACTGACATAGATGGTCACAGAATAGTGTCTGACCAGGATGTCACATAGACTAGTGTGTGACCAGGATGTCACATAGACTATTGTCTGACATAGATGGTCACAGAATAGTGTCTGACAGAGATGTTCACAGAATAGTGTCTGACAAAGATGTTCACAGAATAGTGCCTGACATAGATGGTCACAGAATAGTGTCTGACATAGATGGTCACAGAATAGTGTCTGACATAGATGGTAACAGAATAGTGTCTGACATAGATGGTCACAGAATAGTGTCTGACATAGATGGTCACAGAATAGTGTCTGACATAGATGGTCACAGAATAGTGTCTGACATAGATGGTCACAGAATAGTGTCTGACATAGATGGTCACAGAATAGTGTCTGACCTAGATGGTAACAGAATAGTGTCTGACATAGATCGTCCCAGAATAGTGTCTGACATAGATGGTCACAGAATAGTGTCTGACATAGATGGTCACAGAATAGTGTCTGACATAGATGGTCACAGAATAGTGTCTGACATAGATGGTCACAGAATAGTGTCTGACATAGATGGTCACAGAATAGTGTCTGACATAGACGGTCACAGAATAGTGTCTGACATAGATGGTCACAGAATAGTGTCTGACCTAGATGGTCACAGAATAGTGTCTGACATAGATCGTCACATAATAGTGTCTGACATAGATCGTCACAGAATAGTGTCTGACATAGATGGCCACATAATAGTGTCTGACATAGATGGTCACAGAATAGTGTCTGACATAGATGGTCACAGAATAGTGTCTGACATAGATCGTCACAGAATAGTGTCTGACATAGATGTTCACAGAATAGTGTCTGACATAGATGGTCACAGAATAGTGTCTGACATAGATGGTCACAGAATAGTGTCTGACATAGATGGTCACAGAATAGTGTCTGACATAGATCGTCACAGAATAGTGTCTGACATAGATGGTCACAGAATAGTGTCTGACATAGATGGTCACAGAATAGTGTCTGACATAGATGGTCACAGAATAGTGTCTGACATATATGGTCACAGAATAGTGTCTGACATAGATGGTCACAGAATAGTGTCTGACATATATGGTCACAGAATAGTGTCTGACATAGATCGTCACAGAATAGTGTCTGACATAGATGGTCACAGAATAGTGTCTGACATAGATGGTCACAGAATAGTGTCTGACATAGATGGTCACAGAATAGTGTCTGACATAGATGGTCACAGAATAATGTCTGACATAGATGGTCACAGAATAGTGGTTCTGACATAGATGGTCACAGAATAGTGTCTGACATAGATGGTCACAGAATAGTGTCTGACATAGATGGTCACAGAATAGTGTCTGACATAGATGGTCACAGAATAGTGTCTGACCTAGATGGTCACAGAATAGTGTCTGACATAGATGGTCACAGAATAGTGTCTGACATAGATCGTCACAGAATAGTATCTGACATAGATCGTCACAGAATAGTGTCTGACATAGATGGCCACATAGAATAGTGTCTGACATATATGGTCACAGAATAGTGTCTGACATAGATCGTCACAGAATAGTGTCTGACCTAGATGGTCACAGAATAGTGTCTGACATAGATCGTCACAGAATAGTGTCTGACATAGATGGTCACAGAATAGTGTCTGACATAGATGGCCACATAGAATAGTGACTGACATAGATGGCCACATAGAATAGTGTCTGACATAGATGGTCACAGAATAGTGTCTGACATAGATGGTCACAGAATAGTGTCTGACCTAGATGGTCACAGAATAGTGTCTGACATAGATGGTCACAGAATAGTGTCTGACATAGATCGTCACAGAATAGTGTCTGACATAGATCGTCACAGAATAGTGTCTGACATAGATGGCCACATAGAATAGTGTCTGACATAGATGGTCACAGAATAGTGTCTGACATAGATGGTCACAGAATAGTGTCTGACATAGATGGTCACAGAATAGTGTCTGACCTAGATGGTCACAGAATAGTGTCTGACATAGATGGTCACAGAATAGTGTCTGACATAGATGGTCACAGAATAGTGTCTGACATAGATCGTCACAGAATAGTGTCTGACCTAGATGGTCACAGAATAGTGCCTGACATAGATGGCCACATAGAATAGTGTCTGACATATATGGTCACAGAATAGTGTCTGACATAGATGGTCACAGAATAGTGTCTGACATAGATGGCCACATAGAATAGTGTCTGACATAGATGGCCACATAGAATAGTGTCTGACATATATGGTCACAGAATAGTGTCTGACATATATGGTCACAGAATAGTGTCTGACATAGATGGCCACATAGAATAGTGTCTGACATAGATGGTCACAGAATAGTGCCTGACATAGATGGCCACATAGAATAGTGTCTGACATAGATGGTCACAGAATTGTGTCTGACATAGATCGTCACATAATAGTGTCTGACATAGATCGTCACAGAATAGTGTCTGACATAGATGGTCACATAATAGTGTCTGACATAGATGGTCACAGAATAGTGTCTGACATAGATGGTCACAGAATAGTGCCTGACATAGATGGCCACATAGAATAGTGTCTGACATAGATGGTCACAGAATAGTGTCTGACATATATGGTCACAGAATAGTGTCTGACCTAGATCGTCACAGAATAGTGTCTGACATAGATCGTCACAGAATAGTGTATGACCTAGATGGTCACAGAATAGTGTCTGACCTAGATGGTCACAGAATAGTTTCTGACCTAGACGGTCACAGAATAGTGTCTGACATATATGGTCACAGAATAGTGTCTGACATAGATCGTCACAGAATATTGTCTGACCTAGATGGTCACAGAACAGTGTCTGACATAGATGGTCACAGAATAGTGTCTGACATAGATTTTCACAGAATAGTGTCTGACATAGATCGTCACAGAATAGTGTCTGACATAGATCGTCACAGAATAGTGTCTGACATAGATCGTCACAGAATAGTGTCTGACATAGATCGTCACAGAATAGTTTCTGACAGAGATGGTCACAGAATAGTGTCTGGCCTAGATGGTCACAGAAAAGTGTCTGACATAGATGGTCACAGAATAGTGTCTGACATATATGGTCACAGAATAGTGTCTGACATAGATGGTCACTGAATTGTGTCTGACATATATGGTCACAGAATAGTATCTGACATAGATGGTCACAGAATAGTGTCTGACATATATGGTCACAGAATAGTGTCTGACATAGTTTAGTGTGTGACCAGGATACTCCACAACAATTGAAGTAGTAGCAGTCTTTGTAATTGTATTAGTAGTAGTAACAGAAGTAGTAGTAGCAGAAGTGGTGGCTTCAGAAGTGGTGGTGACAGTATTAGTTGTATTAGTATTAAAAGCAGCAGCAGCAGCAGTAGTAGTAGTAGTAGTAGTAGTAGTAGTAGTAGTAGTAGTAGTAGTAGTAGTAGTAGTAGTAGTAGTAGTAGTAGTAGTAGTAGTAGTAGTAGTAGTAGTAGTAGTAGTAGTAGTAGTAGTAGTAGTAGTAGTAGTAGTAGCAGTAGGAGCAGCAGCCGCTGTTATTACTGTTATTGTCGTTGTAATTGTGACGATGATCATAATCAAATAAATATATTATTCTTGATAATAAAACGTTTTGTTGTCCCAAATGATCAATTCAAATCGCGTTCCTTAAAACCATGTCATGTCAAGTCGTGTAGAAACAGTATCAAAGACACGGCATCAGTTATGAGGCATGTATCTGAGCCATAATCGTGCAACAACATTGATTACGGTAATAGAATTGTTGTAAACGCCTTTTGGCGATGTGTATCTCATGTTGGTTAGTGGCCCCGTCAACAGAGTGCTATTTTCAGTGTCTTAACTATTTAGAGAATGACACGTACCGAGCCCATATGAGTAAGTAACGTTACGGATCCTTTTTAGCGCTCTCTAACATACGGGTATGTGATATTAATCCCATTTTGTAAGATCGATCGGAACTAGGTAGTTGATTTAATCAATATCTTTACTTCCCGCCTTTACTTCGCAGGAAATTTCCTCGTATCCCTGTTAAGCAAAGTCGACTTAAGACCTGTCAGTGGAAACAAATCCGTGGTGGCATATAAATGGGTGTCGTAAAACAAGTATTAACTGCAAGTATAATGTCGCAGTATTTTGTATTATGATGATCGTTTCCGTCATGATCATCATCTCACCAAAAGTAGCAGCTGAAACATGATCACATTAGTCATCAACATCATCTTGGTTGTCGATATTTGCCATATAACATTTATTATCACACCCACAATCTTAGGGCAGAGTGGCCTTCACCTACTCCTCCCCTCCTACTTCTACTTCTACTCCGTCAGCGGTTGTTGCTGAAGTTAAAGCTCATTCTGCTGCAGGAATAATTAAGGTTACTTCTGTGACTAACAGCTACTATCGTTATTGCTTATTGTACTTATAATAATGTTTGCTGGTCCTGTCAACATTACCACCATCACCACCACCATTACCAGCACCTGCACCACCAACATCACCACTACCACCACCAACATCACCACCATTACCACCACCACCTACATCACCACCACCACCACCACCACCACTACAACCACCAACATCACCACTACAACAACCGATATCACCACCAACATCACCACCACCACCAACATCACCACCACCAACATCACCACCACCACCAGCACCACAAACATCACCACCACCAACATCACCACCACCACCACGACCAACAACAACATTACCACCAGCACCAGCACCACAAACATCACCACCACCACCATCACCACCACCACCACCACCACAACCATCAGTACCACTACCACCACCACTACCACCACCATCACAGCTATAACACGAACAGCTGCTACTACCAGTGCTACTACTACTGTTGCTACCACTATTACAATTACTACTACAATAAGAATAATAACAACAACAGCCACAACAAAGCCACTACAACAACAACAACTACTACTACTACTACTTCTACTACTACAACAACAACAAATACTACTACTTCTACTACTACAACTACTACTACTACTACTACTACTACTACTACTACTACTACTACTACTACTACTACTACTACTACTACTACTACTACTACTACTACTACTGCTGCTGCTGCTGCTGCTGTTGCTACTACTACTACTATTACTACCATTACCACCACCACCACAATACCACCACCACCACCACTATCACAGCCACTACCACCACAACTACTTCTACTCATTTCGTCTGTACTAATTATATTTATGCATATAAAACATGCCTGTCTCCCTGATCTAGGGATTACACGACTTTCTTCGTAATCCCGTATACTCTCGTGAGTAAAGTAACGTGCGCGAGAATTGGTAGCATTTCTCTCCGTGTCGGTAACTTATGGGGTATGTGAGCCGGTCGCTCAGAAATCAATGGCAAACTACTGAGCGTAATCTTGCCAAGAAATCAACAATCAGCTGAAAGATGCTGATGTTGACAGCGATGTCCTGTAAATGATACGCGAATAACAAAAAAATATAAAACATACGAATAAGAACGTATTTGAATATTTAGAAAACTAAATCGTGGGTGAACACATGGTTAAGTGGACGGCACAATCCATTTGGTCATAGTCCAAGAAACATTGGAGAGAGAACGACAGACAGAGAGACAAACATATAAATAGACCGAAGGACCGATTGACCGACCGACCGACCGACCAACAGACAGACAGACAGACAGACAGACAGACAGACAGACAGACAGACAGACAGATAGATAGATAGATAGATAGATAGATAGATAGATAGATAGATAGATAGATAGATAGATAGATAGATAGATAGATAGATAGATAGATAGATAGATAGATAGATTGATTGATTGATTGACTGATTAATTAAGTAATTGATTGATTGACTGATTAATTAATTGATTGGTTGACTGATCGATTCTAACTAATGTTAATCAATGATAAGAATCCACAAACACATATTTTACCGTCCACATCTCTTAAGTTCCGCAGGTCCATTGTGGAGACTGACTTCAGTAGGATGTTGATAACATAAATTGTCAGTAAAGCTGTTACAGACATCTTTATATATGAGAACATTGTTGAACTGGTAACATCAGCAGCAGGTGGTTCCACAATATTCAAAAACTATCGGGTTTCAGAACTTTATATTAGTTGTAGCTGCGGAAGGCAAGTGATGGGTTGTAGCAGATAAATCACGTCGGTAGTTTCCTTTATCTTTTCTTGGTGCTAGGTGAAGAGAACATTAGTTATTAACTGATTAAGTGATATGGGGTGATAAATAGTCGTATTAAAATTTCGCATAACTGTCATGGACTTATAAATCAAACTATACAAATACAGTAGTTTTTCCTTTACAGCTACCTTTAATTTGATATATAATACATTATGACAACTACCATATTAACAACATTTATGCCATAACTGTGACCCACCACAACTTCCCATTTTCCGCCATCCATTTTTGTTTGGTCGAAACCTACTTTTTGTTTGACGCTGACATAATTAATATTTTAATACAAACAGGATTGAGGTAAACAGACATGAATGTGTGGACAAGATAATTATGAAGGGAGGCATACTGGGGACGCGGAAAAGAGGAAGCCCACATCTTAAATGAATAGAAGATGTTATAGACAATATACATCATCATCATCATCATCATCATCATCATCTTCCACTTCTGCCGTCAAGCGTCGTGGGGAGGAATAATTTGCGTTCCAGCACCCGGTGGGCGGCACAGGATAGTGTCATTCCGTGTGGTTGTACAATGTCTCTGATGTCGTCAATCCATTTTCTTCTTGGACGTCCTCGTGGTCTCGTCGCAGATGATCTTTGATGTAAGACCAGTGATGGTAGTTGCTGATGTTGCATTCTAACGACATGGCCAAACCACTTGATCTTCTGTCTTTCAATAAATGTGGCACAAGGTGTTGATCTTGTCACGAAACCACTATAATTCACGATAGATGATGAAACAACAGAGGCAGGCTATATTCGAACTTACAAATTGTTTGCAACTGGTGGGGACATCCCCGTCGGATCAAAGGCGCCGCTAGTCTATGATGATTCCCCGGAGAAACGGGAAAAGAGTTTCCCGGTTGTCTTGGAACAGACTCAAGATGAAAGGCAAAGCGCCGCCGTGATTCGGTTGCCACATGTTGTTGACAGGAGAATGACGTCACGAGGTCAATCCCAGATTATATAAAAACAAGCTTGTTGTCGGGAGTGCACAATAAAGTTGACCTAGGCTGACGTGTTGAATAGCTCAGTGCTCGTAGTGAAAAGAATCCCGCATGTTTACTATCAGTGTATTTGAGGGGAAAAAAACATGTGTCTTTCATGGCAATTTGGAGATTCAATTCGGATTGTGAGCTAGGAATTCATAGGGTATCTACACTTAGCATTTAAATGTTAATAATGTAGAATAGTAAAATGATAGTGAAGTTTAGAACTTAACGTAGTGGTTGCTTTGTAGTCAAGTATAAAAACAGTGTCGGCGACAATAGACAGTCGCAGTGTTAAACTAACTAGTGTGAGATGTAAATTAGCTCAGCTAGTTGAGGATAGTGAAAGGGGATGATATTTAGTGTGATGGGGATATTCCAGTGGGGGTATACTGGGGTTCTACACTTTGTGTATTGGTCTTTCCTTGTCTTGCCCTAACTCAGGAGGGGAGGAGCTCCTCTGACATGACAGAGATTGGTTCACTGTCATGGATCTGAGTAAGAATGGAGGCCCACACTCATCTAATAGGAGTCAGTATCAGATTGCTCTCACCGAGTCTGTTGTGTCTCTTTCACAGGTTCCCCTCAGGTTTTCAAAGAACAGATGCTGAATTGTTCGTATCATGGAGAACTTGGTACGAGGAGATCTGTTCAGTGGCCTGTGCATTTGGACCCATGAGAAAAGGGTTTATTATGTCACACCACTCGTGAAAGAAATAATGGAGTGTTATTATGTCACACCACGGGTGTAAGAACAATATCGTGTTTGATTTTCACACTACAAGTGAAATAACATTAGAGTGTTGCTTTTCACACTACAAGTGAAATAACATTAGAATGTTGATTTTCACACCTACACGTAGAAATAACATTAGAGTGTTGCTTTTCACACAAGTGAAATAACATTAGAGTGTTGCTTTTCACACTACAAGTGACATAAACATTTTCACACCACCTGTGAAATATTAGTAGGAATTAATTCAACGAATGAGAACAGTGTAATAGTGAACACGGTAGGACTTGTAAGAATGAATCATTTCCTCCAAGGAACAATGTTACTTGTTTTCACTAGGCAAGGAAGGTTTATGTTTCGAAACCATATAGACATTTATTAACAGGGTGTATGATCGCTGCCAGATCAATATCAGACTATATTCGTGATTGGTGACCAGGTATCTGGGTTATCGAAGGGGCTACCGGAGAGAGTCAACATCGAACAAGAGGGACACGGCGTGTGGTGAGGTTTTTGTTTACTGACCCGTGATGATGTGGTGTAACTCGTACAATGATGATCGGACTGTGATCCGGAGCTTTGTGGTCTGATGTCTACATATACACCTTAGAATATGCGACATACATTCTACACATTACACACACACACACACACACACACACACACACACACACACACTTCTCACACACATACTCTTTGCTTTAATAAATTATTTTGTATTTATTTGTTAAGGCTAGAGATGGTGAGTATGTTGTGTTGGGGAAGAGTGAGAGGGGGCATGATCTAGGGGTGAGTGAGAGTAAGAAAGAGGTGTCGACAGACTGACGGAGTTTTGTGGACGGATTCTGGTGGTTTCTCTAGGACAATAATATTGGGGTAATAAAAATGTGGGTGTTGATTCCCCTCACTCCAGGGACGACACTAAAGTAATAAACGGATTACTACGACAGATCCCACAGTCTGTCAGATAGTAGCATTTCTTACTCGGTCTCGTATTGTTAAGTTGGCAGCTCTCCTCAGGCATCTCATTTCGCAGGTGTTGATTTTGCGAAGGTGTAATTTGGATAAAGTCCAGGTTTGAGATTGGTAGCATAGGGTTGGTGTGTATATGCTGTTTATTATCTGTCGTTTTGCGGACATGGGTATGTTTGGATGTTTCAGTAAGGGTGATAGTTGATATATAAGTGCACAAGCTTTTTGACATCTGATTTCAATTTCTCTGTCCAGTCTGCCATCTTATGTGATCATACTTCCAAGGTATTTGAATTCTTTAACTTGTTTCAGAGGTGTGTTATTTATCTGTATACTTAGTGGGACTGGCGATCTGCTAAATTGCATTACTTCGGTTTTGGCTGTGTTTATACTCATATTGTATCTGCTGCAGGTTGAACTCAGATTAGTAATATGATTTTGAAGTCTGCCCTCATCGCTGTAAAACAGGCACTGATCGTCTGCAAATAGAAGTTCATTTATTCCCTGTGGGTCAGTTGTTTCATCTGGAGTAAAGCGTTCTAAATTTTCTGAATCTGTTCTGTCGAGACTTGCTTCTTTGGAAATTCTGTCCATTGAATAGCAGGGGAGAGAGCACACATACCTGCCTCACTCCTGTGTTGACTGTGAACATATCTGATATATACCTTCTTGTGTTCTTACTGCACTTTGGCTCGAGTGGTATATAGCTATGATGTTTTCTAGCAGTTGCCCTTCTATCCCATAGTCTTCAAGGATGGTCCATAATTTGTATCTGTCTACTCTATCGAAAGCCTTTTCCTGATCTACAAACACAATATTCTTCTAGTCACTATATTCGATAGTTTTTTCACAAATTTGTCTAAGTGTAAATAATGCATCAGTGCAACTTTTACGTTTCCGAAAACCGAATTTGCTGTGCTTAACTGTTGTTCGACTATTGGTCTAGCTCTTTGTTCCAAAAGTGTTGTATACATTTTCCCTATATGGGTCAGGAGTGATATACCTCTAGACAATATACACAAGACAATATTTGTAAGGTCATTTGGCTTAGGATAGAGATTTCGAAAGACTAATGGGGGAAATGTTTGTACAGACCAGTCTACTGGATGACAATGCTTGGAGGAGAAAAATGATCTTAAGACTTTGTATTTCAAGAGCAGGCGGACAATTGGCTGGATCTGCACCGCCAGATGGCGTACTGGTGCACGATCAGACAAATGTGTATGATGTGGAAGAACATATACACCATCATTGCCTGGAGAGAATGATGCGACAGGAAGTGACCGGAGTGACTCAGTACTCCGAGGAAAAGCCGGACGGACACATAATGAGATTGAAACGGGTACAATTTATAATGGGGCTCTTCGCTGGTTGTTGAAGATGAAGACGGAGCACAAGTGGGAGTGTCCCGAGTGCGGATGTTGGTTCTTGATTTGACTCAACTCAATTCAACACAAAACAAGTGGTTTACGTAAAAACAGAACCCAACTTTGTATTTCCGTTCGTTAT
This sequence comes from Cepaea nemoralis, assembly GCA_014155875.1. Classification (NCBI taxonomy): domain Eukaryota; kingdom Metazoa; phylum Mollusca; class Gastropoda; order Stylommatophora; family Helicidae; genus Cepaea; species Cepaea nemoralis. The sequence goes on from JACEFZ010011166.1 coordinate 125,980, forward strand.
ATAAACAAAATGAATCAATTTCAATTTCTTCTGTTTAATGTCATCATCATTGGCACCTTGCCGTCTTGACAGACGATAGTTTGTGCTTTAAAAAGGCATAATAACTTTTACCTATGGCAGTAGCGCATGTGACTGATAAGGCCAATTTGCGCTGTAAATGTCCGTTCACAGTGGGTGAATGTGAACATGTGGTCATTTATACCATCATGCACCATCTTACGTCTCAAACGATCGGTGTGTGACTTATCTGCAATAATTTTCTCCTTTGTCTCTCCATAGCACAAAGCCTGGGCTAAAATATAGAGATCATGTGTTGCCCATGCAGCATGATCCCTCTCTCGGCCTGCCTAGTTCACTCCAGAGGAAAGGTAACACCCCTACATCTGGAACAAGACAAGCTGCAGAAGCTGCCGGATCAGCAAAGCAATGCTCTAACTGTCCGCCTGACGGAGCTTCGATCCTAGACCAGTTGCCAACCAAGGCTTTGGGCCTGGTCTGCCCTGCCATGATATTTTGTCTTTAGCTTGCATTTCCTCGCACCAGGGTAATGTTTAATGTATGAAAGGTAGATTGTTATGTTTCTTTCGCTCGCTTTAAACTCATGCGTAGACCATACCATACGTTCGATACTGCTTCTAGCAACACAGGGCTGATTTGTGCGTGTGAATTAGCTTTCCATATTACAAGTGTCCTTGGCTATCAAACGAACCCACTCTGACTTCTGAGTTAATTGTAATTTACATCCCCAAATCAACACTTAAAAAAAAAGTCGCTTAAAAGTCGACAGGGTCGACTTCATTGCACCAGGTTTTATCCCATATGGCTCGGTCTCTTTCCGTTGAAAGCGTCGCGCAAAGCACGAACTCCGTAGCTTTTAGCGACGACCCACAGGAGTCTCCGAAACATTTAACTCGTAAACCGAAGGGTGCGGCCCGGAATCGAAACCACAACCTTCGGAGCACGAGTCAAATGGCTTGACCACTTCGCCACAGAGACTCCCAAATCAAATCAAAAATCAACACTTTAGTCCAAATAAACAGTCTAGGGGTTAGTCTAGCTTAAGAATGGAGGTGGAGGCGGTCACTGCAGCTTTCCGCTGGATCGAGAATACGATACACACACATTTTGATTGTAGCTGACTCAGAAAGCATGCTGAGGAAGGTGAGGACAGGCATGCTTCGTGCAGAGTGGCTTGCGTCGCTTCGGAGGTCACGGGTGGCAAGCATCACCTGGATATTTTCTCCGCTGCAGGAAGCATGCTTGCTCCTAGCACTCTAACGTTTGTTGTTTTATCTGCTTAAATTATAACTGTTCTATTAACTTTGGTTTTCACAGAACTATGCTTGTTGTTCTTTTAAATTCGACTTCACGTTTCCATAGCCCGCAAGCAGCAAAACGAAACATGCACCGGCTCCGTGGCGAAGGTGTTACGGACGCAGTTCATAATCCCGCATACCCGCGTTCAAAACACTGCTGCGGGCGATTTGGCAGCAGAGCGCCTTGCCTTAGTTTCTTTACGAAATTGTATGGGTGCCGGTCGATCATAAAGCGATGGCAAACTACTGAACGTAAATTTGTCAGGTGATCACAACAGCCAAAAAAAAAGAAATGATGATGGTGTTGACTGCAACGTCCTGTAAAATATATGCAACTAACTTAATATAAGTGTTGCCATAAATATTGCTTGTATGGTTGTTTTGCTTGGTTAGGGAAGCATAGCGGTGGTGTTGTTACTAGACGTTAGCCTGCTGGTCCGGTGGTCATAGGTTGGAATCCGCATGAGGGTGGATGTTACAAACTGACCTTGCTCCCAGGTCGACCCAGCCTAAAATATTAACAGAAAGTGTATTGGAAAGTAAAAGCGAACTACAAGATATTGCTATTGACCACATCATCAATCGAGTTTCGATTAGGTTGATCTTTAACTGATTCAGTGCCGAAGGATAAATATAACGCCACATGTGACCTCGTGTATGGAGAGAAGGATGATATATCGCCATACTAGGATCGTCGTGTTATTTGTTCGTAGTATCTTCCGCGATTTCAACGCTCAGTGAACGAAACTTTATATCTCAATACTTGTTTATTTAATGGTGTACAATGTTTGGTCCAAACCTGCTTTACGTTTTGTACTGCATCAGTTAAAAATATGGAAAGAATATCATATACCTAATGTGCCTAAAGCGTGTAAGGTTGTGTGTGTGTGTGTGTGTGTGTGTGTGTGTGCGTGCGTGCGTGTGTGTGTGTGCGTGTGTGTTACTATTTTTTCTTAACAGAGAAATAGACTGATGTGTGAATATACTTTTGTCAGTAGTCATGGGGCGGTCTCCGTGAGGCGTTGTGGAATCGGTTCGTAATTCCGCTTACTTGCATTCGAAACACAGCTGCGACCGATTTGGCAGCAGATTGTGTCGCGCTGGGTGTTAACGTTATGGTATGGGAACCGGTCGTTCAGAAAGCAATGGCAAACTACTGAACGTAAACTTGCCAGGACATTAACAACAGCAGTAAAAATGCTGATTTTGACAGCGATGTCCTGTAAATAGGATATGCAAAAAAAAAAAAAAGGGGGGGGGGGGGCTATGAGAGATTAATTTTTGAAGTGCATGTAAGATGTCACAAACCACCGTAGTTCTGGTCTGCCAATGTGTCTATACCAGAATGCAAGTGTCTATACCAGAATGCAAGTGTCTATACCAGAATGCAAGTGTCTATACCAGAATGCAAGTGTGTCCTTACCAGGATGCAAGTGTCTCTACACCAGAATGCAACTGTGTCTATACCAGAATGTAAATGCGTCTTTACCAGAATGGAAGTGTCTCTATACCAGAATGAAAATGTGTCTATATCAGAATGCAAGTGTGTCTATAACAGAATGCTAGCGTGTCTATACCAGAATACAAGTGTTTCTATACCAGAATGAACGTGTGTCTATACCAGAATACAGGTGCCTCTATACCAGAATGAACGTGTGTCTATACCAGAATGCAGGTGTGTCTATACCAAAATGAAAGTGTGTTTATACCAGAATGAAAGTGTGTCTATACCAGAATGAAAGTGTGTCTATGCCAGAATGCAAGTGTGTCTATGCCAGAATGCAAGAGTGTCTATACCAGAATGAAAGTGTGTCTATACCAGAATGAAAGTGTGTCTATACCAGAATGAAAGTGTGTATATACCAGAATGAAAGTGTTATATACTAGAATGAAAGTGTGTATATACCAGAATGAAAGTGTGTCTATACCAGAATGAAAGTGTGTCTATACCAGAATGCAAGTGTGTCTATATAAGAATGTATGTGATATTAGTTTCTTCTCAGATCACACTTGGAGCTATAGTACATTCACAAATGATTGCCCTCAATCATGATCAATTTTTTTTGAAAACTGTATGTTGCATCGTTATGAAAATTTTCTGGTATAGATACACTTTTATTCTGGTATATTCACCCCCACCCAAGGAATATGTCTTTGAAAGGTCCAAAGGCAACTTAAATCATGGAAAGCATTTCTTTGATTTATAGCTAGAAATTAGTGAATTCACGCTAACAAAATTGCTTTACAATTCGAGCGACGACAAAAGGCGTATCCAGATTCGTATGGGTATGAGTGTGTGCACTGTGTAATATTATTAAAGACGGAGCGTTTTCAGAGGCATGGGATAAATAATGTGGAATCGAAATATAAATGAACAGGAAAGTAGAAGGAATATATTTCTTACCTTATTTTTCATTTCCGTTTTGTTTCTTCAGCTGCTGGTTAATAATGTGTACACAAGGAGTCGTGTTACTAAGATGCATTTAGCTTTTTATATGGAGTTCGTGAAAGCTTCCAAACAGCTGTGCGTTAATGTGCGTATGGAAGGACCAGAGATGATACCGCAATTTAGTCATCATGTATCAAATTTTAAGGATCTGTTCAGCTGTCTGTGTAGTTTGTTAATACGTGCACATGGGTGACAGAACAGCTTTCAGTCTTCGCAAAAGATTGTATACTTTGCTGTGTGCTATTCAGAGACGGAACATGATTACCTGTTTTGCATGACAAATTTTTTTTTTTCAATGCCAGTTGTTTGTCCCAGCTGATGGCTTGCGGAATTGAAAATTCATCACTGTGTAATACAAACTGTTGCCATTAGTTAGTTAGTTAGTTAGTCGACAGATCATCCTCGTTGCACATCGAACCATTCAGTCCATAAGTGCTCGGATCCCCTCCTCAGCGAATCCCGCAGCGTGTAGCGGCTAACGACGCCAGTTCTGTGTTGGTTTATCAATCTTCTTTGGCTTCCTGCGTAGTGTTCTTGTTTGGCCACCCCTCTTTTAATTTGCTGCTCTCGCAGTCTGGCCATTGTTGTAGATTCACAGTCATCACTTGGTTCTCGCAAAAGTCTCTCTTCTCGTAGAGCATTCAGAATGTCAGCCTGGTCCATGGCGCGTCCGCCCTCCACAGTAGCCTCACCTGCGAGCTTGTCAGCCCGCTCATTTCCTTGTACTACCGCATGCCCTGGCAGGAAGATGAAACTAATCTTTGCCAGCCGAGACCGCTTCAGAGGCAGCAACCATTCTCTTCGGATCGACCCCTCCTCTATCCTCTTGATCATGTTCATTGAGTCGCTAAGGAAACAAGCCCTAGTGAATGTCTGTGTCTCGAGCCATGTTATTGCTTTACTTACTGCCATGACTTCCATGGTCAGGCTACTTGTGGTTTCAGTGAAAGCACCAGAGTCCTCCTTCACAATTCTCCCTCCGGCCCGAGCTGTAAAGGCCCATGAGCTTCTCACATGTCGGACGACCGACGCATCTGTGTAGATGACCGCGTCACCGTCTAGCGAATTCTCGAAAATCAACGCTTGTACTTCAGCCTCAACAGCAGCCGGATTTTCGTGTCTGCATTTTCTATCTAGTTGGATGCAAACTGAAAAGGATGTGCAGAAGTCTGTTGGCACTTGCACCCACTCCTCGCCAGGTTCTAAGTCCTCAAGTGAACACACCTGTTGAAGAATGTCTTCGGCTTGACCCATCCACGACCGTCCTCTTTTTAACCTGCTGCCCTTCACCTTCCTAATTGCACTATGCAGTGGATGTTGTGTGTTTGCGTTAATTCTGAGGTAGACGCGTGCCCTGCAAACTTGTATTCTCTCTTCAATGGTTGGAAAATCAAGAAGGTAGCGCATCGCCCTGCATGCTGTATCTCTTGTACATCCAAGAATAATGCGCATAGCTTCATTCTGTATCCTTTCCATACTTTCTATCTGCTTATGGCTGAGAGTCAGGATTGCCATTGCATACTCCAAAACAGACATGACCAGCCCCTCGTACAGAAGACATAGATGGCGCTGCTCACAGTTTGCTGCCGCCATCACCCGCATCGCTGCCAAACCCCGCTTGGCCTTTGTTATCACCTGGTCTATGTACACATTATAAGCAAGGCTTCGATCAAACCGTATCCCCAGGTAATTCATTGCCTGCGTTCTTTCCACCGTCTCTGAACACAGCATTACAGTTGGTGTTGGATTGTTGACAATATGATTATTCAACGAGAACCAAGTCACTGTTGCCTTTGTTGGGTTGACCATTGCCCCAGCTTCATCACACCAAGTACTTATGCGATTGAGTTCGGTTTGTAGTTCCACAGCAACCTCCTCTCTATCCTTACCCTGACGATACACTAAAACATCATCGGCATATGACAATGTCCTGCCAGGTCCAGTGATCTGCTCACTGGTGATTCTCACTGTGTAGGCGTTGAACAGTACCGGAGATAATGGTGATCCCTGTGGTAGGCCAGGATATATTGTTGTTGGTTCCGAAGTCCAACTGCCACATCTAAAAACTACTTTCCGTTGGAAGAGGGCTGCAGCGATCCAACTAAGGAGGAATGGACTTACGTTTAGTTCAAGAAGCTGAAACATTAAAAAATCCAGTGGTACTCTGTTGTATGCGTCCTCAAGATCAATCGCTGCAGCAACTGTTTCAGTGCCTGAGTGGAAACCTTCATAGACATCATGGGCAAAGACTGCTGCATTGGTCCAGGTTTCTCTTTTTGGGCGGTACCCACCCAGAGTAGGTGGGAAAACACCTTGCCTCTCTAGTTGGCTTGATATTTTCCTGGCAATTACCTTCTCCAGCAGCTTGCCTATTGTATTCTGCATGGTTATAATTCGATATCCCTGAATTTTTTTGTGGTCTTTGTCAGGCTTCGGCAAGGGAATCAGATAGCTGTGTAACCATTCCTCCTTGATGCTAGCACTCCCTATACTGTTGTTGTACATGTCTGCTAGTTTATCTAGCTCATTGTCGGTACACCTATTTATGTCGTCGTATCTTATGCCATCAGGACCTGGAGCACTGTTTTTTGATCGTCGAAGCACAGCCTTGATTTCTTTCACTGTCACTGTGTCTTCATCCGAAGTGTTCTGGGCCTTGCATCTGTCTGAGGTGACCTCCTTGGCCAGATTTCGGCCTCCCATGTCTGTCTGGATTGCTCTGCTCAAGGTAGCGTTCAAAGAGGGCTTTGCCCTTGTCCTCGTCAGTCCTCTGCCAGATGAGGTCAGCACCTTGGAAGTCAGAAATGCTCTTATTCTTGACTACACCACTCATGCTTTTATGTAGTCGCCAGAACAATTTCAGTGACTTGTCTGTGCTTACTCTTTGACACACCTCTGCCCATTTTTCGCTTTTAACCCCCTTGACCAGTTTTTTTTAAATAGCTTACTTTTGTGTGCATCTCTCTTTCTAAGTGCAAGCAGGGACTAGGATGACCAGCTCTGTTCTTCTTGGCATTTTGCCATCTCCTTACAGCACTACGCTTATCCACCCAAGCCTTCTCCACCTCGAAACTCCACCACGGTGGCTGCTCCCAGCTTTTTTTCCTGCCCTGAAACGTTCTGCGCTTGTCACGTCTTATTTTACTCACCACATCTTGCCCTGTACTGTCATACTGGAACGTCTTTACCTTTAGCTTGTGCTGCCTGGTTCTGCCTTTCTCCACCTATATGCTGCAAGGGTGGTGGTCGCTGCCATGGTGTCCTAGGACACCCCATCTACACACTGAAGTGAGTGAAGGTGAAACTAGCGCCAGATCAATAGCACTGTCCTCATCGCCTGGACGGCTTGCTGTCCTGGTGACACAGCCACTGTTGATACAAACCAGGTCGATGGTTTCCAGTGCAGTCTCGAGCTCCTCCCCTTGTGTATTGGAGGAAGTGTTTCCCCATGATCTGCCTTTAGCGTTGAAGTCACCACAGAAAATAACATTTCTCTCGTGGCCTAATATGCCACTTAAGCAATGTTACTTCTGGGCGTCCACACTCGCATTGCGGGCATAAACATTAACCAACACGAATGATGTACTGGAATGAACTCTCAACGCCTGTATTTGTATATCGTCACTGTCCCAACTGGACATGTCTAGCTCTGACGCCACCATGCTGTCGCGAACGAGAATCACCGTTCCCAGATGTCGTCTGTTGTAGAAACATTTGAAGCCGGCAATTCGGAGTAGCTGATCGCCCAGTCTCGTCTCCTGGAGTGCTACAATGTCGTTCCTGTAAACTAGGGTTTCTAAACTGTTGCCATTGACGAGTTGTATTATTTGTACCGATGCTGTAATGTTTAGGGCCTGCAATTCTTCTGAATAGTTTGAGCAGTAGGTGTGCATGTGGATTAATGTGTACGATCTGCCCAGACTTTAATCTGCGTCGGATGTTAGTCGCCTCAGATGTTAGCGATACATGATAAGATTTATAAAATAATCACATTTTATGAAAGCACCCACTATCAGTAGAAATATTGGCGACACCTATGAACACTTCCGTTCAACTACGCGACGTTCTTTTTATAAGGCCATTCTAGTGCTTCACGAGAAATTCCACTATTGAACGCTGATGTTTTCGTGTGAAGATGTAATACATTTCATAATATGCACTTCATCTCTGACCCGTAAATTATATACCGCATATAAACAAACATTGCAATCTGCTGTACAATCTCCAGAACAATTTTTTTTTTGGGGGGTAGGGGAGGAGTTGGGGGTGGGGAGGGGTGGGGGTGGACATAATGATAAGGTTATATTTCGTCTCACCCAGTGAAGTGCTAAGATATCTATTGGTTATTACCCTTTGCTTATTAGCTGCACGTAATGATCAATTCTCCTAAGAAGTAATATTAGACTTCAGTGTCTACTTTGCTTATTACACATACTTAGTGACGTTGTCTTTCTACAAAGATATCTTCTTCACTATTATTTGTTATAATCTCCTTTATGTATTATAATGTGCTTAATATAATATGAGATAGCTAATTACGAGAAATATGATCGTGTTGTGACTGTGTGCGGCCATATACCCTGGAAGGGGGTTATCACCAGGACTTTGAATATCATCAATATCTAGATGCGCCCAGTAAACAAGGCGACGGGGCATCTGCAGATTACGGATGATTGAGAAACTCAGTGGATGAATATGATGGGACATGTCTTGCAGACATGAGATGGGCAAAACATGTAAATCTGGGAACCTTCTACCTAAACTAGCAGAATATCCTTGCGGATCTAGAAAACTCGTTCGTTGTCACCCTTGCCCAAGAGAGATTGACAGAAAATGGAGAAATGTTCGTGGTAAATTGCAATAACATTGTTTGTGACCGCTGCACCTTATAGCTTTCAAGATTCTCAGCTGGGTTCATTTGTGTAAGTAAAATATTTCAGCATTCATTTATCTAAAAACTGTGTAATGATTGGTAAACAGAAATAAAAACATGCATTAAAAACTGTCTAGTTTTAACTATAATAAGTGGTGGGGGTCCGCATGGACCCCATTGGTAACAAGTTTTACTAACAAATCATGGCAGTTCTAGGGTAAAGACGATTAATCATCCCATGGTAATTAATTAGTTAATAAAATAACAGTCTTGTAATGTTGTATAATAAATTAATAAGTTGCTTACCGCTAATGGGGAATCTAAACGAACACAGACATTCCCAATAGTTTTTATGAGCTTGAAAACACTTGAAGATACGCCAATAGTAGAATTCTGCTTCAATTATGCACGATCAGTTTTACACGTGTCTGATCATTGCTGATATATCACCTGCATGCATTGAACTAGCCCAATATTCTCACGATACGTGGCAAACACACACAGGCAGACATGCGCATTGATCATCATGTGCCATGCCGATAAGCGTGGGCGTTCATGTTTCGCCATCTCACAGGATCATCACGTCGTGAATCAGCTCGGTGTTCTTGTCTCGACCATACCACGTAGCCAAGCCATCCATGTATTTACTTCTCTGCCTTCCCCTTGTTCTCTTCCCCTCGATCTTGCCAGTTGTCATCAAGTTCTCCAATTTATTTCTTCTCCCAGTGTGTCCAAAACAATTGTGACTGTTTACGTGTAATTTCTCTAATCAGTTTACAGTTTTTATTTGTTTCTAGTAGGACCTGGCCATTGTTTTGTTTTTTTTTATTGCTCGTGGTATTCTTCGTATTTCCCTCAGAAATCATATTTCCACAGCCATCAGATGTTTTTCAGCTTGTCTGCTTATTGTCCACGCTTCACATCCATACAAAAATGCTGTTTCTATGTAGCACTAAACACTCTTTTTCTCGTTGCAAATGACATCTTTTTAATGGTCAGTGCGTTTTCCATCTTGCAAAAAGCTACCTTCGCCATGGCGATTCTTGTTCTAATCTCTTCAAGGCATCTCCCGGCAGATGTTATGACTGTTCCGAGATAATTGTGTCAATTTACTTGTATAATAATATTCTTATTTACTTGTAAATCTCGTAGTAAAAGACTTTTATAGTTAATAAACTTCCAAACAGTTACCAACCTCGCTTTTGTCTTATATTATCATTTTTGCCATTCTTTTTTCGAATCGGCTATACTTTGCATTGCGTTCTGGATGACCTCATTGTTGGGGTCAACACCAGGGAGGCTTTGTAAAATATTTTGTAGAAAGTCTACATCATCCATCACTTAAGAATAGTCATCTTCTTCATCCCTTTTCTGCTCTGCCTTACCACCATCATCAGTTTCCAGTGGTGCTGGAGTTACATCGTCGGCGCCTGTCTCCATTTCTTGCACAATTCGTCCACAATTCTTGCATGTAAACACGTGGTCATTTACAACATCACGCACCATCTGAGGCCTCACATGTTCAGTGTCTGACCTATCTGCAATCACTTTCTCCTTTGTCTTTATTCCATTTCTGATCCTTTATTTCCACGTAACGCGATTAAAACGGCAACTTCCTCCCGAAGTGCAAAATCAATGATTGTATCATTCATGTCCCGCTTACACACATCTTTGTACAGCAGTAGAGGACGACCCCGAGATCTGGAATTCACTCAAACAAATAAGGATGTCTTTTCGTAATCTTCCATAAGTCATCCTACTAAATGTGTCCTGTTAAACTAAGTTTACGAAGACTGGTCGTGGAACAAGCGGTCACACCACCCGATCATTCCAATACTTCGGTATTTGTGATCTTAACACTGAATACAGAGTATTCTTCGCAGTCACAACACATGAAAGCCGTTTAAACGTTTCTCTTGGTGTGAGTAAGTTGACCAAGTTTCGCTGTCATAAAGTAGAATACTAAGGGCGCAAGCTTGATAGAGCAGCACTTTCGTTTTAGCAATAAGCTTTCTGTTTTCTCATACTCTCTTTGTTAACCTGTGCACTTTTGTTGTTACCTTACCATTCCTGATATTGATTTCCTGATCTCATCATTATCAAGTGCCGTGCCGGCTGGCGTAGGCGTTCATGGCTCTCCACAGATCTCGGTCTCTGGTGTTCTGGATCAACTCTGCTAATGATATTCCTCCATGCCACCGTCTCAATCCGTCCAGCATCATTTCTCTTGGTCTGCCTCTGCCTCTCTTCCCCTCGATCTTTCCAGGTGTCACGATGTTTTCCAATGCCTCTCTTCTCATCACATGACCAAAGAAAGCTGTTTGTCTCTTTCTTATTGTTGTATAAAGTGTTCTAGTTTCATTAGCCTCTTTCAGGCAATCGTTGTTAGTTACTCTGGCAGTCCGAGGAATTCGCAACATTCCTCTAAAAAACCACATCTCTGTTGCTTCTAAGTTCTTCCTAATTTGTTCATTTACATTCCAAGATTCGCTGCCATGCAGCAAAACTGGTTCTATATAGCATTTTAGCACTCTCTTTCTTACATTCATTCCTGATCAAGGGATAATTTAATATTGATCTCCGATACTAAATATTATAAATGGTCAACTATCTCCAGCTCTACGTCGCCAGTAACGATTGATGGTGCCTCAGTTGCGCATGCGTCATAACCTGTGTCTTCTTTTTGCTAATTGTTAAACCAACCCCTTAACAGGCATTGGTGTATGCAGATAGTTGGTGTTTTAATTCTTCCTCAAAGTGGGTAGTACGTGCAGCATCATATGCAAACAGCAACTCGATTATCAGTACAGTCCTAAGTTTTTGGGTCTTGGTCTTCAATGTCTGAGCATTGTAGAGGCCGGCGTCTGAGCATGAGTGAATAAATCACCACCATGATCACGAAAGAGTCGGTCTCCGTGGCAAAGAACTTACGGTCGCGATTCGTAATCCCACTTACCTGCGATCAAAACACATAGGCGCGCGATTTGGCAACAGACCGCGTTGCGCTGAGTTTTAACGAATTGGTATGGAAATTAGTATCGTTCAGAAAGCAATGGCAAACTACTGAACGTAAACTTGCCACTATATCAACAACAGCAATAAAATGCTGGTATTGAAAGCGATGTCCTGTAAAAGGATATGAAAAATATGGGGGGAAAAGATCACGAAAAGCATATTTAAATAGACGTGATGAGTATATTTCTAAAAGGATTGGGGGGGGGGGGGGGGGGGGGGGAGAGAGAGAGAAAAGTTGACAACCCTGCTTAACTTCGCTCTTGATTTCACTCTTGTGTAGAAGCAAAATCATACTTAATTATGCTCTTCATGCCTGTGAGATACGATTCTACGATGGATAGAAGAGATGACAGGCAGCCTATCTTCTTCAGCACCTTGAACAAATCCTCACCACCGACCAGATCTTGAGATCAAAGTCTTTGTGAGGTAGATGAAAGCAATAAACAGTGGTTGATTCTGTTCACGGCATTTTTCATGCAGCTGCCACGATGAGAATAACATATCAATGGCAGACAATTCCGTCGAAAGCCACACTTTGATTCGGGGTATATTTTTCCAATGATACATAGAATTGATATACCCCTATCGCTGTTAGAGCCACTCCGATCTCTTGTTCTTCTACATTGGTATGCTGCTTGAATTTTTGACATTCTATGGTACCTGTCCTTCTCGCCAGCATAGTTCTATTAGTTAGTGCATCTGTATTTAAAAAATGTGCGCTCCGTGGCGACAGTTAGTAATACCGTATACCCGCGTTCGAAACACAGCTGTGGGTGATTTGGGAGCAGACAGCCTCACGTTTGTTTATGAAAAGGTATGGGCATGGGTGCCGGTCGTTAAGAAAGCAAAGGCAAAGTACTGAACATAAACTTGCCCAGGAATTACGAACAGTAAAACGACGCTGGGGTTGACTGCTACGTTCTGTAAAGGATATGCAACTAAAATCCTCTTTGAAATCCCGTGAGACCTGTCTAGTTCTATTAGCTGGTGGATCTGTAGAGTGAGTATGTCTTGCCCTCTCCTGATAACCTCTATTGGAATCCCATCCTTACCGGAGACTTACCAGCACAAATTCTGTTATGGGAAGTGAGGTCAAGTGTTGGCAGAGCCTCTATGCATTGAGGGCAGTTAGATTATAGAGTACACAATAAAACCTAAAAATCATGTGTGTATAAAATTTATTGCTGCGCAAATTTTTTCTTTATCAACAATGAAACTGGAAAAATTGCACAATACAAAGCTATTTAACATGTTTGGGCATAAAATAAAATACATATTAACCAATATAGCAATAAAAACACGCAAGACAAATTGTGCGACCATAGTTCATACATGGAATGAGTGTACAGTAAAGCAAATGCTATAATGCAAAACAATGACGAAATGTGGTGTCATTACATAGACTAATCATTCTGTATACTGTGTACAAGTAAACGACTCTTTCACTTGCCTTAATAATCATTGGGCATATGGTGCTAAATCCATAATTGTAAAGAGCATTCAGTATTTGGTAGGTGATGTGATCTGTATCACTCTAGTTGTGTTTACTTCTCAAGCCATTGCCTGGTACCCATTTTAGGTTGGGCCAACCTGAGAGCCCTTGACATTTACAAACAATATTTGCCTTGATGCAGATATGAACACATGACTTCCAGGCATGATGCAGATATGAACACATGACTTCCAGGCATGATGCAGATATGAACACATGACTTCCAGGCATGATGCAGATGTGAACACATGACTTCCAGGCATGATGCAGATATGAACACATGACTTCCAGGCATGATGCAGATGTGAACACATGACTTCCAGGCATGATGCAGATATGAACACATGACTTCCAGGCATGATGCGGATATGAACACATGACTTCCAGGCATGATGCAGATATGAACACATGACTTTCAGGCATGATGCAGATATGAACACATGACTTCCAGGCATGATGCAGATGTGAACACATGACTTCCAGGCATGATGCAGATATGAACACATGACTTCCAGGCATGATACAGATATGAACACATGACTTTCAGGCATGATACAGATATGAACACATGACTTCCAGGCATGATGCAGATGTGAACACATGACTTCCAGGTATGATGCAGATATGAACACATGACTTCCAGGCATGATACAGATATGAACACATGACTTTCAGGCATGATGCAGATGTGAACACATGACTTCCAGGCCTGATACAGATATGAACACATGACTTTCAGGCATGATGCAGATATGAACACATGACTTTCAGGCACGATGCAGATATGAACACATGACTTTCAGGCATGATGCAGATGTGAACACATGACTTCCAGGCATGATACAGATATGAACACATGACTTTCAGGCATGATGCAGATGTGAACACATGACTTTCAGGCCTGATACAGATATGAACACATGACTTCCAGGCATGATACAGATATGAACACATGACTTTCAGGCATGATGCAGATGTGAACACATGACTTCCAGGCCTGATACAGATATGAACACATGACTTTCAGGCCTGATGCAGATATGAAGACATAACTTCCAGGCATGATGCAGATATGAACACATGACTTTCAGGCATGATGCAGATGTGAACACATGACTTCCAGGCCTGATACAGATATGAACACATGACTTCCAGGCCTGATACAGATATGAACACATGACTTTCAGGCCTGATACAGATATGAACACATGACTTCCAGGCATGATGCAGATATGAACACATGACTTCCAGGCATGATGCAGATATGAACACATGACTTTCAGGCATGATGCAGATATGAACACATGACTTCCAGGCATGATGCAGATATGAACAAATGACTTCCAGGCATGATGCAGATATGAACACATGACCTCCAGGCATGATGCAGATATGAACACATGACTTCCAGGCATGATGCAGATATGAACACATGACTTTCAGGCATGATACAGATATGAACACATGACTTTCAGGCATGATACAGATATGAACACATGACTTCCAGGCATGATGCAGATATGAACACATGACTTTCAGGCATGATGCAGATATGAACACATGACTTCCAGGCATGATGCAGATATGAACACATGACTTCCAGGCATGATGCAGATATGAACACATGACTTCCAGGCATGATGCAGATATGAACACATGACTTCCAGGCATGATGCAGATATGAACACATGACTTCCAGGCCTGATACAGATATGAACACATGACTTTCAGGCATGATACAGATATGAACACATGACTTTCAGGCATGATGCAGATATGAACACATGACTTCCAGGCCTGATACAGATATGAACACATGACTTTCCAGGCATGATGCAGATATGAACACATGACTTCCAGGCATGATGCAGATATGAACACATGACTTCCAGGCATGATGCAGATATGAACACATGACTTCCAGGCCAGCTTAGGCTGTCTGTGTACTGGGAAGAGAATGACTGGCTTACTAATTCTCTTTATTTCAGATAGTTACTATTTTTACTTCTTTTAAAAACAGCTTTCTAGCCTAGAATGAGTAAAAGTAATAAATACCAGAAATAGAACTTGCTACGGAACAGCAAATAACCATTGAATGGGAGATGGTTAAAGTAATAGCTATGATTGAATGGGCTAAACTAATATGTATTGGTAATAAATGTGAGCGACAGGCATATTTAAAGTCAAACCTAGCACTGAATGGGTTAAGGCAACAAATGTCTGGGACATGTGGAGGTGAAGCTGCACAAGTAGCTGGATGACACAAGCCATGGACATATTCTAGAAGTTCAACACAATCAGATGTCTGTGCACATCCAAAGAAACATTTGGTTCCAATCCTGAAGAATGGATACATGTATATACATACGGATGATCTGCTATTCAAGCAATCGTGAAAACAAGCAGTGGAATGAACTTACAGTGCTCAGTTCAGTAGATGAGGTCTAACAGACATGTGGAGAGGAATGATTCAATTATGAAGCTAAAATTCGCTGCATAGGAAAGAACATGTTTTTTTAAAAGTCTGCTTTGAGACCTTTCATTCATAAATACAAATCATTATTTTCACTGACCCACTGTCCACTCTGCTGGCTATAGATTAGAATGGACAATACAGAGATGAATACATGAAAATAACTATTGACAATATTATGGCATCTTCAGCTTTATTTGATATTTCATTCATGCAGTGTATACTGGTCATTCAAACAGACCTGGTAATGACAAGACAGACAAACCAGTAAAGAAAGAACAGCCATGTATAGCAACATGCTCCAAATAAGTCAAACAATTAATAATTAATAAGAACAATAAATACATTTGGTTGAGCATACACCAATGACACTAGCAGAAAGGTCTGCAGGCACATACATGCCCACGCAGACCGAACCTACATGACAAGACCAACCATCTCACCAGGAAGGACCAGGGTCTGATTTTCAGACTTTGAACACAGCTAGTATTACATACAATGTTTAAAAAACAAAACAGTAAAAGAACTCATTTTCACTCCAATGCTAGCCCCATACTTTTAGACCAATCATCACTCGATGGGTGATGTGGTCAATATCACACCGTCTGCCTTGACTTTCCAGGAAAGTCCCTGGTGCTCATTGGGACTGGGCTTATCTGGAAGCCCCGGTCGATGAAGTGAATTTCCCTGACTTATCATGTAGATGTTCAGAATTCAATGACAATACAATCCATTGACTGAGCTTTGCATGAGTGTCAAGCACATGCAGGTATCAGGAATTTGTTAACTCCACAAAATGCAGACATGAGGAACATGTTGAATGGGACAATACAACAGCTTTGAGACCTTGTTAAGTGCTATCAACTAGTGCAGATTTTACATTTCAAGGTTTCATGTTAAAGCTATTTATCTGTCTTTCTTTATCCCCATTAACAAACATTACAGAGCAGAGTAAATAGACTGCTTAAGTAAGCTTGGCAGAAATGCACAGAATACAGTACACTGATTACTTAATTAAGCTCGCCAGAAATGCACAGAGCAAAATTGTCACAATCAGAACAAGATACTCAGGACACTGAGCACACATTCCGCTGACAGGGTCTCACTTACAAATATGGATCACCTCACAGCTTGTCCCACAAGACTACCCTGACTTGGCCAGACAGAGGGAATCTGGCCTACAGGAGTGGTGATTTGAGACAATCTCCGAAGTGCCAGTGAAGACCTCAAGTGAACCATCCATTTTCTGATCCATGCCAGAACAGACTCGCAGCTAATGATTATTACTGTAAAAGAAGAAGTATACCAATTTTCGGAATGTATGTGTGCTTTAGTTCTTCTTTGTGATTCTACCAGCTTTTCATAATAACCCCATTGCATATGCTATCATCTTTAACTTATGATCTTTGCTTACAGCCTAAGTTTGGTAAAAAAAATAATAATATTTGAGTATTCTGTCTACCATTAGTTTTCTGTTTTCAAAGGAATGTTTGCATTAAAAAAAAATGTTATAATATTCACAATCACAATTAACAATATCTGCTGTGCAGAACAGGAATGATGATAT
This sequence comes from Cepaea nemoralis, assembly GCA_014155875.1. NCBI lineage: Eukaryota > Metazoa > Mollusca > Gastropoda > Stylommatophora > Helicidae > Cepaea > Cepaea nemoralis. The sequence continues at coordinate 143,165 of JACEFZ010011166.1, forward strand.
CTTTCAACAAGTATTTGGAAGCCAGAACAAAGAGTAAACTATACTGTTTTCTCAACATAAGGCAATAAATACACGAAGGCAGGCTATAGTAATAAGGAATAGTAGCTATACAAAAGTCTGCAGGAGATATGTGAGAAACATTCACATAGCAATAAAAACAAAATATAGCAGATGTCTGACAAATCTTTCATGAAGCAATTATAATAAGTACCTACAGAACTATGACAAACATTTCACACAGCAGTAAATATGGGTAAGTAAGGGTCTCATTGATACATCGTAAGGTGATTTTGAGCATATGGTGCCAACCCATATTTGTATAGACTAATTGGCACTCTATGGGTGATATGGTCAGTATAAGGTCAACCACTTTTACTTTCCAAGACATTTCCTGGTACCCATTTTAAACTGGGTCAACCTGCTAGTCCAGGTAAATTTTTAAAATCTGAATTTCCCCTGATGCGGACTGAACTCTAGACCATCGTGCATCAATGCTACTTTCACTGCAGTAAGTATAAGACTGATTAGAATGTGCATGTTTAATAGAATAGGTCATATTAGAGACTGAGAAATGTGTAACAAACCTACACAAAATAATTACAAATATCGATTCTGACAGTTAACAATATTTTTGATTCTATTAAAAGTGTGACAAACCTTCACAAAACAGTTAACAATATTATTGATTCTGATAGAAATGTGACAAACCCCCAAAAACCAGTTTTATAAATTGAAGATTTTGATAGAATTGTGACAAACCTTCACAAACCAGTTTAATATAATATTAATTTTGATATTAGTATAACAAACCTTCACAAAACAATGAAACAATATTGTTTCTAATGGAAGAGAGAATAATCTTCACAAGACTGTCAAAAATGTCTCTAATATGGAAACACTACATAAAAATATGACAGCGTAAACATTTGCATTTGTCTCTCAATTTGTCATAAATGCTGGGAAAAGCTGCTAATGCCAGAGTAATTATTTCTAAATTTTCACAAATACTCAAGAAACATCATAGTTTTCAAAACCAAATTAATTTACTTCATCTCTTTATGATTAAACAAGTTTTGATCTTCAAATTCTAATAAAAATATATTTCTGAAACATTTCATTGTGACTTGTCAGAGAAAGGGGCGGACAAAAACCAAACTGGAATGTAAGCCCATAAGTGCAATATTTCACTGATATGTATAAAATACAATGATGCTTTGAAAAATCATGGGTTTATAATATCAAATGTAATATTTTAAGTAGAAATAGAGCATGCATATAATGAACTGTCCATCATGATAGAAATGTACACGTAATAATCAGTATAAGATAAGTAGATATAGCACTACCTAGTCATTGTAAAGGCAACAGTAACAGTATAAAGATATAGATATCCAATGTGTGCATATTTTATACAGCCATATTCAGCAATAAGTATGAAATTCTGCAAGACAAGATAACCATAAACACAGCTATCCTTTCTTCTTTTATCCTGCAGCTTTTGCTGAGAGGAGGCAGCTGTAATTTGTGTCTCGCTTGTCTTGATGTTTGTACTAATGTCTTATTTGATTTTTACAATGTCTCTACGACTCAATTTAGCCAATTCTTCCTGGATCACCCTTTCGCCTTGTATCCCATGTCCTCATGTAGAATGTTCTAGCCATTTGTTGATTCTAGCTAAATGTCAAAACAATTTAGTTCTTTGGTGTTTTAAAAAGTTAGTAATAGGTGTTATCCCTATACTTGATCTTAATTTCTCATTTGTCTATCTCTTGTTTTTTCAGCTGCATTTCTGATATATCTGATTCTACATGATGTAACATAACTCTTCTTCTTCTTCTTCTTCTTCAGCGTTCCGAGCCATTGAGGTCCTTTGCTGCAGATACAATCCGTCTCCATTCGCCTCTCTGGTTGACCTTCTCTTGCCAGTCGTTGATTCCAAGTGCTTGTAGGTCTGTATATATATTCTCTCTCCACCGTCTTCTTGGTCTACCTCGGGGTCTACAGTCATTTATTTCCTGAGTGTAAGCCAGTTTTGTTTCCCTATTATCTTCCATTCTTTCTATATGCCCCAGCCATTGTAGTCTATTAGCCTTCATAATACCAGTGATTAGCGGGGACTTAAACAGATCATAAATGTCTTTGTTACTTCTTCTTTTCCACTTTCCACTTTGTGTATCCCTAAAACTCTACAATCATTAAATATCTTGTCCTAGACTATTGCTACTTTAAAGTAAAAGCTGTTTGGGTCGCAATGAGTTAACTAATAACTGTCTGGGATACAAAGAGGTAAACAACACAGTGAATTAATGAATTGCATATTTCTGTGCAAGGAGTCAAAGCAGCACAATGACCAGCACACTTGCCAGCTGACCTGGTGGTCATCTGTTTGAATCCTTATAAAGGCAGACGTTTTAAAGTGACTCAAGCTCCCAGCTCAAACAAATGGGTACCAGAAAATGGCCTGGAAAGTAAAGGCGACTGATGAAATATTGATCACATGACTCATTGAGTGCTGATTGGTCTACACAAATATGGGGCTTGCATCGTATACCCAATATGCCTCAAAGGTGAGTACAAGGCTCTGAATAACCCTTCGAATTTCAAACCATCTCACATGGTACAGACTTGAAATCAATAAATAATAGATGCCACTTTCAACTGATTGTATGTGATTGTCAGTATTTGAAGATTACACTAATTTCATGCTGCTCTTCTTATTTCTAAAATTTATGTTTTCATCAAAACATGTATTTACATGTCAGAATATACTTCTTCATTTTATTTTAAAAAAGAAAAGAACAAAAAACACCGACCAATTGATCAATTTGCTTACCTTACAGTTACACTTTTAAAAATGAGTGTAAAATTCTGGCATTTGAGCATACATGCTTAAGTCGATAAGTATACGTCTGTTTTATCGCTCTCTAATGGCACCCAACAAGTGACAAAGCAGTAATCATGATTTACAAAAGTTGTAAAGCTGTGCTATGTTCACAGGTTACCAAATATGCTAAATACTGTAGACTAAGATGAACAATCAACATCATAATTTACATATCACATCTCACCAACATATACACCATGACGAAAAAATACACCATAAACTACATATTCAGCATGTCTCATAAATACAGAACATTCTACACACATATATAGCATGTCTCACATATATTGTGTGTCACATAATCAGCACACCCTACACACATATACAGCATGTCTCACATATACAGCACATCCAACACACACATATAGCCAGTCTCACATATACAACATTTCTCACACAATCAGCACATTCTACACACATACACTGCATGTCACCCTCATACATACAGCACAGCCTTCACACATATACAGCATGTGTCACATATATAGCACACCCTCACACATATATCCCATTTTTACACCTCGCATACAATATTTCAAACTGACAGACATTATGGTTGGTATGCACTGGAAGAACAGAAGGCTAAACATAAATACATTATTATATTACCAAACAATCTACACAAATCTTTCACACACTTAGTACTCTGAAAGCCACCTTAAGTGGCTGGCAAAGGAAAGAGAACCCCTGTATATGAAGATAATGCTTATCTCACACTTGCTACCTGGAAGTCAGCGTAGCTGAATGGGTAAGAGCATTCGTTCTTTAACTTCCAGTGTGCTGATGCCGAGGTAAGGGGTTCAACCCCTACACAGGACAGTTGGGCTAAAATGCTGACCTCTCGTCCTTGACAAGGGGACGTAAATTACAAGTACCTCTAAAGTCGGAGTGGGTTACCCTGATGGCGAGGGACACTGTTAATAGGGAAAGCTAATCAACACGCAAAATTCAGTCCAGCACTACTAGAAGTATTGTGTATGGACTACGCTTGAGTTCAAAGTGAGCAAGCGCCAAAAGAAACAAACAAAACAACAACTAGCCTCCCATTAACTCACATATTTACATGTAACAGGATAGATAGTTACTCCCAAAACATCGCTGCAAAAATATGGATTGTTATAGCATAAAACAGGAACTGAGAAGGTTCTATAGAGATACATTCAAAAGGATAGTGACATTCCTTTAAGCATATTCACTTCACTGTAAAATGCATTCAATCAATGAAGATAACAAGGTAGGCACTTTGGAGATAACTCAACATCACATGTTTTTTTTTATAAAAGAAAATGAATATATATATATCACATTAAAGGCAACACTTGGTGACATTATAAACACATAAATAAAATTCATGGCTCAGAATGACACATATAAACAAACTATATAACATATAAGAAATTGAAATTGTTTAGAAGATTGCCAATGTAACTGTAACACACATTACAATTTGGCTGGATAAGAGATGTTTTGATGTTTTGCCATAGACCAATAGTAATTACTAAAAGGACTGTGCAGAAGACTGATTGTGACAAGAAGTGATAGTATCAGAGATGATGACTTCAGGTACAACCGTTAAAGAAGACTGAATGTGACAAGAAGTGATAGGATCAGAAATTACCTCAGGAAGCAAGTGGGTACAATCATCGAAGAAGATTCAATGTGTCAAACAGTGACAGGATCAGAAATGATGACTTCAGGAAGCAAGTGGGTACACTCTCAGTGATAAAATTTGTGGTGAGACAGTGAGTGTCTGCACTGGATTAGCTGCAGCAAAATCATCAGAAAAAGCAAGAACTATGGAATATTTGCAGCTACGATGTAAAAGATGAGAAAGAGATTGCAAAATTTGGGGCACTGCGATTGGTCAATATATATAATTTCCATTCATCACAAACAAATAAAGCCCATGCTCTTATGGTAGTTAACAACTTAACAATTGTAAAATGAAATGTTAAATTTTGATAGACCAAAATCATAATAATTTGTTTTTATACAAATTTACAACAAAACTGCTCAAGCAGTCAGATAATATCTACAATATTAGTGATGTGGAAGATGTTTCTTGTTTGGCGTTGATCTAATTTAGTGCCAATCTTTGGATTTTGGTCCAAATTTGAAACAAAGTTTCTTTGGATAGTTTTTGTCTCTGGGAAGATCAGCAAAATAGCCTTCTAACCGTGAATACCTGAAATGAAGAATGTAAACATACATATGAATAAAAGTAACATTCTAAACAACTATCAGACAGAACTATAAGAACAGTGTTCTTTGGTCATACAATGAGAAGAGAGGCATTAAAGAACATTGTGATGATTGAAAAAATCAGTGAAAGAAGAGCAAAGGCATGCCAAGATACATGATGCTTGATGGTCAAAGATGATGGCATGGGTAATGTCAAAATATCAGCAGAATTGATCCAGAACAGCATAGATCAAATTCTGTGAAGAGACATGAATGCCTATGTCACACTGATCCAGTATAGCAAAGATCGAGTTCTTTGTATGCCTACATCACATTGCAGGACTAAACAGACTCTTACAAGGCTGTAAGTAATGTAATTATTAGTGACAATACATATTACATATTTTAAACTTGCACTTCATAAATAGCCGGTCTCCCTGGTCTAGAGGTTACACGAACTTTCTCCATAATCTCGTATACTCTTGTAAGTAACGTGATGTTGCGCAAGAATCGGTAGCGGTTCTCTCCATGTCGGTAACTTATGGGGTATGTGAGCTGGTCGCTCAGAAATCAATGGCAAACTACTGAGCGTAATCTTGCCAAGAAATCAACAATCAGCTGAAAGATGCTGATGTTGACAGCGATGTCCTGTAAAGGATATGCGAACGAAACTTTATAAATAACTAAGCATTACACAAAAACATTTAAACTTTTACTGATAATGAACAAAGGTAAACATAACCATAATGTACCTATACACTTTACTGCTAATGAGAAAAGGTTACAAATGAATGAAGGATTTATATTAAGACCATAAACAACAATATAAAGAATGTCAGAAATATATAACCATTTCTTTGACTTTTACAAATCAAAACTGAGGTAAGGTTTTGTGAAACACATCCAAAAATCTCACCTTAATGATCGGCTGAGTTTTTCGTATGTCATCTTTTTCTTATTCTTCTTTTTCTCACCCCACAGTCGTGCGACCTCTGTTGAGTTCATGACTCTGAAAACACCCTCAGGCTTGGAGATCCACTCAATGATTCCCTGGTTCTCAGAGCTGTGAAGCAGGTCTCTCATAAACTCCCACAGATGGAGGACGTTTGAGACTGCAGGCAGAATAATAACAACTGTAAATACTATGAATGCTAACAAAACAAACTGAATATTGAAATATGGCTCTCTTTAAGAAAGGGACTGCATTCTGTTGATTTGAATGGACATTTGCTAATCATGTCCCTTTTTATCCTATTGTTCTACTTCTGTTTAAAAAACAGTCAGTTGCATATCCTTTACAAAGCTGCAATCTACCCCAGCATTTATTGGCTGCTTGTCATATGCTAGAGTTCAGTAGTTTACCACTGCTTTCTGAATGCCATCAAAATCAATGCAAAGCAATCTGCTTACAAATCACCTGCTTCCAGGGGTTAGAATAAAATAATAAACATTTAATTTTCTACTATTTACATGTTTCCATTTCTAGCCTTTCTTCTTCATCTGCCTTTTACCTCCCAGTGGAGCACAGGCCCTCAACCAACTCATGCCACACGCTTCTATCTGAAAGCTTGTTCCTGATTGGTTGGACTTTGCATATAAAGTTTTCTACAGGTTAAGTCTCCCGCCAACCCTCCCTCCTATTTTGGCTCTTATGACATGCATAGTAGGTTATGTTCATCATGTTAGAAAATAACACATCAATCAATCAATCAATCTCAGACTAGAGAATACAAGCATGGAGATGGTGATATGTACCTGCAGCTTAAAAAAAACATTAAACAAGTTATGCGGAATAAACAAGTGCTTAGGCTTTATCTGATGAATTTAAGTTGAGTCAAGAACTGACACCACAGCACTAGGGACATTTCCACACACACTCTATTCTCATATTCAACAGTCAGCAAAGAGTCCCAATATTAATGGTAGGGATTCATCTGTCTACTTCATCACAGTGTGGGTGTGAACTAAGCAAACAAACTACTTGAACATACAGAGAGTTAAAGGAGACAATGGCTCATTGAGTGAACATTAACTTCCAAATAATACCAAGTTCATCAGAGCTCACCTGACAATGCAATCATTAAAGATGTGATTACAAGCAGAGTAAGACTAGTCATACTATCATTTGAGATCAAACAGCCAATGACAGGAGGTGGCTGATAAATAGGAATAATAAAACACCAAAAGGTGGCAAAATCAATAGCCAGGTCTTCATGAAAGCAAAAATGGCACAAACTGAAGACTAAATGACTTTGAAGACAGACAAATCAAACTCCACCAAATCCAGGTCCTGTCGCAGCAATCTGATGTGGGTATGTGAAGTGTTATGGTCATCACATTTTTTAAAAGCATTTTCCTCCCATACTGAATGATGAGAGCTGACATCAAACCTAATTCAAACCAGGCCATTGCATTTGTCAGAGTAAACTCCCAACCATTGCAACAACATGTCTGCTAAGACAGACATATAATAATAAATATTATATAATGAAATCCATGCAGTAATATGTACCTTGACCTGGCTTGCGTCCTGGTTTTCTCCTTTCTTTTTCAACGTAAGATGGTGACTCCCTCACAGCCCTCCTCTTTTTCTTGGGACATGACAAAGGGCTCCGCATGTGAATATTGTCTGACTCTGTATTATTCTGTGAAAGGACAATGATATTTATCACACTCTGGGGGGACAATGTAAGAACAGAACAACTGTTTCAAGTCAAACATGGTGAAGTTACATGAGAACATATTGCTGGGAGCCAGTTCGATTTGCAATAAGAACGATTTGTTGACTATCTAGCTCCCATTTTGTTTTCTTGAAATTAAAACATATTATTATTTTAATGCAAAATGTTATTTTTAATGACTGCAAGGACACATCTGAAGCTTTGGTGGGACAGTAGTTACTGCACATATGAACAACACAACAGTATGGGTTCAATGGGAAGATTTTTCTTTTTCTAAATCAGAACGGCCTTGGAGTTGATACAGCTTCCTAAAATGTGCCCTAGATAATTTTCCAAAAATGTTCAGGGAAGGAAAGGCAATGAGTAAATGAACTAATCACCTCACCTTATTATGTTGTGAAATAGTATTTGTGAAGGCCTATCACTTCACAACCCCTATGACAGTACCTGCCATGAAGTTTTCTTTGTTTTACATTTTAAAATCTCAAATAAATCTCAATTGTTAGAGCTAGATAAGTCATCATTATCATCATCAAGTGGCATGTCAGCTGGCATAGGTGTTCATGTCTCTCACATATCTTGGTCTTTCGTGTTCTGGATCAACTCTGCTTCTGATATTCCTCAATGCCACCATCTCAATCCATCCAGCATAACTTCTCTTGGTCTGCCTCTCTTCCCCTCGATCTTGCCAGTTGTCATGATGTTCTTCAGTGCCTCTCTACTTTCCTCAACGCTCACCCCTTTCTGAGCCAGTCTTTCCAGTTATGGATGCTTCATCTGTTCAGATGCACTCTCCAAGTCTGCTTGGCTTTTCCTCTAGCCTCACTCTCTTCTGATCCAGACTTTCCAGACAGTGATATTTCATCTGTTCACTCTCACTGTATAACCCTTACAAATAATACTGAAGTAAAATAAATTCACGAAAGAATAATAAGAATAAGCATCATCATAACATAAAACAAAATAATGATTCTGTACACACCTGAAGTTCTTTAAAGTGTGGCAATGTATTTTCTAAGGCTTGCTCTTCACTGTCTGAGGATAAGAATTGTTCGTGTCCAATGTAATGAAGTCTACTTGATACATCAGTACCTGGTCTGCAGATATCTGTATTTGTAAATGGGAAACAATAGCTGTGTGGATTGTTATCTGCTCCACCACTCTCATTTTCATCTGTGAAAAGAGAAACAATCTTATGTAAGACAGATAAGTCAGTAAATAGAGGTAAGATTTGTGACAATAAAACACAACCGCTGAAAAATAGTGTTTCAGATCAATTAAGAATGTGAACGAAGAAATGTTGTGTATTTTGATTTATGAAAGCATTGATAAAATCTGTTGCCCAAACATTTTCTTTCTTACTGAAATGTTAACTCAAGAATTATCATCAACATATGCAGCAATAGAAATAAGGATCAAATTTGGCAAGTTCCAAAGCATCAAAAAAGATTGGCACTTTCAACCTGACCAGCAACAGAAAAGCATTCTCAATGTTTCCGTATAAGTTTTCTTATCTTAATGACATGATTGTTTGATTGGTTCATGACAGTCATTAGTGTTCCATATTTGGTTTGAATGCTGACATCTGTGGAGATCTGCTATTCTCAAAAATGTGTGCTTGTTTTGGGTAATATTTTGTTTATTTCACTACCTCATGTTTTAACTATATTAGTAAATTGTCCTGAAGCAGTTTTCTGCTATGGGTCAATTTGTAGGCAAGGATATGTCCTGGCATCTAACTTGTGTCAGACAGTGCTCATGATATTACCAATTAAGTTTTCTGTCAACTTCACTAGCGTGCCACACTCAATATTGTCAAAGTGCCCAACTAATTAGGGCTCATAATGGATTTTGCTGTTTTAAAACTCATCATCCATTCCAACAACAGTAATGATTATATCACATAGACTACAAATACAACCAATGTCCAAACAATAGATTTGAATTATCGTTCCCCCAACGCAAAATATAAATTACAATCACAGCCTGTGTTTCTGAGATAAGTAGCACATTTTGTCAATTTTTTCTTCACTGTTCTCATTGTTTTTATCTTTCCTTTCTTCTCATTTGTTTATTATACCGTAGCGTAGTCACTGTAGGGTCTTCCCCATGTTTATATGTTGTGTTTTGTTTATTTGTTTGCTAGTGAAGGCTAGTCACTGCAAAATCTTATTTCCATAAATTTTCATTATTTTGATACAATGACCTCAATTAGTAGGGTTCAATTACTTTTATTAACATAAAAGAAACAAAATGCTAATAAATATTCTTACTTATTCATTATTCTGACTTCTATACAAATCACAAGTATTATTTTAATACTGTTGTAAACTTAAATTAATCATTAATAAATTAATTTAAGTTTGCAACAGTAACAAAATAATGCTTGTCATTAAGTTAATGACAATCCAGCTAACCTAACTTAAATAATAATATTATAATACATAAGTAAAGGTTATGTACTTATGTTATGTATTCAAATAAAGGAATTAAATAACTGAAACCTTCTTATAATAACTTAACTTGAGACTTCTTACTTCTTAGTTCTTAGTAGTAAGTTATGACGTTATGACGTTATGACTATATGTCACAGTAACTAACTTACTTAGTTAAGTTAGTCTAACTAAGTATTACTATTATTAAGTAAGTATAGTATCAGTTTAGTACTAAGTATTAGTATTAGTCTAGTATAGTATTAGTAAGTTTATCATTTCATTTGATTTTATTATGTTACTTCCTGGTAGGTACTGGATTAACTGGATACTCGTTCGTAGTCGTAGGTTACGGTAGAGCAGAGCAATATTGAAATAAACTTATAAACCATTACATTACATTAGTGATGTAGCAGTGAAACATCTAGAAAATATTTATAATTACCTCCGTGATATTTCTGTAAGGAAAATGTATTAGGGTGTAATTTTTTGCTATCTATTCGCAAATCTAGTGGTTCCGTACAGCATAAATACATGCTGTTGTAACTTCGTCAATGTTATCATCAACAGCAGAACCGGACATGACGACTTAAGGGAAGTAACTCTGTATATTTTTTCACATCGTGAACAATACACGTATAACCGGAATCTCCCGTAAATTGCCGCAAGGTCGACCCAGCCTAACTGGCTACCAGGAGATGATTTGGGATCTAACGTGATAATGATTACATAACCCAGAGTCCCGATTGGTCTATAAAAATGCAGTCATGGACTTAACTGAGTGTCAGCTTGCTCGATGACAAGTGAGTCATGTAGGTCTCCAATGAAGTGGGCTCTTTACTTTAAAGTTTAAACATAGACAATGTCTCTGTCTACCTGGCGAATGGGTTAACAACTTTCTCCGTAATCGCGTATACCCACGTGAGGATCACAGCTGCGCTTGATTCGGCAACAGATCGCGTCGCGTTGGTAACTTACGGGGTATGTGAATCGGTCGCTCAGAAAGCAATGGCAAACTACTGAGCGTAATATTGCCAAGAACATCAACAACTGCTGAAAATGCTGGTGTTGATAGCAACGTCCTGTAAGGGATATGCAACTTTTAAAAAACAAATGTGTTTACAATGTTACTGATCTAGCCTTGGCAATCAATATTTTTAGACCGAATACGCAACTGAAAAGATGGGTCTGGCATCATATATATACTCAAGATGTCTCAAGGCGTGAAATAGTGCCTGTGCCCTTTTCTTTGTTGTGTAATACTAATAGTATTTATGTTTTAATGATGGGAGCACCGGTTAAAAAACAATTCCCGGACACGATGGTTGCTGGGATACATGACCTTGGAAGGTAAGCTGGTTAATGCGCTAGCCATGTTCCAAGGGGGAGGAAATCGTATTAACCCATCTTATGAGACTTGGTGAGCGCCAAAGTTGTACAGGTGGGAAACAATAGAATCCTAGAGAAAGAACCACAAACTAATGGGTTTGATATGCGAGACACTTGCCTATGATTACACACTCACATACATACATACACAACAACAACAACAACAACAACAACAACAACAACGACGACAACAACAACAACAACAACGACAACAACAACAACAGCAACAAATAAAAACAACCAAACATTTCATAACACAAATTACCAGCTTTGTAATTCGGTCTTTGGCAGTAATCTCCCAAGTGACATGATGAATTCCAAAGACTTTTAATGAAATCTTCAGTGTTTTTAAACCGTTTCCTCTGACCGCCGTAAGAGCGTTTAATAACACCATATACCCAATGCACCACAAACTATCAGTCTCATAGGTAAATCATACACTGTTAACTAACCAAGAAGGGATAGTCATGTCAACGCTCACAGATTTGTCATCGACATGCTAAGTTACAAACCACAAAACATTTAACTATAGAAGTATCATGCTGCCTACCTGAATCTTGTGTTGGTGAGTCAATATTGTCATTGAAATCATCAACATTGTCGGCCAAAAAAATGTCCTCTCCAATATTACTAAAGTAATCAATTAGCCCAAAGGGGTTATTTGGTTCGATTTTGAGAATGGTGGGCTCGCCCATCGACCAGTCCCCATAACTTGCTTCGTTTGTATCGTAATCGTAACAATTGCCTGAAAGAAACGGACATAGAGTCATAATTGCAATGTGAATAACAATTATAGTACTTTACGTATGTATTTGCGGGACCAACTTCACGGCAGTGAAGATACCTCAAAAGTTATCAGCAGGTGGGAAATTGTGTGTGTGTGTGTGTGTGTGTGTGTGTGTGTGTGTGTGTGTGTGTGTGTGTGTGTGTGTGTGTGTGTGTTTTTAAGGCCGATGTCATGATGTATATATGTTATGTGGTACTGTTTCGGATTAAAAATACACGAGTTAGGTATGTGGGGCGTGCGTGCGTGTAAGTCTGTGTATGTATAAAGAAAGATCATATGTGGGTAATTTGATGTATATGTCTGTCTCACTACATACCTTGTCTGCCGGCTGGTTTAGATGTTTGCCTGCGCATGTATGTGTGTAAGAGGTAATTTCCTAGTGATTTACAATAACAAGTTTCCTTTCTCGTCGTGGTTTTTCTTTCTCGTGCAATTTTCAGAAAATTCTAAAATTATGACGGCGTCCTTAGACGAGGCTGGATAGAGCACTGAAGCGTACTCCTGGAGAAGTTGGTGGGAACCGAACCAGGACTATTGCGTTGATAACCAAGCTATAGACGCCAGCATGGCCGAAAGAATAAGAGCAAGTCATAGTGACAGTGTTTGAGTTACTAGCTATTTTCAACAAATGTCAGTCAGCGCTAAATTCGTAATGATACAGTTTGAGGGTCAGCTATGTTGAAGTGTTTACTACAATGTGGTTGGAAAAGAAATGTTTAAGAAAAATTAGCAAACATCTTAAGCTAAACAAACTGATTTGTGTATAAAGAATGCTCTTGTATTCTTTGGTCATATGATGAGAAAAGAGGCACTGATGACAACTGGAGAGATCAGTGGGGAAAATAGGCATAGACAGAATAAGAGAAATGATGCTGGATTGACTGAGACGTTGACATGGAGGACTATCATTAACAGAGGGGAACCACAACATCGAAGTCCAAAATCTGTGGGGAGATATCAACGCCTACGCCAGTTGACAAGGCACATGCTGATGATGACAATGATGATATAAGTCAAATTTAAAGTTCGCCATTCCAACAATTTCCTTCCATCATCATCAACATCATCATGCCGTATGGCGTAAGCTTTCAAAACATCTTAACAGATTCCTAGTCTGTCAACTGTCATTTACTGCCAATATAGCACCTTGCGGTGCTAGGGCAGTCGCCGCGAACTGTGCCGAGGAGTTAGCAGCTTTCTCCGCTAACCCCGAATACTCTCGTCACGTGACGCGACGAGAATTAGCAGTGGTTCGAATCGCAAAAGTGACTTATGAGAGTATGGAGCCGGTCGCTCAGAAAGTCGTGGCGTGCTGATGAGCGTAATCTAGCCTAGGAATCAACATACAGCTGAAAGATGCTGGTGTTGACCGCAATATCCTGAAACAGGATGGAAACGCGGGAAAAAAAAAAAAAAAAAATAGTACCTTGCGGTGCTTGGCAGAGGGGTCTTTAAGAGTTAACAGAAAAAAAAAATCTTCTTACCATTGTCATGAGGCGTCTGGGGAACGTTAGTGAGGTTTGTATAATGAGATTCCTCCTCCAGGCTACTAACCCCGCTGTCATCGCTTTCATCATGCATACTCTCTTGTAGCTTCATCATCGAGCTGAACTCCAGCACTCCAGATTTGCCAGCGGAGTTAGACAAAAGTGCCGAAAAGGGCGGTAATTTGCCTCGGTTCCTGTCAATGTCAACAGGGCTAACTCTTCCTCCGGCGAATCTTAAGCGGTTAGTGTCTAAGGAGTAATCGTAAATTGTGCTGGCTTCAGTAAAACCTGGACTGTTGCTGCAACTGTTGTTGCTGTTGTTGTTGATGCTGCTGTCGTTGTTGTTGATGTCTGTTATGATACTAAACGGCTGCAGATCATGAAAGCCCGGAACGAGTTCGCCGTGGAGATGATACCGTGTACTGTTAGAATGGTTGTGATGTGGGCTTTCGATATTGTTTGTGTCAGCGGCGTCCCTTTCGTAAAACTGTTCTCTGCTCCCGGGACAATTGAGACGATGCTCTTGCGCTGAATACTGTCGTGGGGGTTCGGATCTACAATCTTGATGCTGCTTGTACAGATGATTAGGGTGAGATGTGGGGCTAGTGGCCACAATTGAGCATGAATGCGGACTGCTAAACGCAGGTGATGGTGAAATAGGTGGCGATGGCTGCGAAAAAACCAGTGACCTTAAATGCTGCTGATGCGGAGGTGAGATAACTGTTGCATATTCATATTTAATTGTTGTTGTAATATCAGATGGTGTGTCTATAGATGTAGGTGGTGGCGGTTGTCCATAACCGACAACTAAACAATTTTGTGGCAATGTTGTGTATAATATCGGGTCCTGGTACGGAGTTGTAGAATCTGGGGCTGGCGAATCTGACAATGCTAGAGAGATGGGAGATGATGATGATGATTGTGGCGGTGATAACTGGACGGATTCGCTGAATGGTAATGGCTGACTGGAAATCTGGAATAGAGTTAACGGGTGCATAAATAACCAGAAATAAAGAAGCATGTATAAATAAAAGAGACAATAATGAGAGTATTTTCACAAGCTTATCTCCTAACGCCGGTGTCTGTGGCGTAGGGGAAGTGAATGCGTTTCGTGACGCCTCATACTGGGTTCTAAATCAGATTTGGAAGCAGATCACCTTGCGTTGATTTCTAATAATTATATGAGCTTCGGTCGTTCAGAAAGCAATGGCAAACTACTGAATGTAAAGTTGTTTAGAAAATCACAAAGAGCCAAAACAATACTCCAGTTGATTGCGACGTCCTGTACAAGGCATGCAACACAACATGCAAGAGGCAGAATCATACACCTATTTAGGTTGCATGTAGACAAAGATTGCGGAACATATAAGGGTATCAGAATAAGAATGTAGAAGGCTAGGGGAGATTTTATAGCACTCGGAAATGTGTGGAAGTCAAAAAGAAAGTAAACAGAGCACCAAATGTAGAATGTTCAATTCTGATGCTAAACTAGTGTTGCTGTGTGAAGCATAAACACGAAGAACTAAACCGATTGTAAATTAACTACAAACATTCATTCTTTCGTGCGTGTGCAAATTTATCATCATCATCATGATCAAGTGCCCTGCCAGCTGGCGTAGGCGTTCATGGCTCGCCATAGATCTCGGTCTTTACTGTTCTGGATCACCTCTGCTGATAATCCTCCATGCTACCATCTCAATCCATCCAGCATAAGTTCTCTTGGTCTGCCTCTGCTTCTCTTCCCCTCGATCTTTCTAGTTGTCACGATGTTCTCTAATGTCGCTCTTCTCAGCACTATTTCTCTTGGTCTGCCTCTGCCTCTCTTCCCCTCGATCTTTCCAGTTGTCACGATGTTCTCTAATGTCGCTCTTCTCATCACATGACCGAAGAAAGCTGTTTGTCTCTTTCTAGGAAACTACCACATTATCTTCCCAAAAATTCATGGCAAAACACAATTCAGAGGTAGTCAACGATGTTAATGGCTGTCTTAGGGTCAGTCATGAGCCACATGTTGTGCAAATTAGTAAGCGTAAAATGGTATGACGGAATCACCAAAGTGGAGCTCATAAATGGAACTGGACAAACATCAGTGAACCAAGAGGTAAAGAAAAGACGCTGACGATGGATACGACAACCATTGACAAAACCAGAGAATAGCATAACAAGAAAGGTCTTGGTCTGAAATTCACAGGGCAAAAGAAATAGACGATGACCTAAAACCACATGGAAACGATAAGTAGACAAAGAAATGCATAATATGGTGTCACCGCCTCACGGTCACATATAATAAAGGGCTGCAACTCCAGCCCAAGGGAAACCACTGAGTCGAGCAGGACCCGAATAATCTAGAACCTTCTCGAAAGAGATGGTCACCAAGTCCATGATTCCGTGGACACTGATGTGGCCCGCCTAATGCGGGGTCCACGAGGAACTCGGACAGAGTTACCGCCCGTGTCGAGTTAGGACACGCGGAGACCGGCAGAGGACAACCGGACTGGAGAGAGACAACAGGGCCTGCCTGAGAGGGACTCATAGATAGTGATAGATATACTAGGGCTAGATAGTGTGCTAGATTGTTGTATGACAACTATATGTTTGATGTTTAACTATCTGTGATATGTAAGATAAGAGAGCGCGGGTCTGTTTACCCACTGCGCCAACTGTACACTTCATACAATAAATGTTCTATATCCTAGCGAACAGTGTATTGTTGCCTGTATGAACCCGAACCATTATTTAGATCAGAGTAAGACCATGACAGGCTTTTTGGGGGCTCGTCCGGGATTTGAACCCGGGACCTCTCGCACCCCAAGCGAGAATCATACCCCTAGACTTGTGATTGTTGGTTAGATCAGAGTAAGACCATGACATATGGGGAGGACATGGACATGGCAGCGACTTTGTTTTTCAACTAAAGACCCGTTTCAATCCTCACATCTGGCCGTCTCCACACTCATCAAACGGCTAGCGCTTTAGACACATTCAAACAAGACAGGATTCAGCTAAGTAACCTCTGTATTTTCTATGTAGTGATTATTTTATTAGTTTGGTGTCTGTGTTGTTTTGTTCTGTGCTGACGAAGGCTTTGGCCGCAACGTTCATTTTGTTTCTTGTAATCGTGTTCTAGTAAAGCTCACAATTTACTTATCGTATTTTGGTAATTCATTCAACTAAAGAACACGTGTACTTTAACATTCAAAGAAGGAGCTCGTGTACTCTAACATTCAACTAAGGAACAAGTGCACCTTGACCCACAAGCAGATAGATAGACAAGCTACTAGATACACATGTCATTGATTTGACCTCACAATTATAGAGAATGGACAGAATTCGTACTCAGCCATTCTACGAATGTCAGTTATGATCAGAGTATCTCTCTGTTGATCTATGCATTAATGAGGATAAAGAGCGAAAGTGGAAGAGGACTTTTGTCTGATATTGCTATATACACATATATAGACATATATAGACAAACACCGTAAGAGATGGGTTAGCGTATATTAGAACCAAGGCACACCATAGAGTACACAGCTCACACAAAGACATTGTCCAGAAAGATTTTCCTAACCGACGCCGAAAGGCAAAGTCAACACAAGAAAACTAGAATAAAGATATTTGCATTTCCATAGCTATGCGATGTTTAATGAAAAGAAGTGCAGACCGATGCACGCCTTTCACAATCCGAGAACCTTTGACCTATCCAGATCCTGAATGATGAAGGACAAGAGAAAAATTAAACCCCGTGTTGAAAGGATTATTAATAGATATATCACGTGCACAAGTTCTCTGTACCTTAACTTTCACGTTGTGACTTGCACCTGTAGTTTATGTTTAATTACACACGCAGTCTAAACTCCGAAATTACGTTGTGTTGTTCAGAAGCAATGATTAATAGAAGGTCACACCTCAGAGCACGCAATTATAATCATCATAACGGTCTTACTTCGTGTTAGCCTTGGTTGTATTTGTTCCCACGTTTTGTTAATTCACCTTGTTTGCTGTGAGAAAACGATCATGGCTGTTGAAAACAGCAAAGTCTGTAACCACCCTAGTTCTGCGATGTTTTGTGTGTCATTAAAAAACAAGTGTATGTTAGTTGCGTATTCTTGACATGACGTCGCAGTAAACCCCATTATTTGTCGGCTGTTTGTGATGTCTTGACAAACAGTAGTTTGTCATTGCTTTTTAAACGACAGAAACTTGCACCATTGCATGAAAACCAGCGCAAGACAGCCTGCTGCCATATCACCCACAGCACTGTTTCTAACGCGGTATGCGGGATTACGAATTGTGTCCGTAACCCTTCGCAAGAGAGTCGGCTTATATGTACGCATTCTTAATTGTTGGTTTTAATCTCAAACCGTACACCATACATCTTTCTTTATCATTCGTGCTAGCTAACCCTGTTGACAAAAGCCTTTCACTTATTCTTAATGCGCTGTGTTTGTTCAAAGATCCACACGAATAAAACACATTCAGCAGAGTATATGTTCTCTGTGCGCATGCTTCCATCGTCACATCAGCCAGTCTCAAACAGTTACATCCGCGTTTGATATGTTGGTTCTTTGGGCAGTTCTGTACCGCTTTAACTTCTCCTCTAGGCATTGAGTTGGAGCCTGTTATCAGTCGTGGAGGAATCATCACACATGTAAGCCAAATCCCAGCCAGTGGAATGTGCGGTGATGAGTCATGACTTGGTCACGTCCTAATATACCGGTTCGTAGATGTAACCGGTTCCGGTAACTGTTTGACACACCCCACTGGTTACTGAGACTGGAGAGGGGAAGAGGAGGTCTGCGATGCAGTTCCCATGGAGATGATTCTATGACTATGTTATCGGGTCAAGAGGGAAGTTTCTACACCATCCTCACTACAACAGATGCACGATCTTTTCAGGGCTCAGGCGACCAGAACCCTGATGCATCAAGTTCAAGAGTAAATACTCAGTCGTCCAACCAGCCAGCCAGTAACCAACCAACCAACCAAGCAATCAACTAACCATCCGTCTAACCAACCAACCAACTATCCAACCAACGACCATCCAACCAACCAAGCAATAAATTAACCATCCATAAAACCAACCAACCAACTATCCAACCAACCAAGTAAGCAAGCAAGCAACCAACGAACCAACCAACCAACCAACCAACCGACCAAACAACCAACCAACCAACCAACCAACCGACCAAACAACCAACTAACCAATGAGCCAGCAAGCTAGCCAGCATAAACTGTGGTACTTTCCTCACTCTCTGTTAACTGACAACACAATTTCTATAGTATTTTCCCCAAACTCTATTCATCGGCTGCCCAACTATTATGGTACGCTATCCACTGTCTTTGCTTTGAGAACTTTAATTCCTATAGTGCATTTACCACTATATATGCAGTAGCTACTCAATTCTTCCACAACGCAATGTTTTTTAAACAAAATAATAAAGTAAAGAAAACGTTACACATGGGTGGATAACGTCAAGAAAAATCATCTTAGAAGCATATATGAGTGTGTCGTAATGATGTTGGGCAGGGTGTTGACATCTCAATATAGCCAACTTTTAACGTCTCTAGATAATGATGGCAACAGCAATAATTGACCACTAACCATCCATGTATGCAAGTACAGCACGCGTTGTACACGCTTTAATGCTTTACTGTACATGTGTGCTGTACTAGGCCTATCGTGCTAACGCCATAATTATACAGACCAATTAGCGCTCGATAGCTCATGTGCTCAATATCTTACCGACCGCCTTTACTTCCCAAGACATTTCCTGGTATTGATTTTAGGCTGGGTCGACCTGGGAGCACAGGCCATTTTTACTAATCAGCCTTCGAACTCTAGACCACTGGGCCGGTAGGAAAGCGAGTTAACCACACCACCACCTTACCGCGACTCTTCATTATCAATATAGGGGAGATAAGATATGAAGAGATTTTCCAAAAGTTGTTTTATCTCCCATAGTCGCAGATTGTAACTCCTCTTGAACCACAACATTATTCTATAGCAGCAATTGCCTGGGGCGGAACACATTAAACATACCACCATTAAATGCCCATTTGACGAATTTCCCCATTGGGCACAACTTGAATGGAAAGTGAGAACCATTGTACAGAACTGGCATGTCAACTTGTTTTTATGACAAAGCTATTAAGTTGCCGACGCTTGCACCGTCACCACATCGCCCTGCGAACTGTAGTATCTAGCCGTCTTTCTGTTAGCTATGTCAGTCTAGCTCCGGTTCATGGTGAACATCATAGATATCGGCGTAGCCGAGAGGTTCAACTCTCGGGCACTGACACTGTATCTAGTAACCGCGGAGTGGTGGATTCATTTTCACACACCAGTCAGTTGGACTAAAAATGTTGACTTCTCGTCCTCGACTTGGGGACGTAAATAACAAGTACCTGAAAAGTCCGAGAAGAGTTTGCCTGATGGCGAGGGGCACTGGTAATAGGGAAAGTTAACCATCGAGCAAGATCAGTACAGTGCACTCACTAGTAATAGCAACTAGTATTAACAGCACTTGCGTGGACTCCACTCGAGTTTAAAGCGTGCGAACATAACAGGGTTAATAACGTCATTATCATGCGGCTCCTTATTATGTACAGACTTCTAGTACTGTAGTTTAAAAAGATGGGTCGTACTCCAAAGCAATATTCCCTCTCAGCCACATTGCACATAATATTTTTAGCACTGAGTGCACATAATTTTGGTTCGGTGCACAAATAGACATATACAGACGTAATTAAAGCGACAGTGAAAGGTAGGCTCGATGAAATCTGTAATGCTAGCTCCTACTGGCTGTTAGTTATCTTCTAGGCAATGTTAGTTATCTTCTAGGCAATGTTAGTTATCTTCTAGGCAATGTTAGTTATCTTCTAGGCAATGTTACGTTCAGCAGTTTTGTATTGGTCTCTGAACGAGAAGTCAACATGTGAGTCCATAGTTATTTATTTATGTTCGCTTTACTTCAATATTCTTTTCATTGGCCTAGTCTCTTGAGTCGACCCAGCCTAAACACAGTCAATATGTTTGTCCATAGTTATTTATTTATGTTCGCTCTACTTGAATATTCTTTCCACTGACCTAGTCTCTTGAGTCGACCCAGCCTAAAAAAGGTACCAAGAATTATTCTGAGAGATAAAGGCGGTCTGTACGATACTGACGACAACACCCATTAAGTTCCGAGTGGTTAAGCAATATGAGGTTAACACCATATACACAACACAGCACGCCTCGTGGCGTAAGAAGACGTCTTTTTGTTTATCATTATAATACATAAACGAACCTTTTCTAGGTACACCCAACGCGGTGAACAATTTCTATTACCATGTACAGCATATTGTCAGGGCTACCACCCATAACCACTCAACCATCACTTCACATACTCTGGCTATCTACTGACACGATGGGAGAGATAATTTACACATGACAGCAATGGAGTCAGGATATCTGGCTTTTGATCGAGAGACAATTCAAAAGGTTGATATAGGGCGACGTTGGATACAGGACAAGATATAATATGAATCCGCTGGAGGGAAACAAGCAAGATATAAAATGAATCCACTGGAGGGAAACACATTATCCTCTTTGGACAACAATCATCTTCAAATTAATACACTGCCAATACGATTATTAATCTGAACCGGTGATGGATCCTAATATAACTCCTCTTTGAGGTTGAACGGGGTAGGGGTAAACAATACCACCAGGCAGTCAGACAGGAGACAGTTATAGCAAAGTCAAACAAACTATACCACCGGGCAGTCAGACAGGAGACAGTTATAGCAAAATCAAACATACTATACCTCCGGACAGTGAGTCAGGTGACTGAGTTATAGCAGGGTCAAACAAACTATACCACCGGACAGTCGGTCAGGTGACTGGGTTATAGCAGGGTCAAACAAACTATACCACCGGACAGTCAGTCAGGTGACTGAGTTATAGCAGGGTCAAACAAACTATACCACCGGACAGTCAGACAGGTGACTGAGTTATAGCAGGGTCAAACAAACTATACCACCGGACAGTCAGACAGGTGACTGAGTTATAGCAAAATCAAACAAACTATACCACCGGGCAGTCAGACAGGTGACTGAGTTATAGCAAAATCAAACAAACTATACCACCGGGCAGTCAGTCAGGTGACTGAGTTATAGCAGGGTCAAACAAACTATACCACCGGGCAGTCAGACAAGTGACTGGGTTATAACAGGGTCAAACAAACTATACCACCGGGCAGTCAGACAAGTGACTGGGTTATAACAGGGTCAAACAAACTATACCACCGGGCAGTCAGACAGGAGACAGTTATAGCAAAGTCAAACAAACTATACCACCGGACAGTCAGACAGGTGACTGAGTTATAGCTAGGGTCAAACAAACTATACCACCGGGCAGTCAGACAGGTGACTCAGTTATAGCTAGGGTCAAACAAACTATACCACCGGGCAGTCAGACAGGTGACTCAGTTATAGCTAGGGTCAAACAAACTATACCACCGGGCAGTCAGACAGGTGACTGAGTTATAGCTAGGGTCAAACAAACTATACCACCGGGCAGTCAGACAGGTGACTGGATTATAGCATGGTAAAGCAAACTGTGCCACCGGACAGTCAGACAGGTGACTGGGTTATAGCAGGGTAAAGCAAACTATACTGCCTGGCAATCAGGCCGGAGATTGGGTTATAGCAGCGCAAAGCAAACTAGACCACCGGGCGGAGAGGCCGGAGACTGGGTTATAGCAGGGTAAAGCAAACTATACCGCTTACCAGTCAGGCCGGAGATTGGGTTACAGTAGCGTAAAGAAAACTATACCACCGGGCAGTCAGTTGAGTTATAGCTAGGGTCAAACAAACTATACCACCGGGCAGTCAGACAGGTGACTCAGTTATAGCTAGGGTCAAACAAACTATACCACCGGGCAGTCAGACAGGTGACTCAGTTATAGCTAGGGTCAAACAAACTATACCACCGGGCAGTCAGACAGGTGACTGAGTTATAGCTAGGGTCAAACAAACTATACCACCGGGCAGTCAGACAGGTGACTGGATTATAGCATGGTAAAGCAAACTGTGCCACCGGACAGTCAGACAGGTGACTGGGTTATAGCAGGGTAAAGCAAACTATACTGCCTGGCAATCAGGCCGGAGATTGGGTTATAGCAGCGCAAAGCAAACTAGACCACCGGGCGGAGAGGCCGGAGACTGGGTTATAGCAGGGTAAAGCAAACTATACCGCTTACCAGTCAGGCCGGAGATTGGGTTACAGCTAGCGTAAAGAAAACTATACCACCGGGCAGTCAGTCAGGTGACTGGGTTATAGCAGGGTCAAACAAACTATATAACTGGGCAGTCAGGCCGGAGACTGGGTTATGGCAGGGTCAAACAAACTATACCACCAAGCAGTCAGACAGATGACTGGGTTGTAGCAGGGTAAAGCAAATTATACCACGGGCAGTCAGACAAGTGACTGGGTTATAACAGGGTCAAACAAACTATATAACCCGGCAGTCAGGCCGGGGACTGGGTTATATAACAGGGTTGCACACATTTTAAGCAGCAAATACAATAATTGAAAATCCTCTTCTTCGAGCGTTCTTTCTTTCAAGTCTAAAGCAATCTCTATATAAATTACCCACTGGTTCACCCAGTGGTTCTCTAGAGAACTATCGCAACCGCAAATGTGTCGGTTGTTATTTGATTGTCCTCGCCCGCTTTGAACTCTCGCGTAGTCCATACATGTGTTACTACGTTTAGTGCACTGGTCTGATTTTTGCGTGAGGACTAGCTTTCCCTATTACCATCAGGCGAACCCACTCCGACTTTTGAGGTACTTGTAATTAACGTTCCCAAGTCAAGGACGAGAAGTCAACATTTTAGTCCAACTGACCGGCATATGGGTTGAACCCGCTACCTTGGCATCAGCACACTGGCTGTTTAAGAAATAGCGCTCTTGTCCATTCCGTTATGCTGACCGCAAATGTGTCCGTTGTCTCATGCGTCGTTGATTGTTACATCTTCCCAATCTTTGCTGTAAGGATCAATCAATACTCGACAATGCATTTTTTATGTTATTTCAACAGCATGAAGGGTTTCCTGGCGTTCTGCAAGTGAAGCTATGCTCTGAACAACAATAAATGCATATATAACCAGTCAAGTGTAACAGATTTACTGGGCCACGGTTCGACAGCATACCACATCTCGTGAGAATCTTGCATTATACCGTCTAGTCAGCCATATCAAGCCATAATACGCCACATCAAATAATCATTTTTCATATCACATTATATACGTTTTCCGTGTCACGAAATCTTTTCCTCTTTCATATTATAATGTATGTATTTGGCTGGCAAAGAAGGTTGTTTTCCAAATACACCATTTGTTTAAGCAAAAACGGCTATGTAGAAGTGACGCGGCGAACATTCAGGTCTGCTTAACTGATTAAATACCATGGGATCATAAATCGTCTTAAGCGATTTACCGTATCTACCATGAGCTTATATATAGCCGAAATGTTGCATTGCTTTATAATACAACATGTCTGCTACAGTATTAACAACTTTTAAGTCATAACTGTGCGACACCCCAACTTCCCATTTTCCGTCGTTCATTTATGTTTAGTCCAAACCTATGTTTCGTTTGGCACAGAATCTGTGAATATACGCGGACGGCAAGAATATACGCGGACGTTAAAACATGTTGCACGTCCTTTACATTTCGTGTGATCAACTCCACGTTGACATTCTGGCCACTTGTATGTTTAGTAGTTTGCCATTGCTTTCTGAACTTAATGCCGGTGTAATGGTTGAACAACCCACCTCGCCATCAGCTTAGCGGTAGGTTAGGGGCGAGCGACCATATTCTTTGGACCACACGGTCAGAAATAAATTATTTTTATATTCCGCAAAGTTATCGCTTGAGTTGCTCTAGGCCGAGCGGCCATCACTGCGATGTCACGTGTGATGACATACATTTGCAGCCACATATGGTAAACTTTGAGCTGGCGCTGTGGCAAAGGTGTTCCGGGCGCAATTCATAATCCTGCATACCGAGTTCACAACACAGCTGCGGGCGATAAGGCTGCATACCGCCCCGCTTTGATTTTCATACAATGGTATGAGTCCCGGCCGTTCAGAAATCAATGGCAAACTACTGAACATAAACTAGTCAAGAAATCACAAACTGCCAGCAAATGCCACGGTTGACTGCAACGTCCTGTTGTAAAGGATATGCAACTTAAAGAATAAGTAGAACATTGGATTACCAGCATAAGGTGGTTAGGGCTGTCGGAAGTGAAGACAACAGTTGTATTAAATAAAAACAATCTCTACGTAAAGTAAAGAATCATTTTGCATGTCTTAAGGCGCATTGAGCATACGGTGCGAGACCCATATGTTTAAAGCCCCATCAACACAAGATGGGTGTTTGTAGTCATTAACACACCTGTCGCCTTTACTTCCCAGGTCGTTTCCTAATACCCGTTTTAAGCTTTATCGACCTAGGAGCCCAGGTCATGTGAAGAAAAACAAATATCATGGCGTTGAAGAGGAGTTGAACCCATGACCAACGAGACGATAAGGAATCGCGTTAGCCGCTGGGCCACTGAGCTGCCTTCCATGTACGATACATGTTATTTAACCTCAGCGTGCTTGTTCAGTGTGTTTCTTTGACTCATAGCTAGACAATAGTCCAACCCACCCTCTCTCTCTCTCTCTCTCTCTCTCTCTCTCTCTCTCTCTCTCTCTCTCTCTCTCTCTCACTCACACACACACACACACACACACACACACACACACACACGCACACACACAAAGTTAGTTTTAGATCCTTTGCAGGACGCCGCAGTCACCACCAGCATTTTTTGTGTGTTTTGCTATTGTGATCTCTTGGCAAGTTAACGTTGATTATTTTGCCATTGCTGTCTGAACGATCAGCACCCATACCGGTGTAAAAAAAAAAAAAAAACCAACGCTGAGCGGTTTGCTGCGACATCTCCCGCAGCTGTGCTTCGAACGCGGGTATGCGGGATTACAAACTGCGCGCGTAATACCTTCGCCAGGTAGCCGGCTTTCTCACTCCAACCGCTGTTAATTCCAAGAAACAGCACTTTGGCATTTAACTTGTTTCACGCCACTCCTGACACTGAACGGTGGCCTACTATGTTGGTACGTGATAAATAAAACACTGGCTTGTTAAATATCACTCCTGGATGAATTCCCATTGGGAAATCACATAACATTCTTGGTTGATCACATCATCAGCATCATCAAGTGCTCTGTCAGCTGGCACCAGCGTTCATGTCTCTCCACAGATATTGGTCTTTGGTTTAGCACAATTACAAATAATAACGTAAAAACCAACCAAAGAAAAGAAATCAAGCATGGAAACAAATAAAATTTCTTTGGCTGAATAAGCTAGTTGAATGAACAGCAAAGTTTACACAGTAAAGGACACAGTTTTACGCTAACTGAGATGCGGACTGCGTATAAAGTGCTAGCCTCATAATTTTTTTAGACAAATTGGCACTCTGTTGGTGATGCGACCAGTATTACCCCGGCCATCTTTACTTCTCAGAACAATCCCTCGTACCTAATTTAGTTTTGGTTGACCTTGAATACAGAGAAGACAATCACTACTTTCTGTAATATACAGGGTGTATTTTTAATGACTGTGGGGTTTTTGAAAATATTGTCGTTACAAGTTTTGTATTTACCTTTTAAGTTGCATGAGTTCACAGAGGGTAAAAATACAAAAACTTGGAACGGCAATATTTTCAAAAACCCCACAATAATTAAAAATACACCCTAAGTTTTCTCCGTGCAATCTAATCAGACGGGTGCAATCTGTACAACCAACGACAAAAAAAAAAAATACTTAGTACACAAACTTATAAAATCAGTTCAACAAATAGTAATAATGAGCCAAACAAACTTCATTTTAATATCCTGTAAGAGAAGGATTAGACGAGTCATGCTCGCCAATATCTGCCCCAGCCCAGGCACCGATATATTAAACATATATCGATATGTTTGCAGAAAGATTGTGTATCTAGTTAGTCCCATCTTCCACTTGTACATGCTACCCAGATTTATTGCTAGTATAGACAGAAGGCTGTGGGCAAACATGATCACCAACGCCCCACGGCACGGAATATAAGAAGAATAAGATACACTACATACCACAAACACTATTACTATTAAGTCCCATTTCTAGTGTACAGTACATACCATGTTTGTGACTTAGCAAGTATTATCCATGAATGTATAAAACAGGCGCGAACTAACCACTACTACATACGAACAGTTCTCGCTGCTGATATTAAGAGATCCCAAAATTTGTCTAACTGTCTGCACATTCACTTTTGATCCCACAGAAAGCAGGATATACTGCATTTTATAGTCAGCCGCCCAATTGTTCAAGGGGAAAACCTTAGGTAATTTTAGAGTAGTGCATACTGCACATGCGCGTGACCTAATTACATATGCACTCCTGATTGGTCTGTCGCTTAGAATGGTTCTAATAAATACCCGTTGGGGGATTCTTGTCGGATATTTTAAGATCATGGGGATTACGTGACCAAACATTCAAGTGGGTCAACGAGGGGTAGGTGATCAGGACATTGGGAAAAGCAGCTTTTCTGGGAAAGAGCTGTATTACTAAATATTCCGACACAAGTGCAAAAAAAGTGAACAGTATGTTGTTCGCTATGTATGTTGTTTATTACAACAAGGACAATAGAGGGGACATGTAAAGAGGAGAACCTGCAAGACCATAGCGGCACCTGCAAGACAATTGAGGAACCAGCAAGGCAACGAGGGGTAGGTGATCAGGACATTGGGAAAAGCAGCTTTTCTGGGAAAGAGCTGTATTACTAAATATTCCGACACAAGTGCAAAAAAAGTGAACAGTATGTTGTTCGCTATGTATGTTGTTTATTACAACAAGGACAATAGAGGGGACATGTAAAGAGGAGAACCTGCAAGACCATAGCGGCACCTGCAAGACAATTGAGGAACCAGCAAGGCAACACAGTACGCCGCAATGTAATAGAGTAACATGCAAAGCAACAGAGGGGAACCTGCATGGCAGTAGAGCAACCTGCAGGACAATAGAATAGCATGCAAATCAAAAGAGGAACCAGCACGTCAACAGAGGAACCACCTAGTCAATATAGGAACCTGCAAGGCCACACAGGACGCCGGGATACAATATAGCAGTGGTTCTCAACCGGTGTTTTCCCTTCTGTATTTTACGGTTCTGTACATCATCATCATCATCATCATGACCCAGTACCTTGGCGGCTGGCGTGGGCAATCATGGCTCTCCACATATTACAATCACCGACGGCACAGATTAATTCATGTGTTGACTCTCTTCCGAGCCATGACACAGGACTGTCAAGAATATCCATCCATCATGTGCCATGCCGGTAAGCGTGGGCGGTCATATTCTGCCATCTCACTCGATCAACAGAGTCGTGGATCAGTTCCGTGTTTCTGTCTCGACCATGCCACAAGGCCAAGCCATCCAGATACTTGTTTCTAGGTCTTCCCCTTGGTCTGTTCCCCTCGATCTTACCAGTTGTCACCAAGTTCTCCAAATCATTTCTTCTCATAACATGCCCAAAAAATTGTGACTGTCTACGTCTAATGTTTCTGATCAGTTTACGATCTTCATTTGTTTCTTGAAGGACTTGCTTCATTGGTCTTTCTGGCTGTCCATGGTATTCTTTGCATTTTCCTCAGAAACCACATGTCTACAGCCATCAGATGTTTTTCAGCCTGGCTGCTCATTGTCCAAGCTTCACATCCATATAAAAGTACAGGTTCTATGTAGCATCTCAACACTCTTTTTCTCGTTTCAATTGACATCTTTTTATTGGTCAGTATGTTTTTCATCTTGCTAAAGGCTACTTTTGCCATGGCGATTCTTGTTCTAATCTCTTCAAGGCATCTCCCATCAGATGTTATTACTGTTCCGAGATAATTGTACCTATTCACTTGTTGAAGAATATTCCCATTTACTTGTATATTACACTGTGGTATTTCGTTCTTCCTAGTGACGACCATAATCTGTGTCTTTTTACAATTTAATTCTAACCCTTGTTGTTCACTGTGTGTAACAACCGCATCTACTAAATTTTGCAGGTCCTGTTCATTGTCTGCAATCAAGACTGTATCATCTGCATATCTAATGTTATTGATGCATCGTCCCCCAATGTTGATTCCTTCCATATTTTCAATATTTCTGAAAATATTTTCACTGTACAGGGAAAACAGATCTGGAGACATTACACATCCCTGTCTCACACCTCTCTTAATAGGCTGATATTGGCTTACTTCATTATCAACTCTTATGGCAGCTTGTTGTTTCCAATATATGTTTTTTACAAGTCTAAGGTCTTTCCCATCAATTTGTAGATCTTCAAGCATCCTTATCATGTTGACATGTCTCACTTTATCAAAAGCCTTTGTGTAGTCAATAAAGCAAAGGTGTAGATCTTTGTTTACTTCTATAGAACGTTCGATTACGGTTCTCAGTATATACACAGCATTTACTGTACCCTTGCCTACTACAAACCCACATTGTTCTTCTCCTATTTCAGGCTGTATTATCCTCCTAACTCTTTGCATGATAATTCTTAGCAAAATCTTCGTGATGTGACTCATTATACTAATTGTTCGATGTTGATCACATTCCAAGGCTCCTGATTTCTTTGGGATTGCAATAAATACAGAATTACATAACTCATGAGGTATATTTCCAGTATCATATATTGTATTAAGCAGACTGGTAACTTTATCTATTCCATATTCTTCTAAAGCATTAATCATTTCTGTTGTGACGCTGTCTGGACCAGGGGTCTTGCCAGATTTCATATGATTAAGAGCATTCTGAACCTCCATCTTCAAAATTGCTGGCCCTTCATTGTTATTTTGAACAATATATTGTTCGTCTCTGTTATCGTCATAAAGGTTTTTCACGTAATCTGACCATACATGTAAAATCTGATCTTTTTCTATTATGACTCTTCCATCTTTTGTCTTTAGGCAGCCTGCTGATGTACGTGTTTATTGATTAGTAATCTCCTGAATTCTTTTGTGCATTAGTTTCGCATTTTTACTGTTGTGTTGTTTTTCAATTTCTCTGCAATTTTTCTCAAGCCATATTTCTTTAGCCTCCTTACATAAGGTTCTGACTTTTCTGTGAATTTCTTCATATTTGGCAGGATTATTTTTGTTCTGTCTTCTTGTTTCCATTAGTTGTAAAATTTCTTCAGTCATCCATGTCTTACGGCCCACTTTCTTTACTTTTGGAATAGTTTTTTCTGCTGCACAACTGATTGAATTCTTCAGCATTTCCCATTGATCATCTACATCTTGAAATAGGATCTCTAGATCAGACAATAAATCAAATTTGTTCTTTACTTCTATGTTAAAATTATCTTGTATTTCTTTGTCAGTTTTCAATTTGCACAAGTCATATTTAGGGTTTCCTGCTGTATACTTGACTTTCTTTAACTTTACCCTCAATGTGCCAGTAATTAATCTGTGATCACTGTAACAGTCTGCATTTGGAACTGTTTTTACAACTGTTAATGCATTTCGAAACCTTTTGCTTATCAGGATGTAATCTATCTGGTTTTTAATCCTGCTGTCTGGACTCCTCCATGTCCATAATCTTCTAGGATGTTGTTTAAACAGGTGTTTCCTACAACCATTTCTTGTTCTTTTGCCCATTCTACAAGTCTGTAACCTCTTTCATTTCTCTCTCCCAAACCATGGTTGCCTACACTGCATCCATCGCTTTGCTTTCCTATTTTTGCGTTGAAATCACCCATTATGATATTTATTTCTGATTTTTTATAGTTCTTCAAAGCAGACTCCATGTCATTATAAAATTCCTCTATACTTTCTTCACTGCTTTCACTTGTTGGGGCATATACTTGAATTACATTTATTTTAAAAGGTCTTCCGTTTAATTTTACTAATAGAACTCTGTCTGACACAGCCCAATATCCTTTGACAGAATTTGATGTTTGCCTATCTAATATAATGGCTACACCTCTTTGCTGTTCTTCTCCCCCCGAGTAAATAATCTTACAATCCTCTCCTGTCCTTATCCCTGCTCCTCTCCATCTCGTTTCCGATATTCCTAATATGTTAATCTTCTCTCTCTCCATTTCTTTTTTGATGTCCTCCAACTTTCCATCTGCATTCATTGTTCTAACATTCCAAGTTCCTACTTTCAATGATATTAATCTTTTGCACCTAGTAGCCTGTTGACGGTCTGGAGTCACCTGGTGCGCATGACTATCCCTACCGGGCGAGGCTGCTCCTATGGAGCACCCATTTACGCCGTATCTCTGATTATCGATAAGTGAACACAACATGATTTTCTTGGCATGTGTAAAGAAGGTAGTTTGCCATTGCTTTCCTTCCCAGCAGTGACCATACTGGTCAGTGACCGTAGCCATTGTCTCCTCAAAAAAGGAGATCCTCTGCCTACCGTCGTGAAGGTGGAGACCATAACCTACAACTATCTGTCGGCTGCTCTCCATCTTCATCCACCACCTGCACCCATGGTTCACGTAACCCTGATCGGGGGGCTAAACGGGTACTCCACCTTGCCCAAGGGTGTCCCGTAGGCTAGCGGAGGGAAGGAGGCGCCTTACTTCTCCTTTGATAGGGGATACCCCTACCCCGCTACCCATAGAATATACCCAAGAATATCATCACGCTGTTTTACCCTATCTCTCTTTCCGCAAATCTTTCCAGTTTTCACAAATATACAGATACTATAAGAAAGACAATATAAAATAGCACAAAGTAAGGCAGCTTTACAGAGCTCAATTACAGAAAACACGGGACGTTTCGGTGACTGGCCTTCATCAGCAAACAAATACATACACAAATCACAACATTTAATCACGGGGAAGCCACTACCGTGACTACATTAAGGCATAAGAATGGAATGAGAAGAATGAAAAGATTTAAAAAAAAAAAAAAAACAATGAAGAGAAAATCACATAAATTGAGAAAAAGAATGTGCTACTTATCTCCGAATCACAAGCTGTGGCATTCTATAAGAAAGACAGGAAGTCGCGATATCGCAGTGACCAGGCGCTCATCTGTCACACGGGAGCTGAGGGATTTGATCGGCATTGGGGAGGATTCACATTTGTATAAACATCACCTGGGGCTCCCAGGTCAGCCCTGCCTAAACTGGGTACCATGATATGTCTTCGGTAGTGATATATGTCTTCCGTAGTGATATATGTTTTCGGTAGTGATATACGTCTTCGGTAGTGATATATGTCTTCAGCAGTGATATATGTCTTCGGTAGTGATATACATCTTCGGTAGTGATATACATCTTCGGTAGTGATATACATCTTCGGTAGTGATATATGTCTTCGGTAGTGATATACATCTTCGGTAGTGATATACATCTTCGGTAGTGATATACATCTTCGGTAGTGATATACATCTTCGGTAGTGATATACATCTTCGGTAGTGATATATGTCTTCGGTAGTGATATATGTCTTCGGTAGTGATATATGTCTTCGGTAGTGATATACGTCTTCGGTAGTGATATATGTCTTCGGTAGTGATATACATCTTCGGTAGTGATATATGTTTTCGGTAGTGATATACATCTTCGGTAGTGATATATGTCTTCGGTAGTGATATACATCTTCGGTAGTGATATACATCTTCGGTAGTGATATACATCTTCGGTAGTGATATACATCTTCGGTAGTGATATATGTCTTCGGTAGTGATATGTGTCTTCGGTAGTGATATATGTCTTCGGTAGTGATATACATCTTCGGTAGTGATATATGTTTTCGGTAGTGATATACATCTTCGGTAGTGATATACATCTTCGGTAGTGATATACATCTTCGGTAGTGATATACATCTTCGGTAGTGATATATGTCTTCGGTAGTGATATACGTCTTCGGTAGTGATATATGTCTTCGGTAGTGATATACATCTTCTGTTGTGATATGTGTCTTCAGCAGTGATATACGTCTTCTGTTGTGATATATGTCTTCCGTAGTGATATATGTCTTCGGTAGTGATATACATCTTCGGTAGTGATATATGTTTTCGGTAGTGATATATATCTTCGGTAGTGATAGTGATGTCTTCGGTAGTGATATGTGTCTTCGGTAGTGATATATGTCTTCTGTTGTGATATATGTCTTTGGTCTTCGGTAGTGATATATGTCTTCGGTAGTGATATATATCTTCGGTAGTGATATATGTCTTCGGTAGTGATATGTGTCTTCGGTAGTGATATATGACTTCTGTTGTGATATGTGTCTTCAGCAGTGATATATGTCTTCTGTAGTGATATATGTCTTCTGTTGTGATATGTGTCTTCAGCAGTGATATATGTCTTCTGTAGTGATATATGTCTTCTGTTGTGATATGTGTCTT
Source organism: Cepaea nemoralis (assembly GCA_014155875.1). NCBI lineage: Eukaryota > Metazoa > Mollusca > Gastropoda > Stylommatophora > Helicidae > Cepaea > Cepaea nemoralis. Next base: position 176,460 of record JACEFZ010011166.1, read on the forward strand.
CAGCAGTGATATATGTCTTCGGTAGTGATATATGTCTTCGGTAGTGATATGTATCTTCGGTAGTGATATGTGTCTTCGGTAGTGATATATTCTTCAGTGATAATGTCTTCAGCAGTGATATATGTCTTCGGCAGTGATATATGTCTTCAGTAGTGATATATGTCTTCAGCAGTGATATATGTCTTCGGCAGTGATATATGTCTTCAGTAGTGATATATGTCTTCGGCAGTGATATATGTCTTCAGCAGTGATATATGTCTTCGGCAGTGATATATGTCTTCAGTAGTGATATATGTCTTCAGCAGTGATATATGTCTTCGGCAGTGATATATGTCTTCAGTAGTGATATATGTCTTCTGTTGTGATATACGTCTTCTGTTGTGATATGTGTCTTCAGCAGTGATATATGTCTTCAGCAGTGATATATGTCTTCGGCAGTGATATATGTCTTCGGCAGTGATATATGTCTTCAGTAGTGATATATGTCTTCTGTTGTGATATACGTCTTCTGTTGTGATATGTGTCTTCAGTAGTGATATATGTCTTCGGCAGTGATATATGTCTTCGGCAGTGATATATGTCTTCAGTAGTGATATATGTCTTCTGTTGTGATATACGTCTTCTGTTGTGATATGTGTCTTCAGCAGTGATATATGTCTTCGGCAGTGATATATGTCTTCAGTAGTGATATATGTCTTCAGTAGTGATATATGTCTTCGGTAGTGATATATGTCTTCGGTAGTGATATGTGTCTTCAGCAGTGATATATGTCTTCGGCAGTGATATATGTCTTCAGTAGTGATATATGTCTTCGGTAGTGATATATGTCTTCAGTAGTGATATATGTCTTCAGTAGTGATATATGTCTTCGGCAGTGATATATGTCTTCAGTAGTGATATATGTCTTCGGCAGTGATATATGTCTTCAGTAGTGATATATGTCTTCGGTAGTGATATATGTCTTCAGTAGTGATATATGTCTTCGGTAGTGATATATGTCTTCAGTAGTGATATATGTCTTCGGCAGTGATATATGTCTTCGGTAGTGATATATGTCTTCGGCAGTGATATATGTCTTCAGTAGTGATATATGTCTTCAGTAGTGATATATGTCTTCAGTAGTGATATATGTCTTCAGTAGTGATATATGTCTTCGGCAGTGATATATGTCTTCAGTAGTGATATATGTCTTCGGCAGTGATATATGTCTTCAGTAGTGATATATGTCTTCAGTAGTGATATATGTCTTCAGTAGTGATATATGTCTTCAGTAGTGATATATGTCTTCAGTAGTGATATATGTCTTCGGCAGTGATATATGTCTTCAGTAGTGATATATGTCTTCGGTAGTGATATATGTCTTCGGTAGTGATATATGTCTTCAGTAGTGATATATGTCTTCAGTAGTGATATATGTCTTCAGTAGTGATATATGTCTTCAGTAGTGATATATGTCTTCAGTAGTGATATATGTCTTCAGTAGTGATATATGTCTTCGGTAGTCATATATGTCTTCGGTAGTGATACTGACTACATCACCACAGCGTGCAGATTTTAAGTGAAAGTTAGTTGTATATCCTTTACAGGACGTCGCAGTCCACCCTAGCATTTTGTTTACTGTTTGTGATATCTTGGCAAATTTACCTTCAGTAGTTTGCTATTGCTTTCTGAATGATTGGCACTCATACCACTGTATGAAAACCAGCACAAGGCGATCTGCTTCCAAATCGCCCGTAGCTGTGTTTCGACAGTGGATGCGGGATTGCGAATTGCGTTGGTAATCCCTTCGCCAGAGCGCTTGCTAAGTGCCATCTACTATATATATATATATATAAAAGAGAGTGTTTGTTTGTGTGTGTGTCCTTTATGCGTTCCCGAACGGTCCATCCGATTGAGATGAAATTTTGTACACATGTTGTTCTCACTCCTGCGGATCCAACTGAAATAGTTCGTTAGTTTAAAATCAACAATTTTTCCTCAAGCACGAAAGAAAAAGGCATTACGAGCTTCAGAAACAGACGAGCAACAGGAAGCAAGACTGGAAACCAATCGAGTACGCACTGCTCAAGCACGTTCATCTGGCGGGGATTTGGCGATGCCGGGCCGGGCCGGGCCGTCAGCTAGTTGGTCTATAAAAGTATGCGTCTAGCAAAATATTCCCATTGCGTCTTTTAGTATGTAACAGGGTCTTTGATTCGGAGATTTTTGGCACGAGATGGTTGAGGGAATACATTCAACAAGTGAAAACAAGGTAGAAGACGAATTCCCCAAGCAAGGTTAATCCAGTCAACAAATGCCAGCAGAAGTCGGATGTGTCGGCCTAACGGCGCAAGAATGCAGCACTACTGTAAACAGGCACATCGTTATTACGTCCCAAAAAAAAAACAAAAAACTATAGATGTACGCAGAAGAAGAAGACGAATTCGACGGCTAGACAACGAACGCGGAAAGTAGGAAAGTATGAAAATATGAGAAATTAATGCACATATTGATTGCCACTCATAGAGGTTGAGGAAGGAATTAGAGATTATTGGACATTCTTGAAAACACCAGGATTCGATCCTGTCTCCTCGAAATAACGACAAATGTACTTCGACACATGGCCAATTGGACACCCCTAAACAAAGGTGTCTTCATTAGTCAAGTATATCATCCACCACAACAACTATGGAATATGAGCAGAAAACGGAGCTAGCCATTGAAGTAGCACCATGGACCTCAGGCATTTATATTAATCTTCAATAATTACAAATAAAACAATGTATTTCCTTCGTGAATTTACACACAGAAGCTACAAACGAAAGATTGCACGATTTTATTGCCTTGTATATTTCGCTGCATCTCGTGTATCCACATCATATGAATATACCTCAGCAGTATGCACCTGACGTGATACTGCGAAACATGCCAGCCATTAAATCGTGCAACCTTTTGTTTGCGACTTCTGGTTTAAAATAGTTGAAATAATGAAGAGAAAAACACATCGGGCCGCATTGTTGTGATTTTAGCAATTAACGCACATTTTTTTTAAATGAACCATCATTTGTCCGCTCCCTTGTAATATAATTTACTCACTGGCACCTTACTTTCTTGATAGAAGATTAGTTACATTGTGCTTTAAAAAAAAAAAAGGCACAATAACGATAACCCATGGCAATAAGATCACGGATGGCGTTATAACTATCTATAGCACAAAGTCTGGGTTGAATTGCAGAGACCGTGAGTTGCTCATGCAGCATGATCCCTCTCCCGGCCTGCCTAACTTCATATGAAAGGTAACTCCAATACATACGGAACAAGGCACGCTGCAGAAGTTGCCAGATTGGCAACGCAATGGTTTAACTGTCAGCTTGTCGGAACTCCGATCCTAGACCAGTTGCCTACGAAGGCTTAGGAACTGGTTTGCCCTATCATGACCATTAGTCGTAGGTTACATTTCCTCGCACCAAGAAAATTCCTGTATCCTCCCAATCGCGTACCTCCGCTTGAAATCGTTGGCACAATGTGGGATGTCAGGACTATAGTATGTCCACATTTGTTTGCCTTCATTCACGATCAATTATTTTGAAAACTGTTGCATCGTTATGAAATTTTTCCAGCCGTCTTATATTTACCCCCACCCAAGGAATGTCTTTGATAGGTCCAAAAACAACTTAAATCATTGAAAGCGGCAACATTCCTTTGATGTTTTGCTGAACAACTAGTGATTTCTTGCTAACAAAGTTATTTTTACGGTAATGGGAGACCTGCAAATTCTGATGACACACAAAGGCGTATCCGGATTCATATGGGAGTGGGTGTAATGAAAGAACTAGCTTAAAATCGACAGGGTCGGCTGCATTGCATCGGGTTTTTGTCCCATATGGCTCAGTTTCTTTCCGCAGCGCGGAAAGCGTCGCACAAAGCACGAACTCCGTAGCTCCAGCGACGACCCTCGGGAGTCTCCGAAAAAATGCACTCTTGAAATGAATGACGCGGCCCGGAATCGAACATACAACCTTCGGAGCCCGAGTCAGACGGCTTGACCACTTCACCACGGAGAATCCCGAGAGGGGTGCAATGTGTAATATTAGTAAAGACAGAGAATTTACAGAGGCACGGGGTAAATAATTTGTAAATTAACAGGAAAGTAGAAGGAATATATTTCTTACCTTATTTTTCATTTCCTTCTTGTTTCTTCAGCTGATGCTGATGCTGTAATGTTTAGGGCCTGCAATTCGTCTGAATAGTTGGAGCAAAATATCCCAGTAAATGTGTACGTAGATTAAGGTCTGCGATATGCTCAGACCTTAATCTGTGTCGGACGATTCCAGTAGGTTGATGATTGCTCTCGGTTGCATAAAATTCAATCCATCCTTTCTCCAATAGTCCTCTTCCTCTTTCAAAGCATGGTCGTGACGTTTTTTCCAGTAACTTTATCAATATTTAATAGCGCGGACAGACAGACAGACAGACAGACAGACAGACAGACAGACAGACAGACAGACAGACAGATAGACAGACAGACAGACAGACAGAAAGGTAGGTAGGTAGGTAGGTAGGTAGGCAGAAAGGTAGGTGGGTGCCGCCAGAAGCCGGGCCTTGTCAGCTAGTTTATTTATATAATCACGTTTCATGAAAGAACCCCCATTTGGAAACACCTCTGTATCTTCGCGCTGTTTGTTTCAAAACGGAAATCACGTGAAAATTTTAAAAAATACGGGGACGTGTCTTGGTGAAGCTGTAACTACTGTTAAAATGATGGACGTAATCTCTAATTCGTAATTTATATACCCCATATAATCAAACTTTGAAATCTGCTGTAAATCTCCAGAACAAATTTTTTTTTGTTGGGTGGACATAATGATAAGGTTATATACTAAATCTCATCATTTTCCCTCAGTTGGTTACTGAGATATTGAATTTTATATTGAGGCAACCCAAAAAAAAAAACACACACACACACACTATAGTGAGCGCCGCCCAACATTCGGCGCTAACAGAAAGCAGGTAGTATCGTCTACTGTCTTGCGGTAGCTCAGTCATATCTAAGACCTGACTCAATGTATAATTAGCACACGGGAATATCGTTGTTGGATTATGTATACCACAAAGGATCAAACCAATCATGTCTCCTTGTTAAATGTTCATTATATGCTAGACACAACATTTCGCTTCGATGTGTTTGTCTGTTTCTTATGTGACACATGCTTGGTTAATACACATTGTTTGCATCTTTGGTGCTACAAGCAAGATGATCGACTTCATAGTACCAGTGTTCATCCGACATGGCTTGGTCTGTTTTCGTAGAGCGGCCAGTGAAAAGCTTCACACAGAGCACAACTACTAAATCCTAGCTACGACCCCTCGCGCGTGCGTCCTCGTCCTCGTCATGGTCGTGAGTCTTCTTCTCCTTCTCTGCTTCCTTACCTTCCTCATCGTATTCTTCTTCCTCATCGTCTTCTTGTTCCTCATAGTCTTCTTCTTCTGCTTCCTCTTCTTCTTTTCATCTTCAGATGAAGCACAGGGTGTCCTCCAACTCACGCCAAGCCTTGGTTCATAACTGGTTGGATTGTGCATCTAGGTGATGAGACACCCACTCTCACGCCAACCCTCCTTAGCGGCTACTTAAAGCACAGTAAGCTTAAAAAGTTAGTTGCATAATTTTTTACAGGACGTCGCAGTCAACCCAATCATGTTTTGGCTGTTTGGGATTTCTTGGCAAATTTAAGTTCAGCCGGTTAGGCTACAGTGCTAATATTCCTTGCTTCCTTTATGGATTCCGGCAATGCATGGGCGTGATAGCTTACTAAGAGTTAACGATTCAAGGACATGAGGTCCAGTTATAAGCTGTGTCGACACACCGGGAGGCTCCAGGATAAGGAGGGACTCGGTGTGTTGGCTGGGGCACCGAGCAGCAAGCAACCTGACATATTCCATGACACCGCCCGCGTCACTGGAACACAAAAACAGCCCGGTCGTAGGCATTCAGGCAGGTATGGATGTCGTCACGCACGAATACGTTCATGTATACAAGTACAGATGGTATATATCTCACATTTGTTGTCCTCTGTTTACTGGGGATAGGGGCAGGCAGACAAGACAGACAGGCATGTAGGCAGGCAGTGTGTGTGTGTGTGTGTGTGTGTGTGTGTGTGTGTGAGAGAGAGAGAGAGAGAGAGAGAGAGAGAGAGAGAGACCGAGAGTTGAGAGAGAAAGAGAGAGTGAGATAGCCAGACAGACAAACATATAAACAGACACAATGGTGGATGATTCAATGTAATGATAGACGGACGGACGGACGGATGGCAACCGGACGGGTAGTGTACGAACTCTGTAGAAACAGCGAGGCCCCAACAGTGCTATACCAGCGTGATTTATGCTATATATCTCTAGTGGGTTAGTCCTTTACAGGACGCCGCAGTCAACCTTAGCACTTTTCGGCTGTTTGTAATTCCTTGGCAAGTTTACGTTCAGTAGTTTGCCATCGCTTTCTGAACCACCGGCACTGATAATAGTTTATAAAAACCAACACAAGGCGCCCGCAGCTGTATTTCGAACGTGGTATGCAGGATTACGAATTGCGTCCGTAACACCTTCGCCACAGAGACGGTTGTGAGTAGCTGTTCTAATTGAGGCAGTTACCTGGGCAGCGGCCTACTCGACCTGCTCTTGTCGATGTCTAACCGCCCACGGATGTCTAATGTGCGCTACGGACACTGACGCCCTTCAAGTTTTTCGAACGTGTCCGAGAAGACTAGACGTCCGATCCACTACTCGAGGATGCTTTTTTCGAATTTTTGTGAAATCAGAGCAGTCAAAATCGTGAGGCGAACCTGGTCTGCTTTAGCCAGAACTGGACAACAGAGCCTACTGATCTATATTGTCCCTTAAACTAAACGAGCCTAAAGAAAACCAAGCAAAGAAGAACACACCAGACAATAGGCAAGATAATATACTGTGCCATGGATCAATAATTTTGACTGTTTTGGTACAAATGATTGCTTGTGTTGTGCCATGGATCAATAATTTTGACTGTTTTGGTACAAATGATTGCTTGTGTTGTGCTACCGATCAATAATTTTGACTGTTGTTTTGGTACAAATGATTGCTTGTGTTGTGCTACCGATCAATAATTTTGACTGTTGTTTTGGTACAAATGATTGCTTGTGTTGTGCTACCGATCAATAATTTTGACTGTTGTTTTGGTACAAATGATCGCTTGTGTTGTGCTACCGATCAATAATTTTGACTGTTGTTTTGGTACAAATGATTGCTTGTGTTGTGCTACCGATCAATAATTTTGACTGTTGTTTTGGTACAAATGATTGCTTGTGTTGTGCTACCGATCAATAATTTTGACTGTTGTTTTGGTACAAATGATTGCTTGTGTTGTGCTACCGATCAATAATTTTGACTGTTGTTTTGGTACAAATGATTGCTTGTGTTGTGCTACCGATCAATAATTTTGACTGTTGTTTTGGTACAAATGATTGCTTGTGTTGTGCTACCGATCAATAATTTTGACTGTTGTTTTGGTACAAATGATCGCTTGTGTTGTGCTACCGATCAATAATTTTGACTGTTGTTTTGGTACAAATGATTGCTTGTGTTGTGCTACCGATCAATAATTTTGACTGTTGTTTTGGTACAAATGATTGCTTGTGTTGTGCTACCGATCAATAATTTTGACTGTTGTTTTGGTACAAATGATTGCTTGTGTTGTGCTACCGATCAATAATTTTGACTGTTGTTTTGGTACAAATGATCGCTTGTGTTGTGCTACCGATCAATAATTTTGACTGTTGTTTTGGTACAAATGATTGCTTGTGTTGAGCACCGTTTGTAATGGCTCAGTTGATTGCTGACTGCTCGTAGCAGATGATTGCTGACTATTATATTATTGAGTGGCTGATTATAATGTTGTATATGGACTCTCTTTCACTTTCCTCCATCGATCATTACGGAACCACAGAGTGACACTTAATTGTGATAACTGAACAAAAAGCCGTACTGTTCGACATCTTCTTTTATCGCATTGACACGTCCCGGTGTTTAACATAATCACACATCTCTTCTCAATCACTGTTACTTTAAAATAACAATATTAACACTGTCGACAAGTGACGGCATCGCCTACTACGAGTCTGAGCCGGCCTCACCTCTACCACGGTCCCAGATTGAATGATATCTTTACCCCGGGAAGTTTAACCCGGTCAACAAATGCCCGCAGAAGTCGGATGTGTCAGCCTAACGGCGCAAGAACGCAGCTCTGCTGTAAACAGGCACAACGCAGTCACATCCGAAAAAAAAAATCCGGATGAACGCAGAAGAAGAAGAATGATATCTTTAGGAAATACATTTCTCTCCTGGATGCGGTCAAAATCGTGTTTCTCGCCAAAGGCGACGCGTACTTTCAACTGTGATAAGAGTGTGAGTTTTAGTCACCCTCTTGATCCCTAACACGCTGATATGAGAGTGGTAGTTCCATCCACTCGAACTTTAGTTAACGACAAGGACTCCCTTGTTTAGCTGATATCATTTTCATTTGTATATCTTTTGTGGGATGTTGAAGTCAACCTCAATCCCAGATTGATTTTATGGGCATGTGTGTGTTCAACAGTTTGCCATTGCTTTGTGCACGAGAAGTCAATGTTGAAATTCTGCCAGGAGTAGGTGGGTTGAACTTAGGGTCCAGCGCACAATAAGCTTCAGCGCAAGCACATGATAACCCGCGGCTACGTAGACTGCCTCAGAATAATTTGACACGCTACAACCCACATGCAGTGACCTAGGCCTGGGTCGTCTCTGTCCGGGTCTGTCATTGTCTTCACTGTGCCCAGATCCTTCTTGTATGATCCTTAGTTAGTTATTAGTTAGTTAGTTAGTTAGTTAGTTAGTTAGTTAGTTAGTTATTCAGTCAGTCGCGGTTCCAACTTCACGGCAACGGGGTGTCCCCATTATGCTCCGTTCCTGTACAAGTGAATATCACACGAAATGCTCCTCATTGCCCTATTTGAAAAGTGGAATAGACAGGGGTCTCCACAAACCATCAGCCCGCACAGGTACCCTGTGCATAATGCCGCCGTCAGAATGCCAAAACAAAAGTCCTCCACGGAAAATACAGTTCATTGTCGATGGAAGCGGCAGTCACTAGAAAACCAACAGCCACACATTACTGCATTAAAAGTCGAGACGATCGACTATATTGCCCTGGGGAGGGGGGGGGGCTGAGTGGTCTCGAGGTATGGTGTCCGCCTCGAGTGCTGGAGGTCCCTGGTTCAGGCCCCAGTGAGGACCGGGATTTATTTAAAAAATCCACCTGGACTTCCAGTAATAAAATGTCCCCTGGTCTCTGGGTAGTGAGATCAGACGCCCGTGTGTATTGTTGCGCACGTAAAAAATCCCTTGGCAGTTGGAAATTGAAAAAGAGTAGCCTAACGGCGCTGCCCGGACAAAATTTCGAGTTAAAAATCTACCCAAAGTATTTCAGGATCCTTGCCGATGCAACAGAGTTCGTGCATTGAGCTGAGTTTCTCCAGACTCAGGTTTGAGTTAGGAGGAAAACGGAGCACTTATGGGTTAAACTGTGTGCCGTGATGTTGATCCAACGACTAAACAAAACTAAACTAAACTAAGACTTTATTGCTTTGGGATTTATCCCACATGGCTCGGTCCCTTTTGGCAGGGCGGCCCGCTGAAAGCATCGCACAAAGCATGAACACCATAGCTCCAGCGACGACCCCCCCCCCCTGGAGTCTCAGAAAATAATGCACTTGCAAACCGAAAAGGCAATCCAGTCAGTTCCAAGTGACAGGCCGACCGCCATCGTTCAAAACATGTTTACGCTACAACAATCGAGGACAGATGTAAAAGCATTCAAAACAAAATTCACAGCTCACAGTGTCGCGCCACACACTCAATTCAGTTTCAAGGTGACGGAACCATGCACTATCAGTCCAACATGAGGAAAATGTGACTGCAAACTGTAGCCAGAAACATAAACACTGCAGAGGCTTAACGGTTCAAATGCCTATCCGCCATATACATCTGCACAAGTGTTCCAGTCTCCTCCCACATATCACATGAGGAAAACCTCAGCATATCGCATCAACTCTCTAGTATCCGAGAGGCCCCAAATGTGTTATAGCAGAGTCTTTTATGCGATGCAACTGTTATGAGTTGTTTTCTAATTGAGACATTTTGGAGATGCCGGGAGACTGGTGGAGTCCGTGTCGCGGACAATAGTCTTTACCATACCACTTACCACATGTCTACTTATTTTAATATCTTGTATTCTTCTAGTTTTATTCTTCTAAATTTTATTCGTCTAAGTTGTATTCTTCTAATTTGTATTCTTCTAAGTTCTATTTTTGTAAATTTTATTCTCCTAAGTTGTCGTCACCAAGTTCTTGTATGTTTTTTCTTCTTAAATTGTATTATTCTGATTTGTATTCTTCTAAGTTCTATTTTTGTAAGATTTATTCTTCTAAGTTGTAGTCTTCTAAGTTCCTGTAAGTTTTTTCTTCTAAGTTGTATTCTTCTAATTTGTATTCTTCTAATTTGTATTCTTCAAAGTTGTATAAGTCTAAGTTGTCTTCTTCTAAGGTTAATTCTTCTAAGCTGTATTCATCTAAGTTGTATTCTTGTAAGTTCTTCTAAGTTTTCTTCCTGTAAGTTTTATTCTTCTACGTTTTATTCATTAATCCTAAGTTTCATTCTTCTAAGTTGTCTTCTTCTAATTAATTCTTCTAAGTTGTATTCCTCTAACCTGTACTCTTCTAATTTTTACTCGTCTAAGTTCTATTCTTCAAAGTTGTGTTCTTCTGAGTTGTCTTCTTCTAAGTTTAATTCTTTTAAGTTTAATTCTTTTAAGTTTTATTCTTCTAAGTTTTATTTTCTAATCTAATAATAATAATAATAATAATAATAATAATAAATTAAATGGCTCTATCACACGCCTTGAGCAACTGTGGTATGTAGTACTAGGCCCATATTTGCATAGACCAATGGGCACAGTAGGTGATCTGGGGCCTAGAACATTATCCGGTATCCATTTTAGGTTAGCTCGACCTGAGAGCTCAGGTCAAATTTACATATCCACCTCGATGTGGGATGGAACCATGACCTTAGGGCCGGCAGCGAGCGTCTAGATTCTAAGCTACAGCGGCTCTTCCAAATAAAAACCATAAAAGTGTGATGAAAATTATAGTAACCATGCCACTGTCTTGTAACCTGTCAGTATTGTTGTTAAGGCTTCCAAACGTATTAAGAACGTAAAATCGCGGTGCAGACGACCACGCTGACGTCATAAGGACAGTTCAAAGATGGCCACCCCATTTTTGACATGCGCCAAAGAGGAGCAGCGTTTTGTTGTCCGTATTTTATCAGAACAAATTTGATTTATTGTCTGATCTAGAGATCCTATTTCAAGATGTAGATATTCAATGGGAAATGCTGAAGAATTCAGTCAGTTGTGCAGCAGAAAGAACTATTCCAAAGTAAAGAAAGTGGGCTGTAAGACATGGATGACTGAAGAAAGTTTACAACTAATGGTAACAAGAAGACAGAACAAAAATAATCCTGCCAAATATGAAGAAATTCACAGAAAAGTCAGAACCTTATGTAAGGAGGCAAAAGAAACATGGCTTGAGAAAAACTGCAGAGAAATTGAAGAACAACACAACAGTAAAAATGCGAAACTAATGCACAAAAGAATTCAGGAGCTTACTAATCAAAGAACAAGTACATCAGCAGGCTGCCTAAAGACAAATGATGGAAGAGTCATAATAGAAAAAGATCAGATCTTACATGTATGGTCAGATTACGTGAAAAACCGTTATGACGATAACAGAGACGAACAGTATGATGTTCAAAATAATAATGAAGAACCAGCAATTTTGAAGATGTAGGTTCAGAATGCTCTTAACCATATGAAATCTGGCAAGACCCCCGGTTCAGACAGCGTCACAACAGAAATGATTAGTGCTTTAGAAGAATATGGAATAGATAAAGTTACCAGTCTGCTTAATACAATATATGATACTGAAAATATACCTCAAGAGTTATGTAATTCTGTATTTATTGCAATTCCAAAGAAATCCGGAGCCTTGGAATGTGATCAACATCGAACAATTAGTATAATGAGTCACATAACGAAGATTTTGCTAAGAATTATCATGCAAAGAGTTAGGAGGAAAATACAACCTGAAATAGGAGAAGAACAATGTGGCTTTGTAGAAGGCAAGGGTACAGTAAATGCTGTGTATATACTGAGAACCGTAATCGAACGTTCTATAGAAGTAAACAAAGATCTACACCTTTGCTTTATTGACTACACAAAGGCTTTCGATAAAGTGAGACATGTCAACATGATAAGGATGCTTGAGGATCTACAGATTGATGGAAAAGACCTTAGACTTGTAAAAAACATATATTGGAAACAATAAGCTGCCATAAGAGTTGATAATGAAGTAAGCCAATATCAGCCTATTAAGAGAGGTGTGAGACAGGGATGTGTAATGTCTCCAGATCTGTTTTCCCTGTACAGTGAAAGTATTTTCAGAAATATTGAAGATATGGAAGGAATCAACAGTGGGGGACGATGCATTAATAACATTAGATATGCAGATGATACAGTCTTGATTGCAGACAATGAACAGGACCTGCAAAATTTAGTAGATGCGGTTGTTACACACAGTGAACAACTAGGGTTAGAATTAAATTGTAAAAAGACACAGATTATGGTCGTCACTAGGAAGAACGAAATACCACAATGTAATATACAAGTAAATGGGAATATTCTTCAACAAGTGAATAGGTACAATTATCTCGGAACAGTAGTAACATCTGATGGGAGATGCCTTGAAGAGATTAGAACAAGAATCGCAATGGCAAAAGTAGCCTTTAGCAAGATGAAAAACATACTGACCAATAAAAAGATGTCAATTGAAACGAGAAAAGAGTGTTGAGATGCTACATAGAACCTGTACTTTAATATGGATGTGAAGCTTGGACAATGAGCAGTCAGGCTGATAAACATCTGATGGCTGTAGAAATGTGGTTTCTGAGGAAAATGCAAAGAATACCATGGACAGCCAGAAAGACCAATGAACAAGTTCTTCAAGAAACAGATGAAGATCGTAAACTGATTAGAGACATTAGACGTAGATAGCCACAATTTTTTGGGCATGTTATGAGAAGAAATGATTTGGAGAACTTGGTGACAACTGGTAAGATCGAGGGGAACAGACCAAGGGGAAGACCTAGAAGCAAGTACCTGGATGGCTTGGCCTTGTGGCATGGTCGAGATAGAAACACGGAGCTGATCCACGACTCTGGTGTTCGAGTGAGATGGCAGAACATGACCGCTCACGCTTACCGGCATGGCACATGATGGATGAATGGATGGATTTTATCAGTGACCTCCACTCTCAGTGTGTACCAAATCCCCCGTACTCGCCAGACCAGCCCAAACTGAAATCCACCTGATTGGTGATATTCGTCCACGACACCGTCTCAGTCCTTCCAGCATAATTTCTCTTGGTTTGCCTCTGCCTTTCTCCCCTGATCTTTCCAGTTGTCACGATGTTCTTCAATGTCTTTCTTCTCATCACATGATCAAAGATTGAGGTTTGTCTCTTTCTTATAGTTGTATACTATTCTCTAGTTTCATATATTTTGCAATGATTTATATTTTTCATGTTTATTCGTATATTATTGTCTAAATGATTGATTGATTGAATGATTGATTGATTGACTCATTGATTCATTCATTCATCCAGTTGCATGTTGTCAGGGACTTATATGTAAGGAAGAATGTAAGTGCCGGTATGTAAGCGAGAGTCAGTGTAAGTATAGCTGAGGTCAAGGGTAGTAGGAGACATCACGGCGTGGCTAGCGGACGGTCAGGCAAGAAGCCCGTGAACAGAGCCACGTGATGTGGGAAGGTCGACGAGGAGAGAGTCAGTGTGTGTGAGGCAGCGAATAGAGACGGACGTGTGGAGATCTAGAGAGCGATAGAACGAGAGAACGATAGAACGATAGTGTTTGTGACGGATAGATGGAGATGAACGTTGTGTATTGATATTCGAGGAATGTACTAACTGTGATATGTGCGGGATGATGTGAAGTTGTGATTGTGAATGATCATGCGGGCGACAGTGTAAAGATCGCCATTGTGAGCTAGCGCGTGGCTGTTTGGTGGTGAACAATTGTTTGAGCGTGAAGTGCGATCATGTTGTCAGCCTGTAATATATTGTAATAAATGATTGTTCAGGAGACAGCTCCTGCCAGTTTCCGATTGCATTCATGTGTTATTCGTAGATGTGTCGTAGATGTTGTAATTTGCCTGTCCAAGTCCAGTGAGCTAGACGGAGCTAGTAGTTAGGACTCTGACACATGTCCTTTGCAGAACCTAGCTCCCATAACAACCTTGCGGAAAACTTCTCGATCATAAGCAAGATGTCCGGCGCCCGACACACACATCTGGAGATTATCCGCCACATTATGCACCCATCTTCTCTTTGGCCTTCCTCTTCGTCTGTTCCCAAGCATATAACACTCCATTATTGTTCTTTCCGAACTTTCATTTTATTTTATTTAAAACATTATATGTTTGCATGTCTTGTCTGCCCGTGACAGATATCATTATATCGGACTATGGCATTATATTTGTATTTGTTTGTAGTACAATATCAGTAACACGCGTGTTATCACACTTCCTGGTGTACATAGGTAGGTTATCTAATCACTTGAAGCTTTGCTGTATCCACATGTATGATACATATGCTATCTTATCTCAGCGATGTAATCCACCAGCTTGAAACATTAGGGTAAACGAAATCCCTATGACACAAACCATACTTGAGGGTTGAAATATAAGGATTTCACATATTTTAGATCACAGCATATATAAGGTCACATGATCCAGTACTCATTTTACGAGACTGGGTCGACCCTAGGGCCACACTCTAAGTAAAGTGGGAAGTAAAAGACCCTTTTACACCCTTTAAGAGAAGTTGAGCATACGGTGTTAAACCCACATGTTTATAGATCAATCGTAACGCGTGAGGTGATATTGTGAATACCGGAATTTGTGGCCTTCACTTCCCTAGACATATCCTGGTAACTATTTTAGGCTGGGTTAATCTGGGACCCCAGGTCAATTTTTAAAATCCGCCTCGACGTGAATTCGAAGCCATGACCACAGAGCCGACAGATAAGCGTCCAACCATTAGACTAAAATATGATTTAAATTAGTGGAATTGCAAGTAAAGCTGTGGAAAAATAAACAATATAAAATAACACAAAGTAATGCAGCTTTACAGAACAGAATTACATAAGACACAGGACGCAAAGTCCCGTGTTTTGTATCATTCTGTTCTGTAAAGCTGCATTACTTTGTCTTATGTTATATTGTTAACCATGAGGCTACCTGGGCTGGTCTGTACTTTGTTGTCTAAGATTAGCTTCTTAAGTGATGTTGAATGAAATAATGTATGAGAGGAAATAAGAAGGGCAGAATGTCTGAAGGGCCTGCGTGCCCAATGCTTAACCCTTTGAAAATAAGATTGTTCGTTTATTCGTACGTTCATACTGTCTATTATCTAGCTCTCAGGTGAGTGACACCTCTTGTACTAATCCACAGTTGCATTTAAGCCTTCTGAACCTAAGCTAGCGTCCCAAGGCCAGATATGTTGCCCTAATTGTGTGGTATCCATGTTTGTTTAGTGCACACGTGATGTTATCTATGTGGATGTACACAAGAATGTGTCGTTTTATTTTTCGTGAAATCGAACAATCAAATACAGAGTTTCTAGAGAGCTTGAGGAATAAAAAGAAAGATAATTAAAGAAATAAAACGGAGACAATTCGGAAACTGTTAAAGACGTTAGCATTCTTGCAAAAACCATACAAAAGGGAAGAGATAAAGGCAGGCGGACAATACGTAGACTACGATACAAGTGGGAAGGTACAATCTAGAGATGGATGAAGGGTGGTCTGTCAGAATGCACAATCAGGACGAGAGGCACAGAGTGTTGGGAACTCCTTGCATCCAATCTTCATTGTAAAGACGGCATCTAATCGTCCTTGACTTTGGGACGTAAATTACAAGTGCCTCAGAAGTCGGAATGGGTTCACTTGATGGCTAGGGTCACTGGCAGTAGGTAATGCTAATCCACACACACAGACACACACACACACACACACACACACCACAGACACACACACACACACACACAAATCATTCCAGTGGACAACATGCAGTAGCACTTACAAGGTGTTTGTAAAGTCTCATTACACTTTGTATGTAGAACACATTTGAAAAATGAAGTACATGATGTCATCAAAAAATGTGCTCCACTGTCCATCGTGAGGGAATATGCAGTGAATGGCTGGTGTATGTTGGAATAATTCTTTGCACCCAAAGCAAAATAGTGTTATCAACGGAAGAAAGCATTATTTTGACAATATGAAGATATGTGTAAAGTCATGTCTTGAAGCCCATGGTGAACATTTCCAACACCTGTTATAATGAATACTTCATTGGAACTTTCCAGGTTCCCCAACAACAGCATTAGACCATAGCAGTGACTATTGTAACTAATTTAATGAATGTTTTAGCACATATTTTGATGGCATCATGTACTTCTTTTTTTTCAAATTTGTTCTACATCCAAAGTGTAGTAAGATTTTACAAACACCCTGAATATGGACTATGTTTAAGTTCAAAGCGAGCGATAGCAAATATTAAAAAATATATGTATCCACTGTTCTCTTGGACTTCCTATGGCTTTATAACTAGATCTCTTTTATTTCGACACAATCTTCGATTAAGGCCACTTGTTAGGTTGAATAAATCAATACGTCAGTAAGATATTCTACAATCCACTACGGCTATTTATTATGTCAGGATATTCAGTCCAAATGCTGGTATGAAATCTGAATATGTGACTCTTCCATTCCAGATTTACGACCTGCTCATAAACGTTTTCTTGAGAAAGGAGTGTGGTCGTTTCCCCTTAGCTTCTACATCGACACGAATGATTTATATATAGCCTCCGCCTTTGACAGCAAAGTCCGGCTGTCAGGGCTAGTAAGTGTCCGGTTTTCAAAGATGTCCACTTATTTCGGTAGCTAGCTCGGTCTATTTTTACACGCCTCTGTCGATATAAGGCACACCTCCATGTTTCGTTACGTCGGACATGGACCTTGGTTTCACTTTTCACTCTCTGCAGTGCTATATAAGCTATACATTACCTTAATTCTCGACCGCAGTGGCTTTCTTAAAAGTTTCTGCGGCTGACAGTTCAGATTTTGATGTGTTTCTGTCCAAAGGAATTGTTACTTTAATAAAGCTACAAATATGTGGTCTAAAGGGGTGTAATCATGGTACTTAAGGACGGTATTGGGGATATTATGGTTTAATATAAGCTAAGTGTGAGAGAATTAATTAAAGCAATAGTTGGGTAACGTGTGGATTAATGTAACCACTAAAGGGAAGATAATTAATTAAAGATATAAATTGGGATAGCGTGGGATTATGTAACAAACAAACAGAAGATAATTAATTAAAGCATTAAATAAAGAAAGTAAGAGTTAACACAACATCTACACGGGAGAGAAAGTGTCAAAACAAAAATTGGGAACCGGAAGGTTAATGCAACAATTGAATGGAAAAAAATAGTTAAAGTACAAATGTAAGATAGCTTTGGTTAATGTAATAACTAAATAGGGACAGACAGAGTTTGAGTAATTACTGGGAATGATGTGTTACTACAACAATTAAGTGAAAGACAAAGAAAGGAGTTAACATACATATTTAGGAAAGTTTTGGTTAATGTCATAACTAAATGGAGACAGAAGGAATTAGGAATTAGAGTAATTACTGCGAATGATGTGTTAATACAACTAAATGAGACAGAAAGAGTTATGAAACGTGTATCATGCATGTGTTGGTTTGTTTGACTTGTAAAAGGCCTACTGCCCTTGCCCTGGGATAACTCAATTTCGCCATCCACTTCCAGATATCAGACTGGAGGTTTTAACACAGTTCACGAACTCCGAACATCGGCGAAATAAATGCATTGTAAATTCATTCGTACGAAATGCTTGGGTTAACGATTGTGAACACCTAACAAGAAATTGTAATAAGAAATGAAATCAGTGAAGGAATCAGCGTAGCTGAGAGGTTATCACGTTCGCGTTTAGACTTTCTGTGCGCGGGTAGGTGGGTTCATTCCATACACCGGTCAGCTGGCCGTGAACGTCGACGTCTCGTTCAGAAACCAATGGCGAACTACTGAATCTAAAATTGCCTAGTAAATATATCTGGGGATGATTGCAGCGTCCTGCAAATTACATGCATTATTTTAAAACATGTAATATTCCAACTTAAAGCAATTCCAAGATGAAGTATACGTATTGAACAAGATCACTAGAAATGATTAGCGATTTACTTTCAAACACAAGCCTGTGCTGAAGTGAAGCTGTTTATCAAAATCGTCAGATATCGCAGCTCTGCAGTAAATTGATACAATGCAATTTGTCCAAAACAAAGAAAACTAAAATCGAGAGAAGAAGAAGAAGAAGAAGAAGAAGAAGAAGAAAAAGAAGAAGAAGAAGAAGAAGAAGAAAAAGAAGAAGAAGAAAAAGTCATCAATAAAATATTAACGTCTATACTGTAAAATCTCCGAAGCTGAAGCGAATATTATCAACAAAAACAATAAAATTTAACGGGTAACATGTTAAAATGTTCCACGCCGAAGCCAACATGTTTAATAAAATCATTAACACAATAGCAACTTACATTCGGCCAGAATTCATTGCTGCGGTAATTCACACTTAACACAAACATAAATAACATCGGTGCCTCATACGCAGTAACAGTCTGAATGTAATTATGTTGACAAATACATTCACAAATAATTACTCACATTCTAGCGGAATTTGAAGCTGAAGTGAGCTTGTTTAACCTCACAGCGAAGTTACTTTGCAATCAGCCTCAACAAAGAAAAGCGTCTAAGCATTGACTTTAATGTCGCTAGCCTGTACAGGGAGGGAGGCCTGGCTACGTCCTTTTCCTGTTTTCCCTCTAAGTATTACTTGAAAACACAATCTTGTCATAAGCTGATGTGTAGGGCATGTTAAGGCGAGCTATTAAGGGGGATAATCAGACCAAGGCCTCATGCATTGTCTTCCCTGAAGGCAGTGTTTTATTTTGTTTTTTACTTGAGGGGTGTTCACTCACTACTACCAACGCTAGGTGGTAATGGTAATTGGTAGTTGGTGGCCGTCAGCGGTTCTCATCTTACGGGCGCTGCGAACGTCGTGACATTTAATTCTCATAATGGGAGTGTACATCTCTGGATGGCTTGGCCACATGGCATAATTGAGGCCAAAAAAAAAAAAAAAAGTATAGTTTAGTTTAGTTTAGTCGATGGATCAACATCACGGCACACGGTTTAACCCATAAGTGCTCCGTTTTCCTCCTAACTCAAACCTGAGTCTGGAGAAACTCAGCTCAATGCACGAACTCCGTTGCATCGGCGAAGATCATGAAATACTTTGGGTAGATCTTTAACTCGAAATTTTGCCTGGGCAGCGCCGTTAGGCTACTCTTTTTCGATTTCCAACTGCCAAGGGACTTTTTACGTGCGCAACAATACACACGGGCGTCTGATCTCACTACCCAGAGACCAGGGGAAATTTTATTATTGGAAGTCCATGTGGATTTTTTAAATAAATCCCGGTCCTCATCGGGGCCTGAACCCGGGACCTCCAGCACTCGAGGCGGACACCATACCTCGAGACCACTCAGCCCCCCAGTCTATCCACGAACGACACTAGTGATTGCGTGAGATGGCGAAATATGACCGCCGACGCTTATCGACATGGCACATAATGATAATGAATTGGAGTGCGCGCTGACTGTGGCACAGTGGATTCATTACACACAACAGTCATTTGGACTTTGGACTATAACGTAGACTGCTCGTTCAGAAAGCAATGGCAAACTACTGCTGATTGTTAAAATTTACTTAGAAAATCAACCTAGGGTTAATTTTTACCTCCTGCATCGACATGTGACATTAAGAATGGGAGGTTCCTGCGTCTATGGCTACAGGGTCAGGAAGGCAGTTTCACAATTCCCGGGAAGGTTAACCCGGTCCACAAATGCCCGCAGAAGTCGGATGTGTCGACCTAACGGCGCAAGAACGCAGCTCTGCTGTAAACAGGCACAACGCAATCACGAAAAGAAACAAAACTCCGGATGAACGAAGAAGCAGAAGAAGAAGAGGAAGAAGAAGAAGAAGAAGAAGCAGAAGAAGAAGAAGAAGAAGAAGTAGAAGAAGTTTCACAATTTCCCGACATACCGAGTCGAGAGTTCGAAATAAATTGCTGGCCATTTGGCAACAGACCACTTTTCGTTAATTAAGATAATATAATGCGAAGTACAGTAAAACTTCGATTAACTGTCACTCGTTTAACCAGCCAGTTTCTGTTATCCGTCAACGTCCTTTAAAAAAAATAAACTTTTGAAAGAGATATAACATAAAGGACGCTATTTTCAATGTTGCAACTCCCTGAGCTGACCTTACAGTGTCTAATCTAAAGAATGGGTGGAATAAACTCTTGTCTAAACCTATTGATGAAACTGAAGGAACTGAGACTGTTAGTGTTGGCGAAATTCTGCAACTTCGCAACAATGTAGGACTAAACAGTGAAAACATTACCTCAGAAGAAGTAACAGATTGGTTGGAATGTGACAAAATAGATGGGGGACCTGAAACTTTGAACGATGATGAAATTGTTTCTAGTGTGACTACCATTGAAGAAGAAGGAATTGATGATGATGAACGATCAGTTCTTAACCAACATCTTACAACTAGCTACCCAGAAGCAGAAACAATGTTATCAAAGAGCATCGACTGGTTTGAAATGCATGGCAAATGCAACACAGATCCTACTTCTGCATGAGATACGGAACATCGCCGCACAGGAAGTTCGAGCCTCAAAGACACAGGAGGAGATGACAGATTATTTTTAAGGTTAAAGGTTTATAGTATTACAATACATTTCTGTACATTGCTTCTCGTATGTTGAAGTTTATATTGCTCGTTTTGTAAAATCAAATACAATATGTATGTATTATTATTCACTTTTAAAGGATTTTATTTTCATTTTAGCCCTAACCCCGCATTGGAATCACGGTACTGTACATATTTATTAAGAAATTTATGTTATCCGTCTATTCGGTTATCCGCCACAGCTGTGGTCCCAGACGGTGACGGTAAATCGAAGTTTTACTGTATCCAGAAAGTAAGAGCAATATACTGAACTTTAAAAAAAATATTGCATTGTAAATTTCGAACACTCGGTTCGGTTAGTTAGTTAGTTAGTTAGTTAGTTAGTTAGTCGCGGTTCCAACTTCACAGCAACGGTTCATCCCCATTACTAAACATTACTCGGTTCGGTATGTCGGGGAGATGTGAAACTGTGTATCAATATCTCTTAAGCCCCATTATGTCGACACATACCGATAAACGTTAGTTGCATATCGTATATAGAACGTCACAGTCAACCCCAGCATTTGCGACTATTTGTGATTTCTTGGCAAGTTTACGTTAAGTAATATGTCATAGATCTCTGAACGAACGGCACACATAACATTGTATTAAAACCAACGCAAAGCGGTCTGCTGCCAAATCACCCGCAGCTGTGTTTCTAATGAGGTATGCGGGATTACGAATTGCGTGGGTAACCCATAAGCGACAGATGCCGTAATCTACTGATAAGAAAAACCAAATTGAAACGCAAGAGATAAATAACATTCTTCTAAAGGTGGGAAACAATACAATGTATAATATTTCAGACGTGAAGCCACAAAGGAACAGTTGGGACGCAGAGGTATTTCCAAGGCACCAGGGCCGGGTTATATACTGGCCAAGACCTATTGACGCGTCCTCGTCGAGCGTCCTGGGCAACAGGTCCCTTCGGGGTCCTGGCTAAAGTCAGTAGGATCGCCGATTCCTCCGAAGTCGGAGAGTGTCTGCCTGTACGGCGAAGAACCACCAGTCTGCACACCAATAAGCCAGACATGGGGCAACGGATACTCACGCAAACCTCAGGTCCTGTATGACATCACACTGATGTTGGACAACAGGATGCCTTCACCCGACATACAGGACTTCGCGTTGGAGCTCAAGCCAACGAACACAATCAAGCAAGCAAGCAAATGAACAGTTTATGGCCAGTCTCTAACAATAATTTTATTAATATATTATTATATATTTGTTGATTGTTTCTGATTTTGGATAATTGTCACTCTTCTTCACCGTTATTGAGTCAATTGTAAGGTGTGTACACCGTGGCAGTGTTTAGTATGTCTCATCTTTTCGCTGGAGCTTAATATACATAATTGTTTGCAATCCATACTCTAATGTGTAAAAGGACCCGGGATACTTGGTAGATTAGATGAGCACGGAAGGTCTGCAAGTCTGAAGCATTTGGAATGAATGATGTATCTTTGGGAAATGGGAAAGAAAATACAAGTCATAGATTACGCTTAGCCATAAAAAAAAAAAAAATACGAAAGGTAACATTATCAAACAATACATTCAAGTGTTGTGAGTTGGTTGAAAGCATGTATTCTACAGGCGTATAAAAGGCGGGAGAAGAAGATGATGAAGACAGAGAAGAACACGGTGAAGGAGAATGATGAGATAGAAGTGAAAAAGAAGGAGGGAATGGAAGTTGAGGGGGGGAGGGAGGAGAGAGGGGAGTGGGGATAGAAAAATAATAGACTGAAACAAATGCGAAACAAGAACTATTAAAGTCAGAGCCCATGAAAATACAGAGAAACCAATAAAGAAGTTAGAAAGCTGACTTGAAAAAACATTGAGAAGTTAGTTAGTTGTTAGTTGCATATCCTTTACATAACGTCGCAATCACCACCAGGATTTTTCTGGCTGTTTGTGATTTCATGACAAGTTTACGTTCAGTATATTGCTTTCTGAACGACCGGTACTCATACCATTGTATGAAAACCAAATCAAGGCGGTCTACTTCCAAACTGACCACGGTTGTGTTTCGAGCGCGGGATGCGGGATTACGAATTGCGTTCGTAGCCTCTTTGCCACAGAGCTTGGCGTTGAGAAGACTTGTTAACATTGTAACTAGAACGTCCTTTCTCTGGAACCCACGGAGAAAAAGAAGTTAGCTGTAGACTTAACGACGCGTAGGGATGAGTACAGAAACATAATATAGGCAAGATACAGACGGGAGCTGAAGGAGACATCAATGGATTGGACGGTGTGCCAGCGGATAAGGCTGAATAAAAGACAATGGCCTAGCAGGAACGACAGGAGAAGCAAAGAGATCTTCCCAACACCAAATGGAATACACTAGGAAATAATTAATCATATCGGAAATAATCACTAATATCGGAAATAATCAAACATGTAAGACTTTTAAGAAATAATCAAACATATTGGAAATGATAAAACACATCGGAAATGATCAAACATATCATAAATAATCAAACATAGAAATTGGGAAAGTTCTTATCAGCATTAACAACCAAATCAACAGACAGGTTGACTATTCTGCGATACTTCTGAATAGACTCCCCCCCCCCCCCCAACCCCGTCCCCAAAGACATCCCAAAAGACAACCTCCTACACTTGCTCTTAAAATAACAGCGAATAGGTCTAAAATATATAGAATTAAGACAAGTAAAATGCAAATAAATGCACTCAAATGATAACTTGATCCCCTTTTACTAAACATCACTTTACACCTCGAACTCATATACATATGTGGGTAATAATGTATACACTTTTTGAGTGCGGGTGGGCTAATAGAGATATTAGAATAACAATACAAAAGGTGTTGAGAGCTTTCATAGAAGAACTAAATTAGTGGAAATCAGAAGATATGAAAAGTGTCTCGAAACTTAGAACATTTAAGTGTAACGTTCAATAAGTACTGCTTACTGCTATAGGGATCAGAAGAACCAATAAGCGAACAAAAAGAAAACCTAAAAAAAATATGGAACAAATACTTCAAACAAATTCTCAACATTTCATCAGATGCCACAAAATTCATGAAACCGACACAGATGACATCGACGAACTAGAACCAGACATACCGAAAGATGAAATTGAAGGAGCCACTATATTAGCCTCATTGAATAAATCACAGGGACAAGACGAAATACCAAATGAACTAATTACAGCAACAAGAGAAGTAGGAACAGCATGGCAGCATAGACTATTTGATCATGTTTGGGTAGAAAAACAGACACCACGAGACTAGGGGAACGACATAATTATTTCAATTTGGGTAAACAAAGACAGTAAAGGTGATTGCACACAATACAGAGGCATTTCCCTTTTGAGTCATACTGAAAAAATATTTTCTAAGTTCTTGAGAAAAGATTGCGACTACAATAAATCCTCAGCTAAGCGAAATAACTTGGAATTAAGGGGGGAAAAACAAAGTATGCACAGATGCCATCTTTGCTCTTTGACAATTTATAGAAAAATCAATCGAATTTAATGAAATACTATACTTAGATTCGTCAACCAAGAAAAGGCATTTGATAGATTAGATAGAAACGTGCTGAGGGAAAACTTTAAGCGATATGGAGTGAGTACACATCTAACACACTTATGTAGAAGCTTATACAACAACAGAAAATGCATTGTAAGAACAAATGGAGGTCACTCAGAATCCTTCACTATAATCCTTCACTATTGTGTCCTGTTCCCCTCTCTTGCTCATAACTTATATAGACAGCACATGTAGAGAAACCAGCCAACCAGAGACCGCAAGAACACCGCATGACGAGCAGAATACAGAAGAAGAACTAACGGCAAATTACACCATTAAATAACTCTTATTTGCGGACGATAGCAAAAACAAAAGGAGAATTACAAGTAATAAATTACACAAATAGCCTAAACGAAGTTTGTCAGGAACATAACATGAAAATTAGCACCAGTAAAAGAGAGGTATAAAAACAGCCAAGTCAATTAATGGTTACTGGTGTATTTCAGATAGAGTTATTTTGGTCAAAGTTAAAGGCAAACCAATGGATATTAATATTGTATAAGTATACGCACCCACAACAAGCAGTAGTCATGAGGAAATGCAATACTTTTACGATGATGTAGAAATGGTGATGTCTCAAATTAAATCTCAAGAAATAACAATAATACTAGGAGATTTTAATGCAAAAGCAGGAAAGGGAAAAATGGAGGATGTAGTAGGAAATTATGGTTTAGGTACAAAGAATGAAACAGGAGAGAAACTAATAGAATGGGCAAATATGAATGATACGATAATCGGAAACATCTGGTTTAAACACCATACAAGATTACTTTACACAAGGAAAAGCTCTGATAAAACAATTCATTCATTCATTCATTCAGTAGCATGTCCTTTGCAGAACCTCGCTCCCATAACAACCTTCCGGAAAACCTCTCGATCATAAGCAAGATGTCCTGCGTCTGATACACCCATCTGGAGATCATCCGCCACATCCTGCACCCATCTTCTCTTTGGCCTTCCTCTTCCTCTCTTCCCAGGCATATACCCCTTCATTATTGTTCTCTCCAAACTTTCGTGACGTTTCAAGTGACCAAAATATTTCAATTTTCTTTGTTTTATCGCCTTTAATAGCCAACCTTCTTCAATATTCAACTCTTGAAGTATGGATGCATTTGTTATTTTCTTTACCCAAGATATTCTTAGAACTCGTCTATAACATTTATATTCAAAGGCGTTTATGCGCTGTTCAGCTTGTTTAGTAAGTGTCCATGTCTCACAGGCGTATGTTGCAATGGGAAAGATGCATGCTCTTAAAAATCTAATTTTTGTATTTCTATCTGTCCCACTCCATAATTTATTCAGCTGTTTTAGTCTTTGAAGAGCAATTGATAGTCGCCGTTTAATTTCTTTCATTGTGTCACCGTTGTTGGTAATCAATGAACCAAGATATTCAAAATTTTCCACTACCGCCAATTTTTTCCCCATTAATGTATATTTCTTTCTCCAGAGTAGTTTTATCTGTATGCATTATCTTTGTTTTTGCTATGTTAAGATATAAGTTGTGATTTTCGCCATTCAATTGGGTTGAAGCTATAAGGTTTTCTATGCCATTCTGTGTTGTGGATAGTAATACTGTATCATCAGCATATCGAATCTCCGGTATGTCATAACCGCCAATATTTAGGGCATCATATAGCTCCCTGTTTATATCATCTCTTACATTTCTCATTATATTTTCGGCGTACAGGTTAAACAAATAGGGTGACAGCACGCAGCCCTGACGGACTCCTTGCTTGATGTCAAACCAATCTGATGGCTCTCCATCTATTCTAACTGCTGCTTGTTGGTCTAGATAGAGCATTTTTATGAGTTGTACTACATGTGATGGAAAGCCCATATTCCTCATGATTTCCCAAAGTTTCTGATGTTGTACACAATCAAATGCTTTTGAATAATCCACAAAACATGAGAATAGGTTTACATTAAATTCTCTGCACTTCTCTATTATTAAACGCATGTTGAATATGTGATCTCTTGTTCCTCTTCCTTGTCTAAATCCAGCTTGAACTACGTTAATCTCTTCTTCCATTTTCTTACGAAGTCTTCCCATTATGACTTTTAGTAGAATTTTACTTGCATGACTGATCAGAGCAACAGTTCTATAGTTGGTGCATAATTTCAGGTTGCCCTTTTTTGGTATTGGAATGAAGATAGTTCTCTTCCAATCTTTTGGCCATATACCATATTTCCAAATCTTTGTACATAATGCATGATATATATGTATGCTTTCTTCTCCTCCCACTTTAATTTGTTCAGCTGGTATCTCATCACATCCAGGTGATTTACCATTCTTCAGGTTCTTTATAGCCTAAGCAATTTCATCTAATGAGGGTTCGGGTTCTGTCTCTGCTGCCATTAGTTCATGTATCTCATTCATATCCTCACTGTCACTCATATCATACATTCCACTGCAGTACTCCCGCCATCTTTCTAGAATTTGTCTAGATTCTGTTAAGGTATTTCCCATCTTGTCACAGATAACATTCAATTGAGGTTGAACATTTCTTGTCAATAAATTCATTTCTTTGAACATTTCATAATCTCTTCCAGTCTTATGATATTGCTCTATTCTGGTACAGCAATCTTGTATATATTGATTTTTGTCCTTTCTTGTGTTCTTTCTTATTTCTCGAGTTAAAGATTTATACTTCATCCTGCTGTTATCGGATAAAACAATACTAAATCAAATTGACTACTTACTTATTAATAAAAGGTTTAGGAATGAGTTAAGTAATGTAAAGACAATGCCGGGTGCTGACAGTGTTAGTGATCATGTACCACTATGTGGACTAATAAAAGTAAGACTGAAGAGAGTCGACAAAATGTGGTTGAGAACATTAGACTTAATAAAGAGGTTTTGAAAGTAGATAAAGAAATTAAAGATAATTACAGAGTGATTGTGAAAAAGGTACAATGCAATAGCTAAAATACAGACTATAAATAAACAATGGGAAATGTTAAGGCACTCCATTCATCAAACGAGCAAAGAAATATTACCGGAGAGAAGACAAAAAGCTAGGGAAAAAAATGGATAACTGAAGAAATCTTAAAGTTCATGGCGAAAATACAATAGAGTAAAAATGACAAACAAGAATGTGCCAAGAAACATAAAGAAATAAGAGATAAATGTGTGAAAGCAAAAGAAAGGTGGTTAAACGAGCATTGCAAAAAACAATTGAATTAAATTCTATTAAAGATATAAAAATATACACAGACAAATCAGTGAGCTCACAGGGAGAAAAATAAGAATAAATACAGGGTGTTTAAAATTTAAAATAAAAACAGGAAAGATATTATTGGAGGAAGATGCTATAATGAAGAGGGGGAATGAGTATATAAGAGACTTATATGATGGAGAAAGGGAAGAATTAACAGAAGAAAGTAACTTAGATGGTCCAATTATTCCAAAAGAAGAAGTCGCTGACGCTATTAAACATATTAAGCAAAGAAGACACCTTGGTCAGATGGAATCACAATAGAAGAATTAGAAGTACTGGGAGAATTTGGAGTAGATACTTTAACCAAAATGTTGAAATATATTTACAGCATTGGATATCTACCGAATGACATTCTGAAATCTGTATTTATAGCTATACCAAAAAGAAAAGAAGCAATTGAATACG
Organism: Cepaea nemoralis; assembly: GCA_014155875.1. Taxonomy (NCBI): domain Eukaryota; kingdom Metazoa; phylum Mollusca; class Gastropoda; order Stylommatophora; family Helicidae; genus Cepaea; species Cepaea nemoralis. Next base: position 204,680 of record JACEFZ010011166.1, read on the forward strand.
AAGATTTTTGTGCAATTAACCTCATAAACCACGTCACTATGCTTCTACTCGCAATTATAATGAGAAGAACAAGAAAGAAAACAAAAATGGCAATTGGTGAAGAACAGTTTGGATGTGTGGAAGGAAAGGGTACAACCAATGTAATATATTCATTACAATTTAAAATTTAGTTGCATATCATTAACATGACGTAGCAGTCAACCCCAGCATTTTGGCTGTTCGTGATTCCTGGGCATGTTTTACATTCAGTAGTTTGCTACTGCTTTCTGAACGACCGGTACCTTTTTTCAAAAAAAAACCCAGCACGCCTGTGTTTCGAACCAGGGTAAACGGGATTACGAATCGAGTCCGTAAATCCTTCGGCACAGAGATGGTTATATATACATTACGGATACTAATAGAAAGATCAGTAGAGACACAGAAAGACATATATTTGTGCTTCATAGATTATAATAAGGCATTTTATAAAGTAAAACATGATGAACTGATTACAATGTTGGAAGATATTAACATTAATGGGAAGGATCTCAGAATAATAAATACTATCTATTTTAACCAAGAAGAAGCAATTAAAATGGGAAATGAATAGAGCAATTATGAACAAATAAAGATAGGAGTACGGTAGGGATGTGCCTTGTCACCTGATCTCTACTCCCTCTACAGCGAGGTAATAATGAGGGAAATCAAAGAGAAGCCAAGATTACTAATAGGAGGTTATACTATACAATAATATAAACAATATACGCTATGGAGATGACACACAATTGGTTGGGGATAATGCAACAGATCTACAGCAATTGTTGGCTGTAGCAACAGAGAGTGCAAAGAAAGGACTCTTCTTGAGTATAAAGAAGACAGTAGCAATGGTGATATCCCAAAAAAAAGTGACACCAAACTGTGAAATAGAAATAGAAGGAAAAATTCTTAACCAAGTGGATAGTTTTAAATACCTAGGGGCATTTATAATATCAGACTTAAGATGGATAACAGAGATTGAGAGCAGAATAGGGCAAGCAAAAGTTGCATTTCTCAAAATGAAGAGTATCCTATGCAATAAATGACTTTCATTGAATGTAAAAAAAAGAGAGTGCTAAAGTGCTATATAAAACCTGTATTGCTGTATGGCAGTGAATCTTGGAATGTAAATGAACAAATTAGGAAGAACCTGGAAGCAACAGAGATGTGATTCCTATGACGAATGTTGCGAATTCTTTGGACTACCAAAGTAACTAACAACGACTGCCTGAAAGAGGCTAATGAAGCTAGAACATTATATACAACAATAAGAAAGAGACAAACAGCTTTCTTTGGTCATGTGATGAGAAAATAGGCACTTGGAGAACATCGTGACAACAGAAAGATCGAGGGGAAGAGAGGGAGAGGTAGACCAAGAGAAATGATGCTGGGTATATTGAGACGGTGGCATGAAGGAATACCATCAGCAGAGTTGATACAGCAAATCAAAGATCGTGATTTGTGGAAAGTCATCAACGCCTACGCCAACCGGCATGACACTTGATGATGATGAAAAGAGATGTAATGACTATATCCAAAGAAGAAGAAAAAACAACAACAAAGATTCGTCTAAAAGAAGAACCCCTGAAACAGGTAAAGAGCTTCAAGTTCTTAGGAAGTATAATATCATCAAATGGCAAATCAGAATACGAGATCGAAAATAGATGTAATAAGGCAAACCAACTCTTTGGACAAATGACACCAAAATTAAAGAACAAACACATATCAATAGTTACTAAAAAAGCACTCTACAACACAATCTTTCTACCAACTCTATGCTACCAATGCCAAACCCGGTCAATGACAGAAAAATAGAAAAGACAAACCACAACAAAAGAAATTTGATTACTGAGAAGAATACTAATGTATCAAGAAGAGTGGAAATTAGATATGAAGAAATCAGGACTAAAGTGGGGGTTATAGCAGCGCTAGATTTTATTAGAAGGCATCAAGTGCAATGGTTTGGCCATGTAATTATGTTACCAACTAACAGTATACCACATCAAGCAATGATGTGCAGATCAGATGGAAGCAGAAGAACAGGCTGACCAATTAAATGATGGTGTCGTGTCTTAATCTAAAGTGTCGTCCCTGGAGTGAGGGGAGCCAACACCCACATTATATTTTACCCTCTTTCTAATAACCTGGAGAATCCACCAGCTTCCGTCCAACACACTCCATCAGCCCGTGGACACCCTTTCCTCTCTCTCTCTCTCTCTCTCTCTCTCTCTCTCTCTCTCTCTCTCTCTCTCTCTCTCTCTCTCTCTCTCACTGTCGCACTATGCCCCCTCTCATACTTCCCCAACGCAACATATTCAACAACTCTTGCTTCTAAAAATTAATAAAGATTAATTTATTAAAAGAAAAGTGTAACGTATATGAGACGTGTATGCGAAGAAAATGTGTGTCGTGTATTCTAATGTAAATGTATAGGTCAGACCACAGAGTTCATGATCAGAGTCCACTCATCATGGCAAGGATTACACGACATCACAAGAATCAGCACAATGGACCTCACCGAAGTCGTGTCCTTCTCTCCAGACATGTCCTCCTCCAGGAGCTCTGATGACCATGAGATCTGATTCCCATTCAAATCTATAATCCGTGAACGATACTATTTTGTTCCTAACACAACTGTTCCTAATAGTTTATAGAAACTCAGACTTCATAATTCCTGTGCAGTGAAAAAACATGGAACACTGTCCTATGAACATGACGTTTTTCCTTCTTGCGAAATGTTCTATAGTTTTCACTCTTAAACAGTCATTGTATCTAGACTAAAATAGATTTCTTTATTTTCTAGATATTGTCTGAAAGTTATGATTTCCTTGATACGTGGAACAACTACACTTCAATGTTTGGTTTCATCTAATGTGAACATCAGTTCCTACTGATCTAGTAATACGTGGACTGAACATCCATCACTACAGGTGTGTTAACGAATGGTATGAACTCATGTAGGATACTTATACCATTCAGCTCCACCGAGCAATGTTTATCAACTTCTTCTAGCATAGACCCATTGAGAAAGTTGCTGGCCAATCTTCCTGCACCAAAATTTTATCCGGGATCGGATTTTTCAATGATTCTGTGTTCTTCATCCCGACCAGAGGGAACCTGTAAAATATATAACACAACTGGTGATAGCCTCCCCGTCACTGATCTTTATTAGATAATCGTGGGCCATCGGCCTCGCTCAGAAAAATACAGTGAACCTAACTCTGTCAGGGACAGATGAACTGAACACATAGGTTTTCATCAGGCTAAAACAAGAAGAAAAAAAAAACAACAAACAGCGTGCGGAACCCCCCCCCCTCCCCCCCCCCCCCACCAGGGAGCACCCACTGGAAGATCCCAATTATCCCCCATTACTCAATTCTCAACTAGTAGAGCTTATCAACACTTCACTACCCTATTTTCAACTAACAGAGCCAAGTATCACTTCACTACTCTAGCTAGTTTCAACCATGCTACTGCCTAAATTAATTAGGACTAATTATACAATATGACTACCTTAGGCAACACCGCAGTTCGATCAAATCACATCTACATTTGCCATGACAGGCACGTGTAAAATTAAATTAACTTAATTCGCACACGGTAGACATTATTCCACTCCATAACTGCAGTGCCAAAGCACGTCCGCCTAAATCAACTGTTTGAGTTACACTGTCTCCCCCAATCATGTTTTTTTTTCAAACAGCCTTGAATTGTTCACTTGACGTTGTTGATGTCCTGCAGGTGTCCCAATGTTCCCAATAACAATCCCACACTTTCTGTCATGTGGTGACAAGCAAAGCCGCCATTTCGTTTGATGTTGGGAAATTCTAAATGACAGACGGGACTGTTTTATCTCTCGAGCCGGGCACTTCTGCTTGAATCCGACCTGTTTTTACTGTATTGTTAAAAAAACAACTGGGACCCTGCAAACATGCCGTTTAATCAGATTGCCTTTATTGTCATCAACTGGTTAATCACGGTGCTTTTCGTGACAGATGGACAGACGCAATAGCAGAGTCCATGGGAATCTCGATACATGAAGCCCATAAACGGGCACTTTCACGCTGTTTATACTTTACATCCGCACGGCAAGGTACAAGAGAAACAAGATGAGATGATGAGATGGGACCCTTCGTTAGTTGACGCATTAGAATGAATGTGAACACGAACGCTGTAGTTGTTCTAAACCAGAGTAAAATTAAAGGTATTGTTTCTGTGAGGAGATAAGAAATATTCAGAAAGAAATAAGCCGAAGTGCCAGTATTCTATTTATTCGGCTATAATAAAAGCAAGATAATAAAATCGAAGATAATATGCAGAGGTTTATTTTATGTCTTTTGTCGCATTCACCAAGATAAAAAATGGTATTAGACTTGAAGTGTAAGCAGTTCATTAACATTTTATAATATTGTACACATAGAGCTGTCAGTATTACATTGCCTGTCATATGCTTGCCATAACGTTTTGCCATCTCAGTGCGAACGATATTAAACCTAGTCTAAGTTGTTTCCAATACTGTTATACTAAATGTGTGCTAATCGTGTAGTATACTATGCTATAAGTGTAGACACTTGTGGGTCCAGAGTTATGGCTGTTGGTCTGGTTATGGTAGGGTACGTTTCTCAAATAAGTGGGTCATATTGTGCATTCCTGAATAGTCACTGGTATTGCGTAAACTGTAGATTGCATGAGATACTGATTTGTTAACCATCCATCATGTGCCATGCCGATAAGCGTGGGCGGTCATGTTCTGCCATCTCACTCGATCACCAGAGTCGTGGATCAGCTCCGTGTTCCTGTCTCGACCATGCCACTTGGTCAAGCCATCCAGGTATTTACTTCTCGGTCTTTCCCTTGGTCTCTTCCCTTCGATCTTGCCAGTCGTCACCAAGTTCTCCAAATCATTTCTTCTCATAACATGCCCAAAATATTTTGACTGTCTACGTCTAATGACTCTAATCAGGTTGCGATCTTCATTTGTTTCTTGAAGGACTTGTTTATTGGTTATTCTGTTTTTCCATGGTATTCCTTGCATTGTCCTCAGAAACCACATTTCAATAGCCATCAGCTGTTTTTCAGCTTGACTGCTCATTGTCCACGCTTCGCATCCATTTAAAAGTACAGGTTCTATGTAGCACTTGAACACTCTTTTCTCGTGTCAATTGATATCTTTTTATTAGTCAGTATGTTTTTCATCTCTCAAAAGGCTCCCTTCGCAATTGCAATTCTTGTTCTAATCTCTTCAAGGTATCTCCTATCAGATTTTATGGCTGTTCCGAGATAACTGTATCGATTCACTTGCTTAAGAATATGCCCATTTACTCGTATATCACATTGTGGTATTTCCTTCTTCCCAGTGACGACCATAATCTGTGTCTTCTTAATATTCAGCTCTAACCCTAGTTGTTCACTGTGTGCAACAAACGCATCTACTAAATGTTGCAGGTCCTGTTCATTGTCTTCAATCAAGACTGTATCATCTGCACACCTAATGTTATTGATGTATCGTCCCCCAATGTTGATTCCTTCCATATCTTCTATATTTCTGAAAATATTTTCACTGTATAGGGAGAAAAGATCTGGAGACATTACACATCCCTGTCTCACACCTCTTTTAATAGGCTGATATTGACCTACATCGTGATCAATTCTGATGGCAGCTTGTTGTTTCCAATATATGTTTTTTGTTCTGTACGAGGGGCTGGTCATGTCTTTTTTGGAGTATGCAATGGCAATCCTGACTCTCAGTCATAAGCAGATAGAAAGGATGGAAAGGATACAGAATGAAGCTATGCGCATTATTCTTGGATGTACAAGAGATACAGCATGCAGGGCGATGCGCTACCTTCTTGATTTTCCAACCATTGAAGAGAGAATGCAAGTTTGCAGGGCACGCGCCTACCTCAGAATTAACGCAAACACACAGCATCCACTGCATAGTGAAATTAGGATGGTGAAGGGCAGCAGGTTAAAAAGAGGACGGTCGTGGATGGGTCAAGCCGAAGACATTCTTCAACAGGTGTGTTCACTTGAGGACTTAGAACCTGGCGAGGAGTGGGTGCAAGTGCCAACAGACTTCTGCACATCCTTTTCAGTTTGCATCCAACTAGATAGAAAATGCAGACAAGAAAATCCGGCTGCTGTGGAGGCTGAAGTACAAGCGTTGATTTTCGAGAATTCGCTAGACAGTGACGCGGTCATCTACACAGATGGGTCGGTCGTCCGACATGTGAGAAGCTCATGGGCCTTTACAGCTCGGGCCGGAGGGAGAATTGTGAAGGAGGACTCTGGTGCTTTCACTGAAACCACAAGTAGCCTGACCATGGAAGTCATGGCAGTAAGTAAAGCAATAACATGGCTCGAGACACAGACATTCACTAGGGCTTGTTTCCTTAGTGACTCAATGAACATGATCAAGAGGATAGAGGAGGGGTCGATCCGAAGAGAATGGTTGCTGCCTCTGGAGCGGTCTCGGCTGGCAAAGATTAGTTTCATCTTCGTGCCAGGGCATGCGGGAGTACAAGGAAATGAGCGGGCTGACAAGCTCGCAGGTGAGGCTACTGTGGAGGGCGGACGCGCCATGGACCAGGCTGACATTCTGAATGCTCTACGAGAAGTGAGACTTTTGCAAGAACCAAGTGATGACTGTGAATCTACAACAATGGCCAGACTGCGAGAGCAGCAAATTAAAAGAGGGATGGCCAAACAAGAACACTACGCAGGAAGCCAAAGAAGATTGATAAACCAACACAGAACTGGCGTCGTTAGCCGCTACACGCTGCGGGATTTGCTGAGGAGGGGATCCGAGCACTTATGGACTGAATGGTCCGATGTGCAACGAGGATGATCTGTCGACTAACTAACTAACTAACTAATATATGTTTTTTACAAGTCTAAGATCCCGTACATCAATTTGTAGATCTTCAAGCATCTTTATCATGTCAACGTGTCTCACTTTATCGAAAGCCTTTGTGTAATCAATAAAACAAAGATATAGATCTTTGTTTACTTCTATAGAACGTTCAATTACTGTTCTCAGTATATACATATATACACATAATTTACTGTGCCCTTGCCTTCTACAAACCCACATTGTTCTTCTCCTATTTCGGGGTGTATTTTCTTCCTAATTCTTTGCATGATAATTCCCAGCAGAATCTTCGTGATGTGGCTCATTATACTAATTGTTTGATGTTGATCGCATTCCATGGCTCCTAATTTCTTCCGGATTGCAATAAATATAGCATTACATAATTCGGGAGGTGTATCTCCAGTATCGTATATTGCGTTCAGCAGTCTGGTGACTTGGTCTATTCCATACTCGTCTAAGGCATTGATCATTTCTATTGTGATGTTATCTGTACCCAGGGTCTTGCCAGTTTTCATATGATTAAGAGCATTCTGAACTTCCATCTTTAAAATTGATGGTCCTTCATTATCATTCCGATGATCATATTGTTCTTCTCTTGTATCATCATAAAGGTCTTTCACGTAATTTGACCACGCATGTAAAATCTGATCTTTCTGTATTATAATTTTTCCATCTTTGGTTTTTAGGCAACCCAATGATGTGTGTGTTCTTTTGTTAGTGATGTCATTAATTCTTTTGTGCATTAATTTGGTATTCCGGGTGTTGTGTTGGTTTTCAATTTCCTTGCAATTTTCCTTAAGCCATGTTTCTTTTGCCGCATTGCATAGCTTCCTAATTTTCCTGTGAATCTCTTCATATTTTTCCTTGTTATTTTTGTTATTTCTTCTTACTTCCATGAGTTTTAAGATATCTTCCGTCATCCATTTCTTGCGTCCTATTATCTTTATTTTTATGATGGTTGTTTCTGCAGATTGGTTGAATGATTTCTTTAATATTTCCCATTGGTCACTCATCTCATCTCATCTCATCTCATCATGTTCCTCTTGTACCTTGCGGTGTCGAGGTGAAGTATAAACTTCGTGAGAGTGCCCGGTTATGGGCTTCGTATATCGACATTCCCATGAATTCTGTTATTCCCTCCGTCCAACGTTTACGTGGTCGGCCTCTTCCTCTGTTTCCATCTGGTCTGTACATCATTGATTGTTGTGGCATTCTGTTGACTGGTAGACTACTTGCATGGCCAAACCATTTGACTTGCTGCTTTCTAATAAAATCTAGAGCAGCTTTAACCCCCACTTTAGTCCTGATTTCTTCATTTCTGATCTTATCTCTTCTTGATACGTTGAGTATTCTTCTCAGGAACCTCATTTCTGTTGTGATTTCAGTCCGTTTATACTTCTTAGTTTTTCTACGAGCAGTATGAACATCCCCTGCCGGCTTGCTAGGCCAGTCGCAGGTTTACGACACTAATCTGACCGCAGGGAGTCCATCCCCTATGGCGAGCCATAGCCCCGTTAGCCCGGTCTGCACCACGTGGAGGTGGGGGTTGACTTGTGCAGTCTGAGGGTCATCGGCAGGCTACTAATTTTCGCTCTTCATCCCTCCTGGGAGAGGCTAGCCGATCCTAACCCTGCTGGCTGCAGGGCCAGGCGCATTCCACACCTTACAGACCTCATTGGTCACTGACTTCTTGAAATAATATTTCCATATCGGACAATGCATCGAATCTGTTCTTTACCTCTACGTTGAATTTATCTTTTATTTCCTCACTCTTCAGTGCCTGTAGATAAAATTTTGTGTTTCTTGATGAATATTTGACTTTCTTTAATTTTATATGTAAATTGCTTCCTTGATGACGAAAACCCACAGGATCTCTGGATCCGAGTCTACACAGATGGGTCAGCGCAAAATGCTGTTCGAAATGGAGGAGCGGGAGTGTATATAGGATACCCAAATAATACTAGGGACACGGTCAGAGTTCCAACAGGAAAGTGCTGCCATAACCATGATGCTGAAATTGAGGCAATCAAGATAGCAATAGAGAAATTACAAAATACCCGCCATGGTAGACAAACTGTGGTGATATTGACAGATGCAAAATCAGTAATTGAGGCACTCCAGTCTGGGACATTACCAGTTCTAAGGACACTACTTTCTGAACTTAGCAGTCAGCATAAGGTCACCATACAGTGGATACCATCCCACTGTTGAGTACCCGGAAACGACAGAGTTGATCGATTGACTAAGGAAGGAGCAAAAGAAGAACAGCCTGATGTGCCCATTACATTCCACCGAAAGAAAAGAATGATCAAATCAGCCAGAAGACCACACAACCCTACTCAAGACGACTACCACGTGGAACCACGAAAATAACAAGTTGGTGGAACGCAGAAGTAAAGAAAGCTGTAAAAGACAAAAAGGAAACATATAAAAAGTGGTCGAAGAGCAAACAGGAATGCGATTACATAGAATATAGAATAGCGTGAAGACATGCGAATAGAATAGTAAAGAGAGAAAAACAAAAAGACTGGGAGGAGTATGGAGAAACTCTAAATAAAAACTACAAGGAGGCAACTAGAAACTTCTATAAAAACATAAGTGCAATGAGAACCAGAGAGAACCCTTTGACCCAACTGAAATAATTAACAGTGAAAATGGAGAACCAATAAGTGATCAAAAACAAATCCTAATAAGATGGAAACAGTACTTCGAACAACTTCTCAACATCCCATCAAATGTCACTGGAATTCAAGAAACCGACACAGATACCACCGAAGAACTAGAACTAGACATACTGAAAGAAGAAATTATAGAAGCCATCAGATTAGCCCCATTGAACAAATCACCAGGAAAAGATGAAATACCAAATGAACTAATTAAAGCAGTGAGAGAAGTATGGCTACATAGACTATTCAGAACACATGTTAGGGTAGAACAACAGACACCACGAGACTGGGAAACGCCATAATTATCCCAGTTTGGAAAAACAAAGGGCAACAAAAGAGACTGCACACAATACAGAGGCATTTTACTGTTGAGTCGTACTGGGAAAATATTTTGCAAAATTCTTGAGAAAATATTACGAACTATTATAGAACCCCAGCTAAGCGAAACACAACTTGGATTTAGGAAAAAACAAAGGATGCACAGATGCCATTTTTGCTCTTAGACAACTTATAGAAAAATCAATCGAATTCAATGAAACACTCTACTTAGCCTTTGTCGACCAAGAAAAGGCATTTGATAGAGTAGATAGAAACAAGCTGTGGGAAATCCTTAAACAATATGGAGTGAGTACACAACTAACAAACCTATGTAGAAGCTTATACAACAACAGTGAATGCATAGTGAGAGCAACTGGAGGACACTCAGAACGCTTCACCATAAGATCCGGAGTACGACAAGGTTGTGTCCTGTCCCCTCTCTTGTTTATAACATATATAGACAACATATGTAAAGAAACCAGCCAAACAGAGACCGCAAGAACACCGCATGACGAGAACACAGAAGAAGAACCATCTGCAAATCTAACCATTAGAGAACTCCTGTTTGCGGACGACCAAGCACTAATAGCAAAATCAGAAGCTGAATTACAAGACCACATGAATAGTCTAAACGAAATGTGTAGGGAACATAACATGAAAATTAGCACAAGTAAAACAGAGGTATTGACTTTATAGAAAAAGCAACAAAGATTCACCTAAACGAACATCCCTTGAAACAAGTAAATAGTTTCAATTACCTAGTAATTATAATATCATCAAATGGCAAATCAGAAGACGAGATCGAAAATAGATGCAATAAGGCAAACCAACTCATTGGACAAATGGCACCAATACTAAAGAACAAACATGTATGAATAACTACTAAGAAAGCACTTTACAACACAATCTTCCTACCAACTCTATGTTACCAGTGCCAAACCTGGACAATGACAGAACAAGAGAAAAGAAAAATCACAACAACAGAAATGCGATTCCTGAGAAGAATACTCAATGTATCAAGAAGAGATAAGATCAGAAATGAAGAAATCAGGACTTAAGTGGGGGTTATAGCTGCACTAGATTTTATTAGAAGACTGCAAGTCAAATGGTTTGGCCATGCAAGTAGGTTACCAACTAACAGTATACCACAACAAGCAATGATGTACAGACCAGAGGGAAGCAGAGGAAGAGGTCCGACCACGTAAACGATGGACGCAGGGAATAACAGTGTCCATGGGAATATCGATACATGAAGCCCATAAGCGGGCTCTCTCCCGCTGTTTATACTTCGCCTCGGCACCGAAAGGTACAAGAGGAGCATGATGACATGAGATGAGACTAACTGCCCTGGATTCGTACCCATATCACATTCTAAGATGAAAAAGGACCACGGAGTCAAAATACTCGGAACGAGAGATACGGGTAGACTAAATAAAACTGTAATACACACTTCCAGAATTAGAAAGATATAACATCGACAAATTTGGAATTAAATAATTAGGACGCTTCAAGACCAGACTGGAATATTTGATGATGGTGATATCGTAGTGTAGAATAAGATTGCTTCGATTATATTTCTTTATTACAAAATAGAAGCCTGCTACATTTTTATTTCATGTTAAATATTTTCCTTCTTTCTTTCTTGCGCGATAACAGGATCTGGACGATATTCAACCCATGGAGGAAAATGTTGGAGGATGCAAATCTGGCTGCCATGGCTACCATCAAGCTGGAACTTCTCGTTGGCTACCGAAGAAGGGGACTAAGTACGTGTAGGAATGAAACAAGTGCAATTTTGATTCTTGATTTTATATTTGCCCTAAAAGGGGGAACTATGCCTGGTGATGTAGGGCTATAGACCGATTTTAGTAAGTCATAGAAGTTTTTCAAATCGTGTTTGTCTGCAAAGCCTTGAATCACATCAGCTTTGCTGTTCAGCCATGAGTTCCGCATGTGCCGAAGTTTCTGCTGCATGACTCTCCGGATGTTGTTGAGGGCATCTTTTTTATGTTGACTTCGGGTCATTCAAATATGCCTTGTAGAGAAGGTGTTTCTCGGCCAGCAATTTATTGATGACTTCGGAATATTCATCGAACGAGTCTTTATGCTTCCGAAGGGCTAGACCCAGGAATTTCCACAGCAGTGTTGTAGATTATGTCATATAGGCATATTCTTTAGCTGCAGTACTGGGCTTGAGGCGGTCTTCCAGCATATTGTCAGACAACAGCTGCACTTTCTTACTATTTAGGCGGGCGACATTTAGTATTGTTTTCTTCACTTTACCCCTTGAGGACGCCCTGTTGGTTTGATTTGAATGTTTATGTTTGAGACAATCAGACGATGGTCTGTTCAACATTCAGCACCACACGTGCATTTTGTCACTCGAACGTCTTGTCTGTCTCACCTCCTAACAATGACAAAGTCAATGAGGTGCCAGTGTTTCGAGCGAGGGTGCATCCACGATGTCTTATTTCTCATGGGAACACGGAGAATTGTGTTGGTAATAAGGAGATCGTGTTCAGCACAGGTCTTAAGGAGGGGGAGTCCATTGCTGTTACAATTTCCGACTACGTGCCTTCCAGTAATGCCACTCCAAGAGGCGGTGTCAATGCCTACTTTGGCATTGAATTCCCCAAGGAGTATCAAAAGCAGGATGGCTTGGTCTGAGATGGTTGAGGAGCAAATACTGTAATTGGGGACAGGGTAGAAAAACGAAAAAGAAGAACACGAATTGGTAATGGTTAAAAATATAGGAAGAACAGCAACGATAATCCAAGGAGTATGCTACCAATACACCTGAAATTACAATAAAATAAATAATTGCATTGGGTGTGTACATCTGAAATCCTTTGTTGGCAGATTTAATTTCTCTCGTAATGCGTCAACTCTTTCTGCGCAGTCTCTAAGTCTCACATGTGCTACGCCTTTCTTGTGTACGTCGCTCGTCATTGTCCCAGATAATATGCCGCGCTCATGTTACTCAATTGCATACGTGAGGAAGACCTCAATCTAGCTGCACATGGTTCGTCTGACAGAGACGTAGTTAATAGCATCATCCCTGAAATCTGACGAAGCAAATGGTTTGAACCAGAATAAAAGACACAGCAGTACCTGGTGTAGAAACTATGACGGGAGGAATTGCCGCAAGGTTACCTTAACCTAGCTGTCTGCGTCAAATTATTATCTTGTTCTGTGGTGGGTAAAGCCTCAAGAATACAGATACACACATAAACGATTAAATAACCGTTCAGAGGTGTGCCTGCATGATACAGAAAGGTGATGGCAATCCCATGTGTGTGTGATCGTGTGTGTGTGTATGTGTGTGTTTGTGTTGTGTGTGTGTGTGCGAGCGCGTGTTTGTGTAGGTGGGTGTTGGGTGTGACCAGAACAAGATATTAAAATAGATTAACAACAAATATTTTGACGTACAGACCTGCATAGGAGGTAGTGAACGACAACTGATCATGACATAGGTTGACAACAATGATATTAGTTAGTTATTGAGTTGTTTGTTATTCACCCGCTTTGAACTTAAGCGTAGTCCACAAACAAGCAACTACTGTGTGTAGTTGCTGCTGCTAGTAAGTGCACGGGAATAATTGTGCGTAAGGGTTAGCTTTCTGTTTTACTAGTGTCCCTCGCCATAAGGAGGACCCTTCTGAGGTACTTGTAATTTAGATCCCCAAGTCAAGAACGAGAAGTCAGCATTAAAGTCCAACTGACTGGCGCGTGGAATGAACTCACAACGCCTAGACCAAAAGAGAAAGTTTAAATGTTATACGCCTCTCAGCCAAGCCGACCTCCATTTTGCGAGTGTTTTCGAAAACGAGCAGCCAAGCGATCAAGAGACCAGTCGCATAAGATCTTACTCCAATACCAAGGATAGCTTTGTCGTTGTGCTGGAGGCAGTTTTAATGATTAAATTGTTCCCTGGGATAGCAGATCGTTCTGCTATAGGCAATTCTAATGATTAACTGTTTCCTGTGATATCAGAGGCTTTCCTTGCGCGATTTTTAAAACAGATGGATCAGCAAGACAGGGCTGTTGGAGATAACGTCAGAGAAGCCTTGTCACGGGTCACTAGGAAGGAGGACTGTGAGATTAAAGTGGAGGACATTAGACGGATACTGAAGCCGGCTAAAGACACAGCGTCAGGTCCGGATGGGGTGAGGTACTCCCATATGCAGAACATAAATGATGGGGACTTGGAAGAGATGGCTCTTTGTTTCAACCTAAGCATCAATACGGCGGAAATACCCCACGATTGGCTGCATAGATACCTGGTCCCACTCCGAAAGCCAGGTAAGGATCACTCCAGACTTAATGGATACCGCGAAGTCGGAGAGTGTTTGCCTGTACGGCGAGGAACCACCAGTCTGCACACCAATAAGCCAGACATGGGACAACGGATACTCAAGCAAAACTCAGGTCCTGTATGACATCACACTGATGTTGGACAACAGGATGCCTTCATCCGACATACAGGACTTCGCGTTGGAGCTCAAGCCAACGAACACAAGCAAGCAAGCAAGCATAACCCTGCAAAATACGTATGGCAAAGTCCTCGAAAAGATAGTAGCACGCAGGCTCCAGCGACATTTGGAAAGTCGTAATCTGCTCCCCCAAGGTTCGGGAGTTACCGGCCTGGGAAGGACAACTGGGCCAATGCTGTGACTTTTGCGTTTGATGTCTACGAGGGCTTCTAGGATAAACAGGAGACAGTGGCGGTAGCTCTTGACCTGGAGGATGCGTATAACAGGGTTAGGTATGATCTGTTGATACACACACTGTTGGACATGGAAGTCTGCCCTTGCCTTGTTAGATGGGTTGCGGCAGTCCTTTATGAGCGTAACATTGCACTGCGCATGGGTTCCTAGACTTCTGATCCCTGTACTATTACACCTGGGTTGCCGCAGGGATCTGCCTTGTCCCCAGTGCTCTTTAATGTCTACACCAGCAAAATCGCAGCCATTGAGACACCAGGTGTGGGTAGAATCTTGACATTTGCAGATGATGTGCTTGGTGTACAGACAGGGCAGAGACAGGGCTAGTTTGGCGAAAGACTTACAGGTGGCAGTAAAAAGGGTAGCGGATTGGTGCAGGGACGCAGGGGCCATTATACACCCAGACAAGGCATCGGTTGTGTGATACTCCCTGGATAACCGGATCGTCAAGGCAGATGTCCCAGGTATTATGTTTAATGTCTAGTGGCTAGTCGCTCGCACGCCAGTGGACATGGATTCATATCCGCATCGAGGCCGAATTTTACCATTGACCTTGGACTTCCAGGTAGACTCAGTCTAAAATAGGTACCAGGAAATGTTTTACGAAATAAAGGTGACAGGAGTGAAACTGATCACGTCACACAATGAGAACAGCCTGGTCTATAACTATATGGGTCTATCACCAAACGCCCAGTGCTCTGAAGGCGTGTGGTAGGGTACTTTTCTTCACTTTAGGGGTCGGTGGGGTTACTGGGACCTATTGAATAATTGGTGTTAGTAGAAAATCGTCTCCGGGATCCTCCGTGGCGAAATGGTCAAGCCAACTCACTCGGGCGCCGAAGCTTGGGAGTTCGATTCCGGGCCGCGTCCTTCGGTTCACGAATGCATTTGTTTAGGAGACACGTGGGGGTCGTCGCTGGAGCTACGGAGTTCATGCCTTGTGCGATGCTTTCCGCGCTGCGGAAAGAGAGTGAGCCATATGGGATAAAACCCGGTGCAATAAAGTCGACCCGGTCGACTTTTAAGCGACTTTTTAGAAACTGGTCATTGCGACAACAACAGTGTTAGGTACTTTAACCATCACACCAAACTTCTCCGTAGATATCTCTATGGCTAATGTTGGGAATTCACATCACTGTTCCGGTCGGACACAAATTACTTTACCTCAAGCATAATTTAGTTCCATTTCACTGATTGTGTAGCTCCAGTTCCTGCGAAGGTATCAACATTGGGGGACGATGCATCAATAACATTAGATATGCAGATGATACATTCTTGATTGCAGACAATGAACAGGACTTGCACAATTTAGTAGATGCGGTTGTTACACACAGTGAACAACCAGGGTTAGAATTATATTGTAAAAAGACACATTTTATGGTCGTCACTAGGAAGAACGAAATACCACAATGTAATATACAAGTAAATGGGAATATTCTTCAACAAGTGAATAGGTACAATTATCTCGGAACAGTAATAACATCTGATGGGAGATGCCTTGAAGAGATTAGAATAAGAATCGCCATGGCAAAAGTAGCCTTTAGCAAGATGAAAAACATACTGACCAATAAAAAGATGTCAACTTGAAACGAGAAAAAGAGTGTTGAGATGCTACATAGAACCTGTACTTTTATATGGATGTGAAGCTTGGACAATGAGCAGTCAGGCTGAAAAACATCTGATGGCTGTAGAAATGTGGTTTCTGAGGAAAATGCAAAGAATACCATGGACAGCCAGAAAGACCAATGAACAAGTCCTTCAAGAAACAAATGAAGATCGTAAACTGATTAGAGACATTAGACGTAGACAGTCACAATTTTTTGGGCATGTTATGAGAAGAAATGATTTGGAGAACTTGGTGACAACTGGTAAGATTGAGGGGAACAGACCAAGGGGAAGACCTAGAAGCAAGTACCTGGATGGCTTGGCCTTGTGGCATGGTTGAGACAGAAACACGGAGCTGATCCATGACTCTGGTGATCGAGTGAGATGGCAGAACATGACCGCCCATGCTTACCGGCATGGCACATGATGGATGGATGGAGTTCCCGCGATGGATGTTTTGTAGTGCTACTTTCGTCCCTCTGACCACTCAAGACGTTTGGAGGAAACCTGACATACCTAGTCCTAATTCCAGCCAGACTATATTAACTGTGCCGAATTACGGCCTGGTTATATGTTATAAGCCGCTCCGGAGATGTGGCATTGCAGTACATGTTTTACACACACTCTGGTTTTCTTAGCGTCGCTAGGGTAAGGAACGCTTTGCAATCCAATTCCTGCGGAGATGGTACTTTGGTACGGGTTCGGGAGAAGAGACTATATACCAGTTTCACTCCGATAGATTCAGTACCCTTTCAGAGATCAGACGAACTGAACAATAGTGCATTTGAGAATTACAACTTAAAGTCTTCCAGGGTTTAATAAACACATAATCAAGGAAGGAACAAACCAATCCACCATCCAGCCACAACCATGGAAGCAAAAAACCAGCACCACCATCCAGCCACAACCAAGGAAGTAACAAACCAATCCACCATCCAGCCACAACCACGGAAGCAACAAACCAATCCACCATCCAACCAAACAGACCAACCAACAAGATCAATCAACAAGAACAATCAACCGACAAACCAGACAAACCAACCATACAACTAACCAACTAACCAGCAGTCAATTAACCAGTCAAACCAGCCAAACAACCAATCAGTTAACCAGCCAGCCAACCAGCCCGCCAACCAATCAACCAAGCAAGCAAGCAACAAACCAAACCAACCAACCAACTAATTAACAACCAACGAGACCAATCAATCAACTAATTAGCAAACCAGATAACCTAACTAACCAATTATGCGAGCCAACAAATCAGCCAATCAACATGGCTACCATCAAAAACCCAACCAACTAACCAGACAGCTCAATCAGCCACCCAACCAATCAACCAATCAACACCAACCAACCAACCACCAACTAAGCAACTGACTAACCAACCAACCAGACCTAGTTCTGCATTGCCCCTTCAATCTGGTTTTTGCTCGCTTAAACTCCCTTAGTCTTGTACATTGTGTTTTTGGCCAGTGTACGCTTTCTGTAAATCATCACCTGAATCCATTTGTCCAATATGGTCAGAAAATTCTTATCTCTTAAAGTTTAAACACTTGACAATTGATGGACATTTACATACTTAACATTAGCTATATGTGATTTGCTTATAACCCATACGTGGTGTTAATATTACTGACACGCCCAAATATTCACCCCAACTTCTTTCTTAACAAGGCTGCAGTTCAATAAGATCCTGGTTTATTGTATTCCAAGTTCTTTGATCCACACATTGTTGTTGGTATTATCATTGTGATTTATATCTGTTTACCTTAGCTATATCAGATATAATCTTCTATTGTATTAAAATATCCCGCAGAGTGTAAGCAGGGTTACTTCCTACATATACAGGGTGTTTGTAAAGTCTCACTACACTTTGTATGTAGAACAAATTTGATGATCTCAGAAAAATGTGCTAAGAAATTCATTAAATTAGTTACAATAGTCACTGCGCTGTTTTTGGGGGAAGCTGAAAAGTACCTAGGAAGTATTCATTATAATAGGTGTTGGAAATTTCCACCTCGAGCTTCAAGACATGACACGTCTCATCATATTGTCAAATACCTTCTGCAACGTGTCTGTTGTTATTTCTTGAATGGTAATTCTGACTGCTTCTTTCAGGTTCTCAATTGTGTACATTATTTTTACAAACATGTCTTTTCAAGAAACCCCATAGAATTACTCCAGCAGACGACGGTTATTCACTGGATACTGTTAATTGAAAACCGTACCATGGCACTCCAAAGAATATCTGTTTGAAAATGTCCTCTCTTTTCATATATTGTGATTATGCTGACTAAAATATTTAGAGGAAAGTCATATTCATCATCATCATCATCTTCCACTTCTGCCGTCAAGCGTCGCGGGGAGGAATAATTTGCATTCCAGCGCCTTGTGGGCGGCAATGGATAGTGTCATTCCGTGTGATTGTACAATGTCTTTGATGTCGTCAATCCATTTTCTTCTTGGACGTCCTCGTGGTCTCGTCGCAGATGATCTTTGGTGTAAGGCCAGTGATGGTAGTTGTTGGTGTTGCATTCTAACGACATGGCCAAACCACTTGATCTTCTGTCTTTCAATAAATGTGGCACAAGGTGTTGATCCCACAGTCTGTCTGATAACAGCATTTCTTACTCGGTCTCGGATTGTTAGGTTGGCAGCTCTCCTCAGGCATCTCATCTCGCAGGTGTTGATTTTACGAAGGTGTGATTTGGATAAAGTCCAGGTTTGAGATTGGTAGCATAGTTGGTGTGAATAAGCTGTTTATTATCTGTCGTTTTGCGGACATGGGTATATTTGGATGTTTAAGTAAGGGTGATAGTTGATATGTAAGTGCACTAGCTTTTTGACATCTGATTTCGATTTCTCTGTCCAATCTGCCATCTTCTGTGATCATACTTCCAAGATATTTGAATTCTTTAACTTGTTTCAGAGTTGTGCTATTTATCTGTATACTTAATGGGCCCGGCGATCTGCTAACTTGCATTACTTCAGTTTTGGCTGTGTTTATACTCATATTGTATCTGCTGCAGGTTGAACTCAGATTATTAATATGATGTTGTAGTCTGCCCTCATCGCTGTAAAACAGGCACTGATCGTCTGCAAATAGAAGTTCATTTATTTCCTGTGGATCAGTTGTTTCATCTGGAGTAAAGAGTTATAAATTTTCTGAATCTGTTCTATCAAGACTTGCTTCTTTGGATATTCTGTCCATGTAGACATTAAATAGCAGAGGAGAGAGCACACATCCATGTCTCACTCCTGTATTGACTGTGAACATATCTGATATCCTTCTTGTGTTCTTACTGCACTTCGGCTCGAGTGGTACATGGCTTTGATGTTTTCTAGCAATTGCCCTTGTATCCCATAGTCTTCAAGGATGGTCCATAATTTGTATCTGTCTACTATATCTAAAGCCTTTTCCTGATCTACAAACACACTATTCTGCTGATCACTATATTCGATAGTTTTTTCATATATTTGTCTAAGTGTAAATAATGCATCAGTGCAAGTTTTACCTTTCCGAAATACGAATTGTACTTCGCTTAACTGTTGTTCAACTATAGGTCTAGCTCTTTGTTCCAATAATTTTGAATACATTTTCCCTATATGGCTCAGGAGTGATATACCTCTGTATGTTTCGCACACTCTCGTATTGCCTTTCTTTTTCCATATTGGTACTATTATTGCCTGTTGCCAATCATCTGTTACTTTTCTTTTTTCCCATGCTATATTAAAAAGTCTTGTTAGCCATTTAACTCTTGTTTTCCCACAGACCTGAATAGCTTCTGTGATTATTCCATCTGGACCCGGCGATTTATTTTTAGGACTTTTCTGTATAACTGCTTTGACTTCTGCAGGTATACAATTTGGTTCTTGTTGTCCATGACTTTTAGGCATAAAATGAGATTTTCTATGTTATGTGTGGGGTTAAGTAGTTCTTGAAAGTATTCTGCCCACCTTGCTAGTCTTTGTTGTGGATTAAATATTGGCATACCTCTTTTGCTGTTTATGATGGTGGTTGCGTTGTAGCATGCATCTCTGTTTCTCATTGCATTGACACGTTTATAAAATTCTCTTGGGTAGTCTTTGCTAAGGGTCTCCATTTGTTCACCGTAGATTCTGCAGGACTCATCTCTAGATGTTCTAATTGTTCGTTTGGCATTTCGTTGTGCAATTCTATAGGTAACATAGTCTTGTTCATATTTGGTTGTGATCCATTTTTTGAATGCTACCTTCATTTTGAATATGCTATCTTTAACTTCTTTGTTCCACCAAGCTGTTCTTAATCTTTTGTCTTGCCCTACTTTCTTTGTTCCACATTTATTTTCCAGTGTGTCGAGCATGGCAGCCTTGAAAATTGTCCATTCCTTGGCTACGCTTAAGCAGTCGTCAGGGATGTTCTTATGCAGTTGTTTTATTTCTTGATTGAATTCGTCTTTAACCGTATTTTCCTGAAGCCTCCTATATTTGATGACATGTGTTGTTACCATTTTGTTTCTTTTTTTCCTGTGTGTTAGAATCTTTTTTATTATGACTGGTTTGTGACCAGTATCAACGTCTGTATTTGGGAGTGCTCTTGAATCTAATAGTAGTCCTCTGTCTGATTTCCTAATTAGAATAAATTCATTTTTAGATGCTTTGTTTATGTCATTCCATTTGTACCAGGTGTTGGTGTGGCTACGACGATGTTGAAAAAAACTTTTTGCTATTATTAGTCCGTGTTCGGAGCATATGTTGAGTAGACGTTGACCGTTGCTGTTACAATCAGTCTCTGTGTCGCTGAATGGCCCCATGCTTTCATTTCACGGTGTTCTTGGTGTGCCTATTCTTCCGTTAAAATCACCCCTCACAATAAGTTCATCTGTCTCCCTGACATTATTTAATGTGTCTGCAAGTTTATCAAAATACTCGTCTTTGTCTTCGTCGTTGTAAGTGTCGTTACATGGGGCGTATGTTTGTATAAAAGTTGTTCTATTTCCTTCCTTGATCTGTACCAGTATTATCCTTTCCGATATAAATTTAGTGTTGATAATGGCTTTCGCTTTTTCTGGATGAAACAAAAAACCCACTCCATGTTTAGCTGTAGCTCGCTGGTCGACGCCACTCCAAATAAGAACGTAACCTTTATGTATTAGTTTTGTGTTCTACCGCTTTTTCCTAGTATCTGCGAGTCCTAATATTTGTATATTTGACTTTTTCATAAATTCTACGAGAGCTGATTCCTTTTTTCCTAGACCCGTAACATTCCAAGTCCCGAATATCTGCTGTCTGCTTCGAAATTTAGCTGTTGTTGGTTGTCAGATTCTCACCCATAGGTTGTAACGCGTCGTCTGTACCAACGCCAGACAATTGCAGCCATACTCAACGCTGAGCAGTGTTAAACACGCTAGCTACAACGCGGCGTCTTCGACGGCACCTGAGAAGTCCATCAGGCTCAAGTCTGAGCGACGCTAAGCCGTTGTTGGTCAGTCAGGAGACAGCGTGCAATGTGTGTAGCACGCAAGGGGACTCCACCCAGACTGACGTGAATGCTGAACGGCTGGTCAGACAGGCCTTGGGAGAGCGTAGAGGACAGACGTTTGAATGCGGTGTGCTTTGAATTATATGTTTGAGCGTGATTCGAGAGCTAGCCTGTAAGAGTGTAAGTGTATTGCTGTATTGATGTATTGATGTATTGATTGATTGCATGTATTGATTGGAATGATGACTTGTGATTGCGCGAGATATGCATTAATTGTGAAACGCGAGATGCGCAAATAAAGTGTTTGCATTGTGTCACATTGAGTTATTAAGTGACAATATTTGTTATCTCACTTGTCAGCCAACGAGCCAGAGCCTTGCTACCGCAAGATCCTGACAAGTGCGAACGTGGGGGCTCGTCCGGGATTTGAACACGGGACCTCTCGCAAGCATTACATCTAGCGCACCACATACCATTTGCAGGGCATATGGCTTACACTAAAACGAGAGCAAGGTTACTATCTCAGTTCTATTGGCCCAAATTCCGCAGCGATACCAAACAGTATTGCAGAAGTTGTGATATCTGCCAGAAGCTTGTCAAAAAGGGTATGCACCCACAAGCAGAATTGCAAATCACAGATTTGGCAAGCAGACCGTTTGAACAGATCTCGGTCGATATAGTTGGTCCTCTCAACCACATAACATCCAGAGGCAATAAATATATTCTAACGACAATTGACCTCTGTAGTCGGTGGCCAGATGCGATTCCGCTTAAAAATATAACTTCCAAGGACATCATGTAAGTCTTCTTTCATATTTTTGCGATGGTAGGGTTCCCTGATACCATGCTTTCAGATCGGGGAAGTCAATTCATTTCATCAGCTACTCATGCCTTTACCAAAATGTTGGGGGTAAAGCAGTGTTTCAACAGCCCCTACCATCCCCACTCAACGGGTATCATTGAAAAGATCAATGGGGATCTTAAGCACATGCTCTCAAAAGTTACCCAGGAACACCCCGAAGACTGGGATACATATTTACCTGCTATATTGTTTGCATACAGGGAAGTGCCCCATTCCAGCACTGGGTTCTCACCTTTTGAAATTGTATATGGTGCCAAACCACGCGGCCCATTATCGATGTACCATTCCATGTTGGTTGAAAGCGAAACTATACATAAACCCATTTCATCGTGTGAACATGTAACATCATTGCGTGATAGGATAATGAAATCTTGTGTGTTAGCCAAAGAGGCACTGAAACAATCAGGTGCCATCTACCGACAGTTAGCTAACAAAGGAAACAGGACGATAACATTGACGCCAGGACAGGACTGTCTTCTCCTATTGCCAAGTGACAGACAGTTACTGACGGACTCATGGCAATGACCGTTCAAAGTGTTACGACAAATTTCGACTGTAGATTACGAAATTGCAGTTAGGGACAAACACAAGATATTCCACATAAACATGCTTAAACCATATTACAACAGGGACGAGGACCAAGTAGAGACTACAGCAAGCACGACAATAGTGGACCAAACAGATGACGACGATACTGACGAAATACCGACACCATCACTTGAACCGACAGCAAACCTGCAGGACATAAAAGTCAATCCTAACCTGACACAGACACAGACCGACAGTTGCAGACGATTGTTACAAGACTACAGTACTATTTTTTTCTAACATTCCAGGACAGACAGACTTAGTGCATTATCACATTATTGTGACATCTGACACACCCATAAAATGCAGACCATATTCCATCCCCATACATTACAAGGACAAACTTTATCAGGAAATTATTGACTTAGAAAAGAACAACATCATTAGACGATCACAATCACATATTTGTTCTCCCATTGTCATTGTGAAGAAAAAGGACAACACTATAAGACTCTGTGTGGACTATCGGAAGCTCAACAGCATTACACAGTTGGATTTGGAACCAATGAGCAACTGTGAAGACATACTGACAGAACTGACACACTCACGGTACTTCACGAAACTTGACATCACAAAAGGTTATTGGCAAATACCATTACACCCTGCCAGCAGACATCTGACAGCGTTTGCCACGCCTTGGGGACTATATGAATGGTACAGATTGCCATTCGGTTTACTTAATTCTCCGGCGACCTTTGTAAGAATGACAAGACTCCTTTTGACAGACATTGCTAACATAATCTGGTACATGGACGACATTTGCATACATACAAAGAACATGACAGGCCACATAACAGCATTACAGCAGACATTCCACAGAATCAGACAACACGGACTAACAGTGAAACCATCTAAAGTCGAGATAGCCTATCAAGAAATGTCATTTTTGGGCTACAAAATCTCAAATGACTTTATGTCGACTGACAATAACATCATGTCTAGAATTCTTAAATTGTCACTTCCGACAACTAAGAAAGAGTCGCGAAGTGTCTTAGGTCTACTAAATTACTACAGACAATTCATTCCTCATTTTGCTGAATTTACCGAATGTTTCACTAATTTACTAACAAAGAAAGAACCTAATGTTATTGTGAATAGCGAATGCTACGACCTGCATTCTCTAAAGTATTATCTTATTTTTCTAGTGAACCAATTCTCAAATTACCTGATCTTAACACTATTTTCATGTTAAGATGTGATGCGAGCTCTGTAGCGATTGGAGGGGTACTACTTCAGGAACACGATCAGATATTGTACCCTGTTTATTACGTCAGCCGTAAGCTGAAAGCTACAGAACGGAATTACAGCACGCCGGAACTTGAAGCCCTTGCTTTAGTATTCTCAGTTCGAAAACTTTCAAGATTCCTATTAGGAAAACATTTCATTGTTGAGACAGACAATAGCCCATTGACTATTATCACTCGAGGTTCGCCAAGTAACCACAGAGTGGCAATATGGTCACTTCTTTTGCAGGACTTTAGCTTCGATGTGAAGCACATAAGTGGCTCACAGAATTCACTGGCCAACCTTCTTTCGAGATGCCCATACGACTCAACCAATAGCCATATACCACCTGAGCACAATGCAGAGATTGTATAAACTGCAAAGTATAAGTGCTCAGCACCACAGCCAAAGTTGAAAATATTTCAGGAACGCTGTGCAAATGGATGTGATAGGGATTTAATCTCCCATTGTAAATATATTATTTATAGTATATTATTATGCGAATAAATGTATCGAATAGTTGTGAGATATGCGATAGAATGTGTATGTCATTTTAAATAGGTACTAAACATGTACGACGACGGACACAAAACAGTACTGCAGGATCCAAGAACTTACTGTGCTTGAACAACTGCGAATATCCTGCGTACCTACACCACAGATTGGCCCACGGTATTTTAACCAGTATGAAGAGAGACTGTGACAGCCGTATCCCAGAAGAACACTGTAATCCACACCGAAGAAACCATCCAACAGCTGATTTCAAGAACTGGTTACTCCGTTTATTTATGTAACATCCAAACGAAACTACTGTGTGGTATTGTCAACTTAAAACCACAGCTGTGTATTTCCGGTGTGTATGAATATTAATTTGAAAGATAGCTAAAATACTCACAAAACATTGACGTTTTACACAAATTTTGTGAGTGTAATATTTCCATATACGGAATTGTATATGAGGATATTTTTTATATGTACTCACAGCATCGTAACTTGATTTACTTGTTCACAACAGTGACATTGTGTTCACTTTTGTCAAGAAGTATCAAATTATGACACTAAGAAATGAATTTATAAATGTAATTTATTGTTTTGAAAGGATGGTAAAATTACCGTCCTGAACCGTTGTATTACAACCAAGGGACATAATCAAAAATGTGTGTAATGTGTAATATGTGTTAAAACTATCATCAAGTTGCCTAATGGTTGACACGTCAGGATGACGTCAGTTGTACATGGAGAGGGTTACCAAAAGCTGTAGACCTTCATTAGACTCTCCAACTAAGTGAGGTTGGGGGTCTGAGGTTGGAACATCTTATAGGTAGATGTTCACAGTCTGACCTGTTCTTTTGAATCTTTTTTAATGGTTGCGAGGTAAGGGCGTGTTTGCTGTAACTTACCGAACTGGCTGAGTCAGATTGCAGCTGAGGCGACTATCCATTCAAATGAGTATACTTGATGTGTGTTGCAGCAAGGCAACATTAGTGATCGTGCAGATATTATTTACCATTACCGGTACATTTGAATATGAACCAAACAGTCACGTCAGACGACTTACATGGTTCGATTCTGACAGAGAAAATAAAAAAGGGGTATAAAGATCATGAAAGGATCCCCTTTCATGAAAAGGAAGGTGGGAGCATGTCAGATTCTCACCCATAGGTTGCAACGCGTCGTCTGTACCAACGCCAGACAATTGCAGCCATACTCAACGCTGAGCAGTGTTAAACACGCTAGCTACAACGCGGCGTCTTCGACGGCGCCTGAGAAGTCCAGCCAGGCTCAAGTCTGAGCGACGCTAAGCCGTTGTTGGTCAGTCAGGAGACAGCGTGCAATGTGTGTAGCACGCAAGGGGACTCCACCCAGACTGACGTGAATGCTGAACGGCTGGTCAGACAGGCCTTGGGAGAGCGTAGAGGACAGACGTTTGAATGCGGTGTGCTTTGAATTATATGTTTGAGCGTGATTCGAGAGCTAGCCTGTAAGAGTGTAAGTGTATTGCTGTATTGATGTGTTGATGTATTGATTGATTGCATGTATTGATTGGAATGATGACTTGTGATTGCGCGAGATAT
This sequence comes from Cepaea nemoralis, assembly GCA_014155875.1. Lineage (NCBI taxonomy): Eukaryota > Metazoa > Mollusca > Gastropoda > Stylommatophora > Helicidae > Cepaea > Cepaea nemoralis. The sequence continues at coordinate 231,089 of JACEFZ010011166.1, forward strand.
GCATTATTTGTGAAACGCGAGATGCGCAAATAAAGTGTTTGCATTGTGTCACATTGAGTTATTAAGTTACAATATTTGTTATCTCACTTGTCAGCCAACGAGCCAGAGTCTTGCTACCGCAAGATCCTGACAGTCGCCATTTGGCGATATATTATCCTTCATCACTGAATAAGTTAAAGACCACGCCGCAGTTTGAGTAACACCAAAATTACACTGACAGCATGCAGCGGTTTTGGAATCAAGCAATGGGCTTCTTAACTGACGGCCCAATATGGAGCTAGCGAAGATCACATACACGCAGCAAATGAAGGACAGAGGAGTCAGCGAGCTAACGACTGCAGTGATATTGCTGCTTATTATAGTTAATCTGTATAGCTTTATGATATAGCATTTACGTTTGCTAGCATGTTGATGTATAAACGGTATTCACATTTCATATTCCTACATGTCTAACCTTTATATTTTATAAACTTGCATGTAGAAACCTGACTTTTAAAACGCAATTACACAAGTTTATTATGTTTTGCGTGCACAATAACACATGCAGGAGCAAGTATCAATGAGTGAACGACCTGTTTGCTACTATTCATAATTGATGATATATAGTGAACAATCTATACCGCAGGAAATAGCAATATATGGACAAACAGCAATATGTTTAAGTGTATTCTCTCTCTTCCCCCCCCCCCCCCCCCCCCCCCAAAAAAAAAAATAATAATAATAAAACAACAAATAAAAAACAACAACAACAACAACAAACAAACAAACAAAAAACGGCGAGAGACAGAGTGTTTGTTGAATATCCATTGCAGATACATTTTGTTAGGTTTCATGATTGATCAAGTGAGTAATCGAGTCACTGCGCTTGGGACAAGCCCACGAGAGATTGGTATCTCGCAGCAGTGGTCAAACGATGTAGAGGTTGGTTGTCTCTGTCGGGATCTGGTTAGCTACACATCGGAATCGTCCTCATCTGCATTCGACACTCCATTTCAACCTTCGTACAGGAGAATATTCAACAATATATGTACTACCTTGCACATATTTGCATGTTGTTGCTAGCAGTACATCCTTTTCACTCATGTGCTACCGGGACACACAAGGAAAGCAAAGAATAGTAACACTGTAACCTACCAGGGATGTCGTAAGAGGCGACAAAGGAAGGTGGTGTGTTGCTCGCTACCACACACAGGGAACAACTTTAGCTGTACAAGTCAATCCACAACGTAAAAGTCTACATATATGGGAAGAAACGTAATTCAGCCAACGGTCAGTTGAAAGGAGGCTCGTCTAGGAGAAGTACGACGTATAAGAGAAGTATTACATCTAGAAGAAGAATGAAGTCTATGAGGAGTATGCTGTCTAAGATAATTATGACGTCTAGGAGAAGTATGACGTCTAGGAGAAGTATGACGTCTAGGGGAAGTATAAGTCTGGATCGCCGATTTTCCTTCTTTCACTTATGAAAATCTCCAGAACTAACACACGCGTGGATTAGGGAAGTCATCACAGGTTTTATAGGAAATGAAGTATTATAAGATTAACTTTTAGGGTTCATGCCAGAGAGTCACAATTTTTTGGGCATGTTATGAGAAGAAATGATTTGGAGAACTTGGTGACAACTGGTAAGATCGAGGGGAACAGACCAAGGGGAAGACCTAGAAAGAAGTATCTGGATGGCTTGGCCTTGTGGCATGGTCGAGACAGAAACACGGAACTGATCCACGACTCTGTTGATCGAGTGAGATGGCAGAACATGACCGCCCACGCTTACCAGCATGGCACATGATGGATGGATGGCCATACAAGATTAACGGAAGCATGCTTCAAAACACTTTCCCAACACAGGTGTAATTGTTTTCAGGCCATACTGGTGAGTACTCGCAGTGAAGTACTGACCATAATGTTAACTAATAAGGCAGAGAAAACACCAACGGAGTTAGAAGCAGTGAGGTCTAAAATAATAACGTTGGATGAAGAATGACTTTCGCGATGACTTGGATTAAAGTGAGGAAGAGTTGCGCAATTCGTCGACCTCACTCTCTCGCCCGAGTCCATCTGAGACAAGTGACAAGACAAGTCGAGACGACTGGAGACGAATACAGGTGCAGTGGATGACCAGGGCGCTCTACGTGCCTTGCCGTGCTCATTACATTCCACAACGATTTGCAGGTAAACGCCGTCTTGCCCGTTGAATCAAGAATTATTTCTTCTGCGCAGTCTGCCGAATCCTGTCTTCACATGCTGGGTAGGCATACCCTACATTACCGCTTGGTTTGACACCAAATCGGCTACCCGCGCTTGGTTTAGCCAGCATCTCACAGCTATTGCCCGGGGGGTGGCCGCTGTCGCATGCTGACAGCTACTAGGAGCCACAGGCACGAGCTGGGTGTCAGGCTTGGACCAGTGGGGGATGGGTCCTGAACAGGACATGAGAGTCATCCTTTCCAAAGGTGCTAAAAATAACAACAGCAACATCCATAACCACAAAGAAAACAATGTGAATGTGATCCAACAAGCGAGAAGGATGAATGCAGTTACGAAATAATGTTACAATAAGCTTCAAAGTACAACCGATAATAAAACGGATAGCAATATAAACTTTGTGATGGCTGACTCGAAACCAAGATAGGGTCGGAGAACAGGGCAGGAGAAATATATACTTGAGGAAATTAACAAATATGAAGAATTGTGTCACCAGTTTTTGCGCAGTGGATCAATATTTCATAGACGGATATAATTTGCCACGCAAAAGTTACATACAGGAAAGTGAATATCATCAGACCACAACACAAGAAAATAAAACTGAACATATCTGTATTCACAAATAATTTAGATCATCTAGAAATGAAGTAAAACTTGATGGAAGTGCAGATGTAGAAAGATGAAACTCAAGAGATGAAATATCGTGTACACATGGAAATCAATAATACAGTGTAGGAGACCTCAGCCCATGTTTAGCGAAATATATTCTTCTTCTGCCTCTGTCATCCGTTATCTCTCATTAGGGCACAAGCCCACCAGCAATTCACCCTACGCCGTCCTATCCTTAGCTATCCCATGCAGTTCCGTCGATGATCTCCCTCTATTATTCATTTCTGTTTGCACTTCACTTCTCCGAGTGTTTTTAGGTCTTCCTCTATTCTTTTTTCCTGTGGGTTCCAGACAATATATACTATTCTTAGGTTTTCTTAATGTATACCCTATCCAACACCAGCGTCTTTTCTTCCATTCTTGGTTCACTGGTGTTTGTCTAGTTCTCTCCATGAGCTCCCAATTGGTGGTTCTGTTATACCGTTTTAGTCCTTCTCATATTTTGCGCAGGCACTAGTTAGTGACTGTTTGTTGTTTATTTTCAATCTTTTTAGTTATTATCTACGTTTCTGAACCATTTATTTGTAATCTTTTTAGTTATTATCTACGTTTCTGAACCATTTATTTGTAATCTTTTTAGTTATTATCTACGATTCTGAACCATTTATTTGTAATCTTTTTAGTTATTATCTACGTTTCTGAACCATTTATTTGTAATCTTTATAGTTATTATCTACGATTCTGAACCATTTATTTGTAATCTTTTTAGTTATTATCTACATTTCTGAACAATTTATTTGTAATCATTTTAGTTATTTCTCCATGTTTCTGATCCTTTAAGAAAACGTATAGCTCATTTGATATTCCAGAGTATTCACTAGTCACTTCTTGTAACCTGTGTATTGACATTTGGTGGAAACGTCCGTTATAAAATAAATCTGAAGCAATGCGCTACAAAATATTATTATTAATCAATGTCCGATATTAAGTGTCTAAAAATGAGCCTGTAAAAAGGTGGTTTCAATACACGTGTTCCTATCGGCTCGGCACATTTTAATGGTGATATCAAGCGTGACGTGGCAGTAATGTAGCCACAGTAGACCATGGCCTGGCTTTTGGCCTTTTGGTTAAGGAATTATTCTGGCATAATCCAGAATAAAAACTTCTCCTTGAGGTTGAACGGGGTAGGGGTAATGGTGAAATCGAAGAATGAAAAAAAAAAACACGTGAAAGACCACGAAGACACGAAGAAGACAGAGACACATGAGAAATAGATGGAGTCTCAAGAGGGTTGTCGACTGGTTGACCACTCCTTGAAAGAAAAACTTAATGAGACTGGGCGGGAACCTAACAACAACAACAACAACAACAACAACAACAACAACAACAACAACAACAACAACAACAACAACAACAACAACAACAACATGCTTACAAGTGTACGATTGACCAGACATGAGAAATGACAATAAAAATGACATTTACATGGAGACTTCAAGCAGAAGTATTTTCAATGGTTGTTTACTTTTTCTCTAACTTTCATCCTAGCATCAGACTCACCTCCACTATTTCCTCGTCGGCTGTTAATTTCCTAGACATAACAGTTTCCTTAGGTTCTGCTGGCCTATGCACGACGGTTTACTATAACCGACTACATCGAGAAGACGCTTTTCGACATAGAACAATTGAAATTCAAACCACTAAGGCACTCGAACCTTACAGCGGAGGAACAACAGGCGCTCACACATTTGAAACGCCGTGATGATATTGTTATCAAGCCTGCCGACAAGGGAGGAGCGATAGTGGTTTGGAGTAAGGATTGCCTTTTTCTCTAACTTTCATCCTAGCATCAGACTCACCTCCACTATTTCCTCGTCGGCTGTTAATTTCCTAGACATAACAGTTTCCTTAGGTTCTGCTGGCCTATGCACGACGGTTTACTATAAACCGACTACATCGAGAAGACGCTTTTCGACATAGAACAATTGAAATTCAAACCACTAAGGCACTCGAACCTTACAGCGGAGGAACAACAGGCGCTCACACATTTGAAACGCCGTGATGATATTGTTATCAAGCCTGCCGACAAGGGAGGAGCGATAGTGGTTTGGAGTAAGGATTGCCTTTTTCTCTAACTTTCATCCTAGCATCAGACTCACCTCCACTATTTCCTCGTCGGCTGTTAATTTCCTAGACATAACAGTTTCCTTAGGTTCTGCTGGCCTATGCACGACGGTTTACTATAAACCGACTACATCGAGAAGACGCTTTTCGACATAGAACAATTGAAATTCAAACCACTAAGGCACTCGAACCTTACAGCGGAGGAACAACAGGCGCTCACACATTTGAAACGCCGTGATGATATTGTTATCAAGCCTGCCGACAAGGGAGGAGCGATAGTGGTTTGGAGTAAGGATTGCCTTTTTCTCTAACTTTCATCCTAGCATCAGACTCACCTCCACTATTTCCTCGTCGGCTGTTAATTTCCTAGACATAACAGTTTCCTTAGGTTCTGCTGGCCTATGCACGACGGTTTACTATAAACCGACTACATCGAGAAGACGCTTTTTCGACATAGAACAATTGAAATTCAAACCACTAAGGCACTCGAACCTTACAGCGGAGGAACAACAGGCGCTCACACATTTGAAACGACGTGATGATATTGTTATCAAGCCTGCCGACAAGGGAGGAGCGATAGTGGTTTGGAGTAAGGATTGCCTTTTTCTCTAACTTTCATCCTAGCATCAGACTCACCTCCACTATTTCCTCGTCGGCTGTTAATTTCCTAGACATAACAGTTTCCTTAGGTTCTGCTGGCCTATGCACGACGGTTTACTATAAACCGACTACATCGAGAAGACGCTTTTCGACATAGAACAATTGAAATTCAAACCACTAAGGCACTCGAACCTTACAGCGGAGGAACAACAGGCGCTCACACATTTGAAACGCCGTGATGATATTGTTATCAAGCCCGCCGACAAGGAGGAGCGATAGTGGTTTGGAGTAAGGATTGCCTTTTTCTCTAACTTTCATCCTAGCATCAGACTCACCTCCACTATTTCCTCGTCGGCTGTTAATTTCCTAGACATAACAGTTTCCTTAGGTTCTGCTGGCCTATGCACGACGGTTTACTATAAACCGACTACATTGAGAAGACGCTTTTCGACATAGAACAATTGAAATTCAAACCACTAAGGCACTCGAACCTTACAGCGGAGGAACAACAGGCGCTCACACATTTGAAACGCCGTGATGATATTGTTATCAAGCCTGCCGACAAGGGAGGAGCGATAGTGGTTTGGAGTAAGGATTGCCTTTTTCTCTAACTTTCATCCTAGCATCAGACTCACCTCCACTATTTCCTCGTCGGCTGTTAATTTCCTAGACATAACAGTTTCCTTAGGTTCTGCTGGCCTATGCACGACGGTTTACTATAAACCGACTACATCGAGAAGACGCTTTTCGACATAGAACAATTGAAATTCAAACCACTAAGGCACTCGAACCTTACAGCGGAGGAACAACAGGCGCTCACACATTTGAAACGCCGTGATGATATTGTTATCAAGCCTGCCGACAAGGGAGGAGCGATAGTGGTTTGGAGTAAGGATTGCCTTTTTCTCTAACTTTCATCCTAGCATCAGACTCACCTCCACTATTTCCTCGTCGGCTGTTAATTTCCTAGACATAACAGTTTCCTTAGGTTCTGCTGGCCTATGCACGACGGTTTACTATAAACCGACTACATCGAGAAGACGCTTTTCGACATAGAACAATTGAAATTCAAACCACTAAGGCACTCGAACCTTACAGCGGAGGAACAACAGGCGCTCACACATTTGAAACGCCGTTATGATATTGTTATCAAGCCTGCCGACAAGGGAGGAGCGATAGTGGTTTGGAGTAAGGATTGCCTTTTTCTCTAACTTTCATCCTAGCATCAGACTCACCTCCACTATTTCCTCGTCGGCTGTTAATTTCCTAGACATAACAGTTTCCTTAGGTTCTGCTGGCCTATGCACGACGGTTTACTATAAACCGACTACATCGAGAAGACGCTTTTCGACATAGAACAATTGAAATTCAAACCACTAAGGCACTCGAACCTTACAGCGGAGGAACAACAGGCGCTCACACATTTGAAACGCCGTGATGATATTGTTATCAAGCCTGCCGACAAGGGAGGAGCGATAGTGGTTTGGAGTAAGGATTGCCTTTTTCTCTAACTTTCATCCTAGCATCAGACTCACCTCCACTATTTCCTCGTCGGCTGTTAATTTCCTAGACATAAACAGTTTCCTTAGGTTCTGCTGGCCTATGCACGACGGTTTACTATAAACCGACTACATCGAGAAGACGCTTTTCGACATAGAACAATTGAAATTCAAACCACTAAGGCACTCGAACCTTACAGCGGAGGAACAACAGGCGCTCACACATTTGAAACGTCCGTGATGATATTGTTATCAAGCCTGCCGACAAGGGAGGAGCGATAGTGGTTTGGAGTAAGGATTGCCTTTTTCTCTAACTTTCATCCTAGCATCAGACTCACCTCCACTATTTCCTCGTCGGCTGTTAATTTCCTAGACATAACAGTTTCCTTAGGTTCTGCTGGCCTATGCACGACGGTTTACTATAAACCGACTACATCGAGAAGACGCTTTTCGACATAGAACAATTGAAATTCAAACCACTAAGGCACTCGAACCTTACAGCGGAGGAACAACAGGCGCTCACGACATTTGAAACGCCGTGATGATATTGTTATCAAGCCTGCCGACAAGGGAGGAGCGATAGTGGTTTGGAGTAAGGATTGCCTTTTTCTCTAACTTTCATCCTAGCATCAGACTCACCTCCACTATTTCCTCGTCGGCTGTTAATTTCCTAGACATAACAGTTTCCTTAGGTTCTGCTGGCCTATGCACGACGGTTTACTATAAACCGACTACATCGAGAAGACGCTTTTCGACATAGAACAATTGAAATTCAAACCACTAAGGCACTCGAACCTTACAGCGGAGGAACAACAGGCGCTCACACATTTGAAACGCCGTGATGATATTGTTATCAAGCCTGCCGACAAGGGAGGAGCGATAGTGGTTTGGAGTAAGGATTGCCTTTTTCTCTAACTTTCATCCTAGCATCAGACTCACCTCCACTATTTCCTCGTCGGCTGTTAATTTCCTAGACATAACAGTTTCCTTAGGTTCTGCTGGCCTATGCACGACGGTTTACTATAAACCGACTACATCGAGAAGACGCTTTTCGACATAGAACAATTGAAATTCAAACCACTAAGGCACTCGAACCTTACAGCGGAGGAACAACAGGCGCTCACACATTTGAAACGCCGTGATGATATTGTTATCAAGCCTGCCGACAAGGGAGGAGCGATAGTGGTTTGGAGTAAGGATTGCCTTTTTCTCTAACTTTCATCCTAGCATCAGACTCACCTCCACTATTTCCTCGTCGGCTGTTAATTTCCTAGACATAACAGTTTCCTTAGGTTCTGCTGGCCTATGCACGACGGTTTACTATAAACCGACTACATCGAGAAGACGCTTTTCGACATAGAACAATTGAAATTCAAACCACTAAGGCACTCGAACCTTACAGCGGAGGAACAACAGGCGCTCACACATTTGAAACGCCGTGATGATATTGTTATCAAGCCTTCCGACAAGGGAGGAGCGATAGTGGTTTGGAGTAAGGATTGCCTTTTTCTCTAACTTTCAATCCTAGCATCAGACTCACCTCCACTATTTCCTCGTCGGCTGTTAATTTCCTAGACATACAGTTTCCTTAGGTTCTGCTGGCCTATGCACGACGGTTTACTATAAACCGACTACATCGAGAAGACGCTTTTCGACATAGAACAATTGAAATTCAAACCACTAAGGCACTCGAACCTTACAGCGGAGGAACAACAGGCGCTCACACATTTGAAACGCCGTGATGATATTGTTATCAAGCCTGCCGACAAGGGAGGAGCGATAGTGGTTTGGAGTAAGGACTTGTATATACAGGAAGGTAACAAACAACTTGGGGATGCCACTTCGTACAGACCACGTACAGAAGACGGGACGGTCATTAACAACACCGAAGTCAAGAGTGTGACGAATGCCATCATCAGACAAGGCCTCCTGCCTAGCTCTGCCACGTCGCTGATAATTCATGATAGTTGCTTGGGCAAACCCACCTTGTACATGCTGCCCAAGACACACAAGCTAGGGAACCCAGGTAGACCCATCGTCTCGGCCTGCTCTTGTCCTACTGAACGGATTTCAGAGTTCCTTGACAGCATATTTCAGCCGTTGGTTGCTAGCCTCCCCTCATATATCAAAGACACCAACCATGCTATCTCCATCTTCGATTCCATCAGCTTCACCACCCCTTCTCAGCACCACATCTTTACTTTAGATGTGACTTCACTCTACACATCTATTCCTCACTCTGACGGCCTTAAAGCCTTGGAATTTTTCTTAGACAAAAGACGCGGCCCCACCATAGCCACCGGACCATTGTTGCGTCTGGCAGAGTTAGTCCTTAACCTCAATTCATTTGAGTTCAATGGGGACTATTTTGACCAGATCAGCGGGGTTGCCATGGGTACTAAGATGGGTCCGAGTTATGCCTGTCTTTTCATGGGCTATCTTGAACACCAGGTATGGAGTCAATACACTGGTAGGCTCCCGGAGCTCTATAGGAGGTATATCGATGACTGTTTTGGTGTTTCAGACATGCCATTGTCTGATCTCCAGGACTTTATTGCCTTTTTCTCTAACTTTCATCCTAGCATCAGACTCACCTCCACTATTTCCTCGTCGGCTGTTAATTTCCTAGACATAACAGTTTCCTTAGGTTCTGCTGGCCTATGCACGACGGTTTACTATAAACCGACTGCCTCACATGCATTCCTGCTCTACACCTCCTCCCATCCTCCCTCTTGCAAGGATTCCATTCCTTTCTCACAACTGCTACGTCTCCGACGGCTTTGTCATGATAACAACGACTTCCGTCAAAAAGCCCACGAAATGTTGGATTTCTTCCGCCTTCGAGGCTACCCGGAGAATGTTCTGTCTACAGCTCTTCACCGCTGCCAGTCTATTAGTCGTGCCGAGGCTCTCTCTTCCAGGCCGAAACCACGCAATAGTAGACCTATTCTCTCACTTACCTACCATCCTCATAATATTGCTGCCAAGAATATTCTCATGAGGCATCTACCCATCTTCAAGGCAGATCCGACCACTCGCGGTGTCTTCTCAGAAGCCCCACTTGTGGCATACAGGCGTGATCGTAACCTGAGGGATGTGCTGGTTCATAGCACTCTATCACAATCCCATCAGTCTCTTCCTGGCACAACTGCATGTCTTCGATCTCGTTGTAAAACTTGTCCATATGTCCTTCAAACCACAAGTCTCACTTTCCCTAAGACTACTTTCCACATCCGTGAGAGTTTCTCATGTACGAGCCGCAACGTCATCTATGTGATCATCTGCACACGTTGCGACATGAGGTATCTTGGAGAGACGGGTCTTCGGCTTGCGGACAGATTTAGACAACATTTATCCGATATCGACAGTGGTGCCAAGAAACCGGTACCCCTACACTTCAACAGTTCCGACCACTGTGGGGTTGCCGACATACGTGTTACGGCGATAAAATCGTGAACATCTCACGAACGCGATCGTAAGACATTGGAAAACCGTCTTATCTTCCAATTGGGTTCACTTTCCCCTCACGGCCTCAATGTCCAACACAGTTTTATTTAAATCCCCTACGCCCCTTATCCACCAATCCCCCAACCCCCCCCCCCCCTCCATCTCCGCTACCTTATAGTCAACTTTATAGCCAGTTGTAAGTCCTTCGCAGGACGTGGGAGTCACCACCAGCAGTATCTCTGCTTTCTGTGACTTCTTGGTTGGTTTGCATGGGGTCGTTTCTCATTGCATTCTGAACTACCGTCACTTGTGCTACCTTTTGATAGCAAACGATTGCTGGCCTGCACATATATTGCCCACAGCAGCGTTTCGAACTTGGCGGAATTGCGTACTGCATCCGTTACATCGCCTCAGAGTGACACATCCATATTTTTCCATTCGCTCTCCTTGGCGCACCCCGATCCCCCTAACGCGGGTTCCCTCACCGGTTGAATTAACCAATCACCGAGTTTCTGGCTGTACTGACCTTTAGTCAGTTGACCCCTTTAACACAACATCCGTTCCATTCCAGCCATGGATAGCCGTCTTAAGCTTGGACACAGATGAGTTGTTATTTAGACATTCATGTAGTGTTGATCGTGTATTAGTTTAATCGATTTTTGTTTGTTTGTTCTGTGCTGACGAAGGCTTTGGCCGCAACGTTCATTGTTTTTTGTAGTTGTCTGTGGTAAAGCTCTCAACCTACTTCTCGTTTTTCAGTGATTCATTCTTTACCTAATTTATTACATTTGAACTAGTCTGTAACAAGTATTATGTTAAAATGGACGTCGGATGATTTGGTAAAGGAACTGGGCTCCTCAACCAGAGAGACAACCGAGAAGACGAGGAGTGTATATAATAGAATTGGTAGATTAATTAGAATCAGTGGTGTACTTTTGATGTGTTGTTTACTCGTTACGTATGTGCTATGCTTAGCCACTTTGGTAACTTTTTCTAAATTGCTTTTTAATTATATAACTGCATAGTTGGATAGATCTTGAAAAACAAAAATCCAACGGCACCTTATTCAAGTCTGTGGGTCAATTTTAAGCCGAGATATTATTTTGAGCTTTCACTTTTTGTGACCTGTGACATGTTTGATTGAGTTGCCAGAGGACCTAGTTTGTAGTGTTCTCTGGAGATATATCTTGAATAATAAATAACAAGATAAAGGATATGATTTTGCCCGTTTTGTCTAGAGGTCACTCAAATGAGCTAATCATTCCCGCAATAGCCTTTTTGGAGAACATTTTTCTTTGGCTCAAACCCCCACTGTGAGACCACTATGTATCTACACAGAAATTTATAAAAGAAGTAACTAGTTCACCCAAGGCCAGAGAAGATCTGAACTATTAGCGCCTGTACAACTGAGGATCCCTCTCACTCATTATACTGTTGACAGTGTGCTGTTCGTCCGTCACATAGATCTACTCCTATATATTTTGTCAGTATGACCTATATCAGTTCAAGTAATCCTTCAATTTTTGCAGACAAACAAACTTCAACAATAACTGTACATTACATCTGTTGGACAGGACATCTACATGACAGTTTCTTGACAAAAGTGGAACATACATTCACAAGGAATTGTTTACACCACAAGTGTACAAGATAGACATCATGAGATACCTGACAACATCTATACAGGACTTTTCACAATATGTATAACCAACCACAGCACTTAAGACAGTCACCAGAGACAACACTTGACAGCAATTGTACAAGAAATTCACTGGGGACATGTACTTGAACACTGGTTCATTGAATACACAATTTATTGAGTTGATGGTAAGTAGAGTGGTGACCATTGCCTCATCTCCTGTCATGTCAACATTTCAATGATTGCATAGAAAATGCATAAAATATGTCACACATGAAGGTTGATAAACAAGATACAACACTTCTTATTTACTCCACCACCCAACAACTACTCCACTCCTCCTCTCCTCTCTAATCACCACTACATAACTGACTTTTATCCTTTCCTCTACTGTTACTGAGGGAAAAGCCAGGTAAGCCATAACCTGGGGCAAGCATAGGGACCTTCTGCTCCACTGGTCTGTTTAATCCTTTTAGCACCTATGATGGGTGTTGGACAGCTCAGGTTGCAGTTTTCCCCCATGATGATTTTCCAAGTCTGACTAATTATCCCCTACTGTCACAGTTTGAAGAAAAGCTACAGCCTTGTCTTTCACTGGTGAGTTGACTGTTTATGAAGTTGAGACTTAGGATGTTGTTCTCCTTTTCCTGTAGAGGAAGATCTAAGATACAAACATGTCCCAGTCTTCTTCCTTCTCCTCAGTCTATCTCACGTACTCTGACTGTTCATGAAGTTGACACTTAGGAATTTGTTCTACTTTTCCTGTAGAGGAAGATCTAAGATACAAACATGTCCCAGCGTTCTTCCTTCTCAGTCTATCTCAAGTCTTCATTCTGAAAACACTGTGTGAGCACCAGGCTGGAGATTAACTAAGATAAGTCCTAGCTAAACAATCCATTGCACCAGTCATTTCACAAGTTGTCCTTGAATGGGGTTAACAACCAGACTTGTTGTTTTCATTCTCAGATGATTCTGATAATTATGATCACTGGAGTCCTCAGAACTATTTTTCTCCCTTATTTATATCCAGCTGTTTGAGAGCTGAGCTGAAAGTCTCTAGGAAATTCCCATATTGTGGGTTCTAGAAGATTTCACTTGTAGAGAGTTGGTTCTGGATTCTGGGACCACTGGTTAGTTTTCCCAGATGATATATGGATGCCTCTCCTCCATCCTCTTGTTCCCTGTTGATATATAGAATGGCACAACATCTCTTCACATGTGTTAAAAGATGAAGTTATCATACATCAACATACACAGATGGAGATGGGGAAGGTTAAGGTTGATGATGTAGTGAATTTCACTCTGATGTACTGTGGTAATCACAAGACCATATGTTGAGACAGGGTAGCTTAACACAATTACAAGCATTTATGTGGTCTAAGTTCCACCATGTTTGAACCACAGTAGACCTGGGCACAAGGAGGACCAGACACAGTACAGCAATCATTGTGACATAGCAACATGGGACAGGCATTGTGAAGGGAAATGGAAAATAGGCATTTACAACTGCAATATGCATTATGTATTAACTAATGGCATTTACCAAATTAGCAGACCAGACATCCATTCCTATGGCTGTGATGTTGGTGCATGAATGTCCTATTCCATATTCACACAGCAATGCCAGACCTCACCCCTTTTCTCAGACAGACCTGACTCACAGGTACATCATCTTCATCATCATCATGTGCTCTCTCCCCACTGAGTAATTTTCATGTCTACTACAGTAGGTAACAGAAGCTCAATTGCATAACAACTGTTCACATATGCACCAAGCACATATGTGGAAAACATGTTTAGTCCTTGTAAGTTTGCATGAGCCATACATTATATTCAGCCAACTGAGACACAGGTTCACACACCTATGGTTCTCTTAGGAACTAGTTTATATGAACCATCCAACAGTAAAGGTAACAGTGTAATACTTCAAAGAGAAATTGTATTAATTCTCTTGAGCTTATAGCTACCAGGCATCACATGAACTTAGCAATTCTGGCGTGCCATCACCGTCATGTTTACATATGGATATTTGAAGCATCTTTCTTTCTACTAATGTGAGAGGCTACTTATCAAAGCACCAGCTCACTCACTCCATCATTCTCAGCTTTTTACAAAGGAACTTGTACATGTTTACATCACTCATTCCAATCCAGACTGCCATTTGTTAACTCGCGAGAGCAAAGGTACAGTTGGTTTAAGAATAAGTCATCCTAGGCATGGAGAATGCACAAGGGGTTTGGGTTTGCGAATCTGCATGAGTGTACCACACATTCATCAAGCATACGCAACCAGTCACAACAAGGGATTGATATGCATTTGGAGTATACAGCGTGAAAGACATGTCAAGGTGGAAGAAGCAGTATCCAGAATACTGGCGCACAGAAGTTAGGTTTTCCACTTTCACATTTTATTCATAAAATACTCATACATTCTTCTCATTCGTTTATCAGGCACAACCACAACATTAAAGTATGTTTTAAAGTGGTACCTGTTGTCCAGAGAACAATATTATTGAATCTTTAAGGGCATTGTTGGGTCATCACATCACACTAGCGACCGCTCCTGGTGAGATCCCCGCTCAAACTAATTAGATTTTAAAATATGGCCCAGGAATAGCGTGGGCTCATTACTTATGAACCAATCAAAAGACAAGTGCATACCGCCGCCTCCCCCAACTCGTTCTAGAACATACGATCTAAGAATAGCCCTTATATTTGGGATGGTCCCCGTTAAGACTTAAAGTATATTTATGAAATGTGTCGGACTGGAAATGGGGATTCTGTTCCATCATGCTACATGGCCCCTCTCTTAGATCTTTCATAGGTATGACAGATGATCGCAGAATCCACAGTTCCCAGATCCCTCAGGTGGTTTTGTCAATTACTCCCTGTCTCCCTTTACCCTACTAGAGTAGTACATTTGGAACTAAGTGATTTTTCTCCTTAAAAAAAAATCTGCCCCAACATTGCATCTGTTGATGAATTTGGTGGCAAACGCAAAGACCATGAAGTTAGCCCTGCATTATGTTCCTTTAAGTCACTGGGAGCATCAGGAGTCCTGACTCCACTCATCTGTGAACTGCTCTTCTATTTACCTCTGACAGTGTTCCACTGCTGACATCCTTGCTATATTTCCTGTTGTGATAAATGATCTCTCTGAGTCACACCATTTCGTAATGTATGAATGGACCTTAGAGATTCATTATATGAAGTAATGGCTTTGCAATTAAGCCAACTTCTAGATGACGTTTAGAGAGAATGGTTGCACTCCATGTATCTCTCAACATTTCACCTTATCAGAACTTCATTCTTCCATTCGCCACTGGAAAATGATAATCCTGCGAGAGTGTATTTAACTGAACACTTTCTCCAACAGTAATCTTGGCATTTGGAACTGGGTTAAAATTTTTGATCATCACCGGAGCAAAGACAATCACTTCCGGGTGAACTATAGCAGCCGCTGCAGAACTTGAGACTAAAACCTACTAGAGCAGATTTGGTTAGCGTTGGACACAGGGTCTACCTTTCCAATAAGCCTCTTGTGTTTGCAGATGGTAGCAATTTCCCATTATATTTCCTTGACTTATTTCTGTAGTCTTACCATAGATTTAGAGGTGCTTGTCGGTTGAGATTCTCTCCTTCCGTTATGCCTCTATTTTGATGTGTTGTGAGAAGTGACAGCATTTTCTCTCCTTAGTTGCTAATTAAGCTGTTTCCAACGCCGCAACTGAATTGTAGATGCAGTTAGACTAACATCTACTACTACTAATATAGAATTCCAGGTGGAGGTTCCAACTAGTTGTCTTCAGCCATGCTCTAGCTAAGTGCTTTTGAGTGACTGGCAAGTATCCGTTCTTTCTCTCCCACATGAGCAAAACGTTTACTTTGGCGAATATAAGGCGAATCCTCTCAGCACAGAGAAGTTCGTCATTATCACAGCCACCTTTGAGGGGTGTGATTATGTGGGTATAGCCTCTTATGTTCCAATATTGACTGGAATTTTGGAAGCCAATTTTTACTGACTTTGAGGATAGGCCTGGCCAGGTCTTGTGAATATGCCTCGCATCTCAGTAATAATATAAGATTCCACTGCATAATGCACTGTTCTTATTATATAAAGAGTCGACTGCTGGAGTGCAGGGATCTTTATCTTGAAAGTAGTCAGCTGTTTAAGAACAGTGATCTTTCGTTGGTCCACTTTCGCAGACATTGTATAGAGTGTCAGCTGCTGGAATTGTAGTGATCTCTACCATATAAGAGTTAACTGTTTAAGAACAGTAATCCTTATTTACATTCCTACCATCTTCCGGCAGAAAGGTCTTCCCAATTGAGAATGAAAAAGGGGAATGACATCAGTTGTACTTAACTTTGTCCTCCCTTTAATCTCCACCATTTTAAAGGCAGAAACGCTTTCTCAACGGAGGATGAATTGACGGCCGACATCGGAGACGGATCCTGTTATATCTCTTCATGAAATTTTTCAGGTTGTCCATGATGTGCTCCTAGTCGTATGATACGCCAATGACATCAGGTTGGTTCCCATCGTTTCCTGGACACATATTCTTGTATGCTCTCCACTTCCATATGAATGGCTAGGGGTCCAGTTATTTTGATGGCCTTCCTGGAGATTCAATGAGTTAACTCCTGGTGACGTGGATCCTAGTACACCAGAGAGATTACACCATCGAACAATAGACTAATGTCTTATAGACACCAGACTGTGGTCGGTTTTGTATGACCGCCCATAACATCAGGTAGAATTTTCCCTTCATCTCGTCCATCACGTATCAAGTACGCTTAATAATACCACTACTTTTGATGGCAAGTGACTGAGTTGATAAGGATGTTTCTCCTGGAGATTTCAATTGTGTTCACTTTCTCAGCAGCTTGATCAGGGCTACCGACAAGATTACACAACTGAAGAATAAATCCAACGTCGAATCGACCCTGGACATTAGCCGGTACGAATACTGACTATCACCGAGAGAGATTATTATTGAGGTGTCTTAATGGTTGCCCAAATTTTCCATCAGGGTTCACACTCTCTGCTCTCAGTGTTGCAAGCATGTTATGGGGAGAAGAGAATATAAGGAGTTGTTATTTTATGTGATGTGGTGACATTAAAAATGTTGTATTTACAACAATATTTCCCTCTCTCACCCATGCCAGCAATTAATTTTTAGATGGAGTAGGCCCCATATTCATTTACTGGATCAAGTGTCCTAATTTCAGGGACAAAAATGAATTTTTCCCTGTACTAGCTGTCTCAGTTATATTTAAAATAATTTGTGTTCTCTGGTGTTTCAGGTACCTTAATTTTTGGATACATATATTGAACAACCAGCATGCACAAAATTATACAACATTATTGACAAGCCAATAATCAATTCATACTGAGAACATAAATATCATGGATACATTATTTATGTTGACCCATAAGATATTTATACACCATCTTCAGTCTGCTACATTGAATTCCTAACTGATATATTAAAACAGTGATACATGCAATATTATCACTATTAATGAAATCAAACCTTCTAGAGATTTATTGTGGGTTTACATGTCTGGACAGTTGCCCTCATATAAGAGACAGGGTCCATTAAACAACACCATAAAAACCTTCAAGAATTGGGTCTGATTTGCGAGAGGTCACCCCGGATTTTAATACCAACATAGAGATCCCAAAAGTGAGTCTTATGCAGGGTATACCCAAAGTTTGTATCCCGTCATCAGGGCAACAGGTATGTGAGCCCCTAGCAGGTTATTACCAGGGTTTAAATCCGAGACGAGTGTTCTTTTTCCCAGGGTTTATAGTCCGGAAAGAGCAAACCCCGTTATGTGACCAGGTTTTCCCAGGGTCTATATCCCGAAAAGAGCCACCCAGTTATGTGACATGTTTGATTGAGTTGCCAGAGGACCTAGTTTGTAGTGTTCTCTGGAGATATATCTTGAATAATAAATAACAAGATAAAGGATATGATTTTGCCCGTTTTGTCTAGAGGTCACTCAAATGAGCTAATCATTCCCGCAATAGCCTTTTTGGAGAACATTTTTCTTTGGCTCAAACCCCCACTGTGAGACCACTATGTATCTACACAGAAATTTATAAAAGAAGTAACTAGTTCACCCAAGGCCAGAGAAGATCTGAACTATTAGCGCCTGTACAACTGAGGATCCCTCTCACTCATTATACTGTTGACAGTGTGCTGTTCGTCCGTCACATAGATCTACTCCTATATATTTTGTCAGTATGACCTATATCAGTTCAAGTAATCCTTCAATTTTTGCAGACAAACAAACTTCAACAATAACTGTACATTACATCTGTTGGACAGGACATCTACATGACAGTTTCTTGACAAAAGTGGAACATACATTCACAAGGAATTGTTTACACCACAAGTGTACAAGATAGACATCATGAGATACCTGACAACATCTATACAGGACTTTTCACAATATGTATAACCAACCACAGCACTTAAGACAGTCACCAGAGACAACACTTGACAGCAATTGTACAAGAAATTCACTGGGGACATGTACTTGAACACTGGTTCATTGAATACACAATTTATTGAGTTGATGGTAAGTAGAGTGGTGACCATTGCCTCATCTCCTGTCATGTCAACATTTCAATGATTGCATAGAAAATGCATAAAATATGTCACACATGAAGGTTGATAAACAAGATACAACACTTCTTATTTACTCCACCACCCAACAACTACTCCACTCCTCCTCTCCTCTCTAATAACCACTACATAACTGACTTTTATCCTTTCCTCTACTGTTACTGAGGGAAAAGCCAGGTAAGCCATAACCTGGGGCAAGCATAGGGACCTTCTGCTCCACTGGTCTGTTTAATCCTTTTAGCACCTATGATGGGTGTTGGACAGCTCAGGTTGCAGTTTTCCCCCATGATGATTTTCCAAGTCTGACTAATTATCCCCTACTGTCACAGTTTGAAGAAAAGCTACAGCCTTGTCTTTCACTGGTGAGTTGACTGTTTATGAAGTTGAGACTTAGGATGTTGTTCTCCTTTTCCTGTAGAGGAAGATCTAAGATACAAACATGTCCCAGTCTTCTTCCTTCTCCTCAGTCTATCTCACGTACTCTGACTGTTCATGAAGTTGACACTTAGGAATTTGTTCTACTTTTCCTGTAGAGGAAGATCTAAGATACAAACATGTCCCAGCGTTCTTCCTTCTCAGTCTATCTCAAGTCTTCATTCTGAAAACACTGTGTGAGCACCAGGCTGGAGATTAACTAAGATAAGTCCTAGCTAAACAATCCATTGCACCAGTCATTTCACAAGTTGTCCTTGAATGGGGTTAACAACCAGACTTGTTGTTTTCATTCTCAGATGATTCTGATAATTATGATCACTGGAGTCCTCAGAACTATTTTTCTCCCTTATTTATATCCAGCTGTTTGAGAGCTGAGCTGAAAGTCTCTAGGAAATTCCCATATTGTGGGTTCTAGAAGATTTCACTTGTAGAGAGTTGGTTCTGGATTCTGGGACCACTGGTTAGTTTTCCCAGATGATATATGGATGCCTCTCCTCCATCCTCTTGTTCCCTGTTGATATATAGAATGGCACAACATCTCTTCACATGTGTTAAAAGATGAAGTTATCATACATCAACATACACAGATGGAGATGGGGAAGGTTAAGGTTGATGATGTAGTGAATTTCACTCTGATGTACTGTGGTAATCACAAGACCATATGTTGAGACAGGGTAGCTTAACACAATTACAAGCATTTATGTGGTCTAAGTTCCACCATGTTTGAACCACAGTAGACCTGGGCACAAGGAGGACCAGACACAGTACAGCAATCATTGTGACATAGCAACATGGGACAGGCATTGTGAAGGGAAATGGAAAATAGGCATTTACAACTGCAATATGCATTATGTATTAACTAATGGCATTTACCAAATTAGCAGACCAGACATCCATTCCTATGGCTGTGATGTTGGTGCATGAATGTCCTATTCCATATTCACACAGCAATGCCAGACCTCACCCCTTTTCTCAGACAGACCTGACTCACAGGTACATCATCTTCATCATCATCATGTGCTCTCTCTCCCCACTGAGTAATTTTCATGTCTACTACAGTAGGTAACAGAAGCTCAATTGCATAACAACTGTTCACATATGCACCAAGCACATATGTGGAAAACATGTTTAGTCCTTGTAAGTTTGCATGAGCCATACATTATATTCAGCCAACTGAGACACAGGTTCACACACCTATGGTTCTCTTAGGAACTAGTTTATATGAACCATCCAACAGTAAAGGTAACAGTGTAATACTTCAAAGAGAAATTGTATTAATTCTCTTGAGCTTATAGCTACCAGGCATCACATGAACTTAGCAATTCTGGCGTGCCATCACCGTCATGTTTACATATGGATATTTGAAGCATCTTTCTTTCTACTAATGTGAGAGGCTACTTATCAAAGCACCAGCTCACTCACTCCATCATTCTCAGCTTTTTACAAAGGAACTTGTACATGTTTACATCACTCATTCCAATTCCAGACTGCCATTTGTTAACTCGCGAGAGCAAAGGTACAGTTGGTTTAAGAATAAGTCATCCTAGGCATGGAGAATGCACAAGGGGTTTGGGTTTGCGAATCTGCATGAGTGTACCACACATTCATCAAGCATACGCAACCAGTCACAACAAGGGATTGATATGCATTTGGAGTATACAGCGTGAAAGACATGTCAAGGTGGAAGAAGCAGTATCCAGAATACTGGCGCACAGAAGTTAGGTTTTCCACTTTCACATTTTATTCATAAAATACTTATACATTCTTCTCATTCGTTTATCAGGCACAACCACAACATTAAAGTATGTTTTAAAGTGGTACCTGTTGTCCAGAGAACAATATTATTGAATCTTTAAGGGCATTGTTGGGTCATCACATCACACTAGCGACCGCTCCTGGTGAGATCCCCGCTCAAACTAATTAGATTTTAAAATATGGCCCAGGAATAGCGTGGGCTCATTACTTATGAACCAATCAAAAGACAAGTGCATACCGCCGCCTCCCCCAACTCGTTCTAGAACATACGATCTAAGAATAGCCCTTATATTTGGGATGGTCCCCGTTAAGACTTAAAGTATATTTATGAAATGTGTCGGACTGGAAATGGGGATTCTGTTCCATCATGCTACATGACCCTACCTACACACTCACACAACTATCGGTTTACACTGTCGCCAAGGGAGAGTAACACCGCGGCTTGTCTAACTCAAGGAAAAATACCTCTGCCGGTTTAAATATACACACACGCACACAGACATATACATCTTCACGTCATCTGTGTGACGTCAGACCGCGCGTGAACTGCACGCGAGCCTTGTCAGCCAGCTTAGATAGATGCATTTTGACAACAGATATTCCGTTGGAAAGATGAAAAATTAACAATGATCTGGTCCATGTAGAGTGATGAAAAATTAAACATACATACACTATTGGGTGTTGAATGTAAACATGCATTCATTATCATTGTAGTCGCTCTGAATATTCCATAAGAATATTAAATGTTCCTAGCTGGAGTAAAACTGACATCTCCCGCCATTGAAATAACGCATTACAGTATGCGATCTTCATAATATTCAATGTGACATTGATTGCCAACTTAAATGGTCAGAAATTACACAATACACATACAAATGGATGATAAATCTAACAATGCGTAGTATAACATTGTAATACGTCTCATAAAACGGTATTTACGGATTTACTTACCACTTAGAATAGACAGCCTGGTTCTCCGGCATAACAAGGATTCTTGAAGCGTCAGAAATGCACAACACAAAACGGGGTGAGGAAAACTATATCAAGTAATCGGTGTCTGTTTTAACTCGATCTTGAAATAATCGGGGAATTTAACATCATGAGACACAAAAACAAATATCCAAACGTAACCGCAAGAAATATTCAGATAAAATACGGCAAAATGAACAGCAGTACCTAGCTATGCTGTTTACAACATTGTTGAGCGCAAAATCAAAACAACAGAGATAAGATTAGGCACTAAGTTTATGTTCTCCGTAGTTTACCGGAGATTATTTTGCGGTTTCTTGTTTTTGTGTCTTCTGATTTAAGGAGGTTTAGATCTCGTGACTTTAAATTCCCTGATTCTTTCAGGATCGCATTAAAACCGAAACCGATTATCGAGTATTGTAGTTCCCTCAATTGTCTACGAATGTATACATCTTGGCTTCTCAAATTGTTCTTCTTACGGAGATAAAGAGACTGTCTTTTTAAGACGTAAGTTGACTCTCGTAAATTCTGTTTTATATAGAAGCTGGGAATTTACTGCCATGTAGCACTTCAGAATGAGATACAGAATTTATAAGTGAGAAAGAAACCAAAGATTTAATCTTAAAGAAGCAAACGGCAAAAGTCGCCAAAAGACGTCACTGTGTGAAAAACGTTACCGCGTGATACATTAGCAACCAGCCAGTTAGGCCTGCGGCTGACAACAGGAAGACGGCATAAAGTTCTCAAAGGCGAATTATTAACGTAAATCAGTTAGAAGATGGAAATCGTAAAAGGGAACCATCATGTATAACAGACATATGATCACGGCACACTCCAAAGTGAGGACTGACGATTGGCCATGAGTATTTAAACTAAAATTCGAAGGAATGGCTCAATGTTAGCAAGTGTCAACAAACAGGAGTTATCGCAAGTAGTTGATATTATGATAAGCGGCAAGGATGAAATCTAAACAACGCTAGGCGGTTAAGCATTAGCAGTCGATTAATTTAATATAAATATGATCAGCATTGTGCATATGCCTATTCACACATCACCGACCCTCCCATCAACATGGGAACGGCAATTTTGATTGTTTCATGACGTCACAAGCTATTCTATATAAATAAATATTGCATTGCAAGAAATGTCAGCCTGCCTCAAGTCGTTTAATATTTATTGAAGTTGCTCCGGTTATTCTGCTGGACTGTTTTGTTGGACGGCGAGCTGAGAAGAACATGTAACTAACATTTCTGGCATTGACCTAGTATGGATAATTTATCTGAGCATCCATTTTTACTTGTTGTGTGTAATTTTCGACTATTTAAATCAGCGGTTACATCCCAAACTGAAATCATTAAGATAGCATGCTATGATGCCGTAATTTCCATAGCGGGAAAATAGCGATTTTCAGTGTCATAATCCAGCGATGATCATTTAATATTCTTATGGATTATTCAGAGCGATGAAAATGATAATGAATGCATGTTTGCATGAAACACCCATTTTAGTATTTATGTGTAAATTGTCATCACTCTACAAGTTCGGTTACATTTATATTTTAGTAACTTTGTAAGGCGAATTCTCTGGTAAAAATAGATCTACGCTTCGCAGCCTCACGTTGATAACCGCGCGTGCTGTCACGCGCGCTGTCTGACGTCATCACAACATGACGTGGAGATGTTTATATCTGGTTGGTTGGTTGATTCAAAAACAAAAATTCCAAATTCGGCCTCGTCTAACCTGCTTCATGAGCTGTGGTTATTGTTGAGGTCCGTGGTGTTTGTGGGTTTATTCACCCTAATTCTTGTCTTGTGAGTCCTATCTCGGACTGGTTATGTAGCGTTTGTGTCTGTGACGTCAGCTGGGGGATCGGTCGGCGGCTATCCTTTGTGCTCGTCTGTTCTTGTGGTTTTCTTTATTTGTATAGGCTCCTGGCTTGTCTGGCTTGACTGGCTGCAGTCCTTATAAGGACTTTTCGTAATCTCACTCCAGCTGGGGGATCGGTCGGCGGCTGTCCTTTGTGCATGTTTCCTCTTGTTTTCTTTGTTGGTGCAGGCTCCTGGCTTGACTGGTTGCAGTCCTTAAAAGGACTTTTTATTTTGTCTTTTCGTCTCCTTTCTTGTGGAGTTTCTGTAGGAGCTTTTCGACGTTTTCATTTTCCTCCTTGAGCCTGTTTTCACCGTCGCGTTTGCGTATCTGCTGCCTGAAGTTTTCTTCCTCCGTGGTCAGCCATGGGACGATTTTACCGTCATCGATATAGTACTCGAAGTCGGCCTCACAGTTGTAGTGTACTAATGGGTATATCATCGGTTTCCCCCGGAGTTTTTTAGGCTTCTTCTTTTCTTTTTCTTTCCATCGCCTTCTGAATTCCGCGCGCTTGAGTTCCTCCTTGTCGACTTGGTATTCTGTGCCTCCTTCAGAGATCCGACGGTATAGTAGTTCCCTCTTGGGCGTTGTGATTGGGCTGCTAGCTTTAGCTTGCGGTTCAGGCTCGGTCTCTTGGTTTTCATCTTGCGGCTTTTCTTTGAGTTCTTGTGTGGCTTCTGTTGGTTTGTTTTGAAAGAGTTCCATTTCAGCTCTATGCAATTCTCTTTCGGTCTTGATCATTTGTAGGATTTCTTCGTTCTCCTTCTTCATCTCAGCCATGCGCTGAATCTCTTGTTTGATGTTGAGCTGGATTTCTTTCATGTCGGCCAGCAGCTTCTCATTATCGCTGGTCGGAGTCGTCGTCAGCAGTGCCTTGACTTGTTTCTTCAACTCGTCTATCTGCTTTTGAAGTTGATCTCTTTCAGCTTGTGCTATACCCGTGGCTGTCTCGCCCCTCCGCATTGCTTCCTTGAATGGTGTCTTTGTGATGGTGGCGATCTTTAAGACGTCTCTGTGTCTTTGCAGGTACGGACAGCCCAGGTATCTTGCTCCATGTTTGCCCAGGCAGTTGGCGCACTTTCTTTTGTTGTTGGGTGCTCGGAAGTCCGTGTCCAGCTTGGCCAGCGGACACTCCTTGAAGGCGTGGTGATCGGCGCAGTATCGGCATATTTCCGTCTTACTGCGACACGTAGCTCTAGCTGTGGCCGGCCTTCTGACATCTGGAACATTGCGTGATTCTTGGGATGAATCTCTCTGGTTGCTGCATTCTCTTGTTGAATGATACTGTGGTCGGCATCTTGCTGCCCTCCGATGTCACCACTGCCAAGGTTGTAGGTATCTTGGAGTAGGTGAGGAGCCGCTCCGCCTTCAAGAATCGGATGTGAAGATTCTCTTCACGTAGCTGCTTCAGGATTTCTTCATCTGTCAGCTCCACAGGAATCCGCTTGACAACCCATCGGACTGTTTTTGAGTCGGTGTTTCCGACTCTGGTGTCTTTCTCCTCCTTCTTCTCTGCTGTCTTGGTTCTTGATTGTGTTGGGCTGTCAATCTTCTCCCTCGTAGTAGCTTCAGTAATAGCTGTAGTATCAGGCTCTTTGTTGCAGCTAGCAGGTAGGCTCTCCACGTTGTTCTTCTTGTTGTCGGCTCCCACGCTACACTTCTTGGTCGCAGCATGTTTCTTGTTGTTGGACTTTCCACGCGACATTTTCCCGCGTATCAGGCTTCTTGACAGAATAATGCGACTTGACTTGTTAGCGCTCGCAGTGCGAATGACGACGTACACGTGTTTATATCTGTGTGTGCGGGTGTTTGTATATAAACTGGCAGTAGTTATCTTTCCTTGAGTTAGACATCGGCAGTGGTAATATCTCTTGGCGTCAGTGTAACCAACAGTTGTGTGAGTGTGTAGGCAGGTCACACTTTGTGGAAGGGTAAAAATCGTTTTACTTCTATATGTTTATTTTAAATGATAAACTGACACACAAACATTAATATCTCGGCTTAGAAATGACCTACAGACTTGAATAAGGATTTGTTTATTCAAGAGGTATCCAACTATGCAGGTTCTATAACTAAAAAAGCAATTTAGAATATGTTACTAAAGTGGCTAGATAAGATGCCCTACAAGTGCTGCAGAAGTAACCGTGAGAAATAAAATTGGGAATAAGAAAATTAGAAGACGACAGGATCAGAAACCAATCATGCACGTCATTAAATAACAACAAATTAAATTGTTTGGCCACTATACAAGAGTGCACTAGTGCCATTTGCCACAAAGAGCCACACTAAAAACATATAGTGGATACAGAACAAGGAGAAGACCAGGTCAAAATTGGAGGGATAGTATCAAAACAACCTTAGAGAAATGAATACCAGCTTACAAACAGCATTTACAAAGGATGCATGAAAGATCTTTACACCCCCCCCCCCCCACCCTCTTGTAAATAATTCCCTGAGGTGAAGTGGCGGAAGAGAACAATAGGAAGTAGTTTAATTTCACAGTCATTTGCTACAGATTTCCGACGTGACTGCTAATTGTAAATCAGTATTTAGTAACATGTTTATCGCTGCATAATAATTGAGGTACCATCCTTTTCCTCGCTTCCGTAACATAATTAGTAGGGATCTCTATTCCGGTCTAAGATTCCTTGCAACATTCTTTACAATTCCTGCATTATGTGCTTGCAAATTACCTGTTAATGTGCCCAGTGACACACGGATTGGGCAGAATGAAGCCAATCGGGAAATTCGTTTGCTGAGCTTATAACAACAAATGATAATGAGTAAGCGAGAGTTTTTCTTTTATGTTTTGTTTCTTTGTTATCTTTTGTAAAGGATAACCCCTTTCGCACACGGATACCTCCGGAAGTGCTCTAGTCTCCTTCTATAGATCACATAAGGAGTGGTTAACCAAGTGGATAGTTTTAAATACTTAGGGGAATTTATAACATCAGACGGAAGGCGCACAACAGAGGTTAAGAGCAGAATATGGCAAGCAAAGGCTGCATTTCAGAAAATGAAAAAGGTCTTATGCAATAAGTCACTATCATTTATTGTTAAAAAAAAGAGCGCTGAAGAGCTCTATAGAACTATTTTGTTGTATGTCTGTGAATCTTGGAATGTAAATGAACACCAGGAAGAACTTGGAAGCAATAGAGATGTGGTTCCTAAGACGAATGTTGCGAATTCCTTGGACTACCAGAGTAACTAACGACGATCTCCTGAAAGAGGACTAATGGAACTAGAACATTACACAACAATAAGAAAGAGACAACATCGGAGAATATAGTGATGACTGGAAAGATCGAAGGGAAGAGAGGCAGAGGCCGACCAAGAGAAATAATGCTGGATGGATTGGGATGGTGGCATGAAGGAATATCAGCAGCAGAGTTGATCCAGAACACCACAGACCGAGATATGTAGAGAAACAAGAATGCCTAAGCCAGCTGACATGGCACTTGATGATGATGAAATTACCTACAGCAAATAAATGCTGAGGTTGATTGCCACATCCTGTCAAGGACATGAAACGAACTTCCCATCCTGGGGCCAAGGTAGCGCAGTTATTGTTCTTGCCCATCACCATCACCAAGTAAGTTGTTTTTCTTTAGTGCCGCCTCAGAATCGGATCTCATCTCAGTGATTCTGCGATAACTTTTTATATTAAACAAGTTAATGTGATCAGGCACCCGAATATCCAACTTGGCGGAAATATACCCAGCCTCAAATAGGTACCAGAAAATTTCCTGATAAGTAAAGACGGCTTACTTGATAATGCCCACACCACCCATAGATTGCTTATTGGTCTATAAATATATAGAACAAACACCATATAGCCAATCGAATATAGAAGTGTATAATGGTCCTTTACTTTCTTTTATTCTATATTTGATCCAGGTGACAACTTAGTTCCATGAGTTAATTTATTTCAAGATGTCCTCTTTATTCGTTTCTTTCAAAACGTTCTCTTCATTTTTTTTTCCCATGACGTCATTTTTATTAGTTTCTTTCAAGACGTCATTTTTAATAGTGTCTTTCAAGACGTCCTCTTTATTAGTTTCTTTCAAGACGTCAAACTTTCACTGGTTATCTATCAGTTCCCTCGGCATTCTTCTACAGAACCCCGCAGTTTCTGAATTCACACTTATCTATTATCATTCGTTATTAGTTCAAAACACTGAGTTATTCTGGTTATTCTTAAGTTGTTCTATTGTCTAGAATGTTCCCTATTTACTGCTGACGAAACACCCTTATATATCAATCGAAAATTACTTTTCCTACTGAAAGTATATATATCTTGATTAACATGTTTATTGTCATGATAGCTATCTGATATCCTGTCTTGTAGCCACCAAGAAACACGTTAGAATTGTCTCTCTCATTCCTGTATTATTTACACTTCCTTCACAGGAAAGTTAAACTTATTACGTCCTGATTTCTTTCTTTCTTTCTTTCTTTCTTTCTTTCTTTCTTTCTTTCTTTCTTTCTTTCTTTCTTTCTTTCTTTCTTTCTTTCTTTCTTTCTTTCATGTGTTAATATTTGCAGCTGCAATAATAAACTAAACTAAAAGGCCCTTTTCCCACCATGAAGTGTATTGGGTGTATGTTTCCAGCTCAATACTTGTATAAATCAATGCCCACTCATGCGTGATGTTGTCTATAACGCACCGGCGACCTTTACTACCGAAAGCATTGCCTGGTACCCATATTAAACTTGGTCCACCTGGAAGTCGAGGTAAATTTTAACAAGTACCCAGACTCGGTCGGCGAGGTGGCGAAGGGGTTACAGTCGCAATTCGTAATCTCGCAAGACAGCTGTGGTTCGAAACACAGCTGTGAGAAATTTGGCAGCTAACGCCTTGCGTTGGTATTTTCCCACAACGGTATGAGCACCGGTCGTTCAGAAAGCAACTGCAAACTGCTTGACGTAAACTTTCCAAAAAATGCTGGGATTGACTGCGACGTCATGTAAAGGATATGCAATTAACTTTTGATCAAGACTCGCGGGGGCTTCGAAAACACGCCCACTTGTCAGCTGCGTACTACGTAAGCACTGAGGAAAACATGCAGGTTCAGTATTTATTGTTTAGACCCAGGAAGCAATCAATCAGGTGCTGTCTTCATCGACTATGAACTGTATTCTTCATGGCGGACTTTTGTATTGGCATTCTGGCAGCGGCATTATGCATAGTATACTCGTACGGGTTGTTGGTTTGTCAAGACTCCTGTCTTTTCCACTTTTCACATTGGGCAGTGAGGGGCATTTTGTGTGATATTCACTAGCACAGGAACGAAGCGTAATTGGGCGACCCTTTATCATGAAGTTGGAATCGCGACTAACTATCTGTTTTCAGAAGGAAAGTTGACTCTGTCTGCCTCTCCTCTTGATTGTACATGGTGTCAGACTGGTGTTCGACATCCTCTTGATGCTGTGTTCCCACTTGTATCGTTGTCTACCTATTGCTAGCTTGACTTCAACCTTACCCTCCAGTATGGTTTTTATAAGAGTGCTATGTCTTTTAACGTGGCCAAAATATTTCACTGATCCAGGAATGTTGTCTTGTTATAATGGATTCACGTCACGATACGGCAGTCGGCAGAGAAATCTACCGGCAGAGCAATTTACCGTGTCGAGTTCCATTGAAGTTTTCGAGGGAAATTGAGTCAGTGTAGATGTATGGAATGTAATTATGTCACATTAACAATAGAAATATGAAATGATATGTTTAAGAAACGTAGGTGGAATAATAAGAACAGACAGAAAGACACACGAGACACTAAGAGCGAGTGTAGGGTTAACGACTTTTACTGATTTTGAAGGAAATCAAAACATTAAAAGGGTCAGACATTTAGATAAAATGGAACAAGATCGTTCTACATGAGACCATCGGGAAACAAAGTCGAGAGCACGACACGGAAAGCGTTGGCTAGTTGGCTAAACAGAGTGAAAGAGACACTGAATAAATCAAATATTACGTTGTTACAAGAAACAAGACAAGTGAAACATTGAAAATTACATCTGCCTCCTTTTTGAGACGCTTCACGTTAAAAGCAGTGAGACAACATCGTATCATGATCGAAACATCAAAGATAACATTACACTTAGTTGTGCACATCAAAGGTCAGTGTGTGCGACTTCAGCATGCATTTGTGTATGATTTGCTTCCTCTGGACATATTCCATCCAAGGTCACGGTCTCTATCCACCCGTGTACTGTTACTGTCATAAATCTATTGAAAGCAATCGGCGTTAGTTATTCAGGCAGTCAACAGTTTTCGTAACATTCACACCAAAAGCAACATCTCCACTGCCTAAAGCTCTTCTTCGTAAACCAAAATTAACGCACATGCGAAATAATGACATCGCTAACAAAATAACACCCACAACAACGGGTTGCCTGTAAACCAAAGAAGATAAACCATAGAGACAAAGGACCAGATTTTGGATACATACCTCGAGAGTCGGGTATTTACATGTATATCCACTTGTGCAGTCATAAAGCCAGAAAAGTCATTAAAGTAAAGTATCCTTTTGCACGCCATTAGGCGTAATGAGTATATGCTAAGTAAATAAACTAGTCTTAAGGGAAAAAAACACAAACAATAAAAAGGATCATGTTATACGACATTTTATATACGTATTGGTCTTATGGTGCTAACCCATATTATTATATACCAATCGTCACCGAACGGGTGGTGTGGTTAATATCACGTCTACCCCCTTTACTTAACACGACATTTCAGGGTTCCAATTTAAAGGTCGGTCCACATAGAAGCTCGGTTGAATGGTAAAAATTCGCATCGAGGCGAATTATTCAAGCACATGAGCAGCGGATCTGCAAGCAAGCATGCTAACCACTACGCTACCGAGGCTATTCTTATAGAGTAAGTGCTAAAGGACACATAACCGTGGTCAGTTCTCTTACTGGGCAGCGTATACTGTAGTATAATAGTCAACGCTATCGCCTACTGTACTGGTGGTGATGGATTTAGACCACACTAATGCAAAAGTAGGAAATCAAGGTGATAGATACACAGTAGGAAACTATGGTTTAGGTGAGATAAATGAAAGAGGATACAGACTCGTAGAGTGGGCAAAAGAACAGGAAATGATTGTAGGAAATACTTGGTTTAAGCAACACCCTAGAACAGTGGTTCTCAACCTTTTTTGGCCCGTGCCCCCCTTCACCATATTTTCAGAACGTCAGAAACTATGGTTTAGGTGAGATAAATGAAAGAGGATACAGACTCGTAGAGTGGGCAAAAGAACAGGAAATGATTGTAGGAAATACTTGGTTTAAGCAACACCCTAGAACAGTGGTTCTCAACCTTTTTTGGCCCGTGCCCCCTTCACCATATTTTCAGAACGTCATTCCCCCCTTCCTATCACAAATTTGGCTCGTGCCCCCTTCATCATATTTTCAGAAAGTCATCCCCCCCCCCCTTTCATATGTCCTACCTAAAAAAAAAAACACCCCTACACAGTATACGTAAAAATGGAAGGTAAATATGTTAAAACAGGTCTAGACATCCTCATAAAACGTGATTTGTGGGTCTACTTACTTTATAAAATGAATTTTAGAAGGATGAGAAGTGCATAACTGTAAAGTGTGAAGGGAATAAGCAATAACAAGTAATCGGTTCTTGTATTAACGCGATCTTGAAATGATCTTCATTCCCCCTCCCCCCCCCCCCGCCCCTGGAAACCCTAACCTCCCCCCCCCCCCCCTGGGAGGGGGAATTCCCCACCGGTTGAGAACCACTGCCCTAGAAGATTATGGACATGGAGAAGCCCTGATAGTAGGATCAGAAACCAGATTGACTACATTCTGATGCAGAAGATTTAGAAACGCACTAACAATAGCAAAAACAGTTACCAGTGCTGACTGTGATAGTGACCACAGATTACATACAGGAACACTGAGGATAAAGTTGAAGAAAGTCAAGTATATAACAGGAAACACTAAATATGATCTGTGTACATTGAGTAATGACAAGGAAATACAAAACAAATTCAACATAGAAGTACAGAACAGATTTGATATATTGTCTGATCTAGAGATATTATTGCAGGATGTGGATGATCAATGAGAAATGTTGAAGAATTCAATCAGTTTGGCTGCAGAAACAACTATTCCAAAATTAAAGAAGGTGGGTCGTAAGAAATGGATGACAGAAGAAATTTTACACCTAATGGAAACAAGAAGACTCAACAAAAATAATCCTGCCAAATATGTAGAAATTCACAGACAAGTCAGAATAATATGCAAGGAGGCAAAAGAAGCATGGTTTGAGGAAAAGTGCTTAGACATTGAAAAACAACACAACAGTCAAAATACCAAATTAGTGCACAAAAGAATTCAGGAACTTACTAATAAAAGAACAAGTACATCAACAGGCTGTCTAAAAACTAAAGATTGCAAAATCATAATAGAAAAAGATCAGATTCTATATGTATGGACAGATTATGTGAAAAACCTTTATAATGATAACTGAGAGGAACAGTATGATATTAGATTTAATAATGAAGGGCCGCCAATTTTGAAGATGGATGCTCGAAATGTTCTTAAGCATTTGAAAGCTGGCAAGGACCCCGGTGCAGATAACATCACAACATAAATGATTAAAGCTTTAGAAGAATTTGGACTAGATCAAGTCACCAGACTGCTGAACACATTATACGATACTGGAGATATACCTTCTGAATTATGTAACTCTGTATTTATTGCAATCCCAAAGAAATCAGGAACCTTGGAATGTGATCAACATAGAACAATTAGTATAATGAGCCACATCACATAGATTTTGCTACGAATTATCATGCAAAGAGTGAGGAAGAAAATACAACATGAAATAGGGAAAGAACAATGTGGGTTTGTAGAAGGAAAGGGTACAGTAAATGCTGTGTATATGCTGCGAACAGTTATTGAATGCTATAGAAGTAAACAAGGATATACACCTTTGCTTTATTGACTACACAAAGGCTTTTGATAGAGTTAGACATGTCAACATGGTAGATATGCTTGCAGATCTATAAATTGATGGGAAAAACATTAGACTTATAAAAACATATATTGGAAACAACAAGCTGCCATAAGGATTGATAATGAAGTGGGACAATATCAACCTATTAAGAGAGGTGTTAGGCAGGGATGTGTAATGTCTCCAGATCTTTTTTCCCTGTACAGTGAAAATATTTTCAGGAATGTAGAAGATATAAATGGAATCAGCATTGAGGACGAAACATCAATAACATTAGATATGCAGATGATACAGTATTGATTGCAGACAATTCACAAGATCTACAACATCAGTTGTTGTACACAGTGAGCAGCTGGGGTTGGAATTAAATTGTAAGAAGACACAGGTTATGGTCGTCACTAGGAAGAACGAAGTACCACAATGTAATATACAAGTAAATGGGAATATTCTTCAACAAGTGAATCGGTACAATTATCTCGGAACAGTCATAACATCTGATGGGAGATGCCTTGAAGAGATTAGAACAAGAATCGCCATGGCGAAAGTAGCCTTTAGCAAGATGAAAAACATTCTGACCAATAAAAAGATGTCAATTGAAACGAGAAAAAGAGTGTTGAGGGGATACATAGAGCCTGTTCTTTTGTATGGATGTGAAACTTGGACAATGTGCAGTCAAGTTGAAAAACATCTGATGGCTGCAGAAATGTGGTTTCTGAGGAAAATGCAAAGAATACCATGGACAGACAGAAAAACCAATGACCAAGTACTACAGGAGACAAATGAAAATCGTAAATTGATTAGAGAAATTAGACGTAGACAGTCAACATTTTTTGGACATGTTATGAGAAGAAATGGATTGGAGAACTTAGTGACAACTGGCAAGATCGAAGGGAACAGACCAAGAGGAAGACCGAGAGGAAAATACCTGGATGGCTTGGCCACATGGCATGGACGAGACAGGAACACTGAGCTGATCCACGACGCTGGTGATCGAGTGAAATGGCGAGTCATGACCACCCACGCTTTCCGGCATGGCACATGATTGATTGATTGAATGGAGAGAGAGAGAGAGAGAGAGAGAGAGAGAGAGAGAGAGAGAGAGAGAGAGAGAGAGAGAGAGAGAGACAGACAGACAGACAGACAGACAGACAGACAGAGACATATATTTTTCACGTGGCTGCGGGGACAGCCCATTCATAAAATAGATAAACAACATTTTCAAGGGCTTTCAACACAGAAAGACACACACAGTAAGGAAATAATTGTTGCGATGTTCTAGGGGGTAAGACGGTCGACGCGATACTGTCCACACAACTGCATCAAGTGCCGACTGTTCGAGAAAATACCAAATATGCCACGAAAGCATAAAATCAGGGTTATTTACATGTTATCTTTTACTTGGTAGGAAGTCCAGTATACCAACTTAAGGTTTTCTTAAACTGTTGTGGTGTCAAATGAACGACAGCGTTAAGAGCCCTTAAGATAACAGCAATAACTGAACAGTGGCGTCAACCTGTATGCAAATAAAAGGCACACACACTGATATACACAGTCACGCACTGTCGAATTTTTTTACATTACTTGGCAAACGAAACAGGATGTAGTAACCAGGTATCTTGAGTTCTTCGTGATGACGGTGAAAGTCGGATTTCTATAACCAGAGCTGAATTAATTGCAGTTGGTTGCTTTTGTATGAAACGCAGTATGTCGCTAATACAATAGATTTAAACAGGGAGAACAGTTGTATATCATTATGCCCACTTCGCTATCTCTATTCAGACGTTCTGTTTTTGGTTTGTAAATCATCTGCCGTATAGCTGGGTTTGATGTTCGTGTTATAATTACTATTCTTACACTTTCGTGCGTTAAACTAACTGTCTTTTTTTTAAAAGTCCGCGTCAAGCAATTGATATGTGCATTGATTTGTCGAGCACTGACGTCGATGCAGGCAAAAACGTGCTTCTATTGTTACAGGCTTTGAATCTTACATCAAATCAACATCAACCAGTCAATCAGGTGCCGTCTCCACAATGAAGTTCTCCAACATTAAGTCTTGCCTTGTGTATATTCTGATTGACTGCTGTTCGTTTATCTCTTGATCTTATCTTCCCACTTGCTTTGCTATTTACATCTTAGTCACCATCGCAAAACAACAAAGGAAATGTTAAAGTAATTTGTTTACCATTTCCACGTGTAAGTCATATATAGCTAGTATTATCCACTTATTTTATAGATACAGATAATATTAAAGTGCAGTGCTAGGTTTTCAGATATTCTAGGCTATGACATAACGACGTGAAGTAGCCAGTTCTCTCCCTCGCCAAATTTCCACCTCAAATAATTTCTAGAAATTTAACACAGTCGGTTCCTTGTTGTCAGTTGCATGAGGTTGGGTTGACCCCACAAAGCCGTTTAAGTCGAAAATCAAAATCTTACCTTACTGGGTTTTCAACAAGCACATGTCAAGCAACGGCACTAACCACGATGTTATATAGACATATACATATAGACAGTATCTCACTTTGTTTTAAGTTGAATCTACCGTGTATCGGATCTCACTTTGTTTGTGTCGATTTTTTAAACTATAGATTGAATCGAACTACTTAACGTAAAATTGCCACACACACAAAATCATCCGTGTTGAAGTCGATCGTTACGTATTGCAAAAGATCAGCACTTTTTGTGTGTGTTAAAGATTGTATCTCACTTTCTTTGACACCGAAACATCCCATTGCAGCTAGTATCTCAATTTATTTCGTCTAGAATGTTCCTTGTACAGAACTCACTTTGTTCTAATTTAGTTTGTCGACTGACCTGGGATTCCAGGTCGACCCAACCTAAAACTGGTACTAGGAAATGTTCTGGCTTGTAAAGGCGACCGTATGGTAATGACCACATCGTCCAGCGAGTACCGTTGGTCTAACAATATAAGGTTAGCACCATATACCTATTACGCCTGATGGTATAAAAAGAGGTCCTATAATATAAGTTTCAACACACATTATCATACACACTTGCGTTTCCATGAAGTCCTTGAAAAGCCTGATGTTCGACGTTTATATAAATATAATAACAGTCGTTTCAATACTGAAAGGCAGAAACAGTACAGAACTAACAGACCTAAGTGCAGCAGAACGTGAACTATGTCGAAAATCCAGTATGGCTGTAATACAATAGATTCCTTCTCATTGCTATATACCTGGAAATGGAGAAGCCGACCGATTAGCACAGGAAGGTGGGAGACTACCTCAGCTTGATATAGACATAATCTATGATGAGGCCAAGAGATTTAACAGAAGCACTTATAGAACCTAGTGAAAATCAGAGCATCTAGGTCACCAGACAGATGATGCAGATTACCAACTCAGTCGAAAAGGAAAAGTTACAATCTTCAGATTACAAGAGGCTACAACAGGCTGAAATACCACATGTTTAATAAGCTAAAAATTGGAGATACTGATAAATGTAACTGTGGAACTGGTAAAATGACAGCTACACATTTATTGCAGGAGTGTCCAGCATATACAGAACAGAGAAGATATATTCTGGCCTACACCCACTTCATTAGAGAACAAACTCTACGGGCATATCAACAAGCTTCAGCTGACTGCTGCTGTCATTGCAATATTCATATTGACTTCTGAATGTGAATGAAGAAGAAATAGAAGACACTAGTCTGAAACTGCCCATGAAACTTTGAGAACCCCTGGAAACCACAAAGGCCACTAAGTAATACAATATTTTAAAACTGACAGATGTCTGTGTGCACTCATATGTGACTTATGATACAAATGGTTGACGTTGTTAAGACAGAGAAGGCTAAAACAAGCATACAGCAACTTGGCTACGGTATAGCAGCGGGATAATTGTACACCACTTGAGACATACGTCGCTTAAAATGTCGCTTAAAAGTCGACATGGTCGACTTCATTGCACCAGGTTTTTATCCCATATGGCTCGGTCTCTTTCCGCAGAGAGTGGAAAGTGTCGCAAAAAGCACGAACTCCGTAGCTCTAGCGACGACCCAAGGAGTCTCAGAAAAATTTCACTCGTGAACCGAAGGATGCAGCCCGGAATCGAACCCACACCCTTCGGAGCCCGAGTTAAACGGCTTGACCACTTCGCCACGGAGACTCCCTGAGTACTTCATGAGACATACGTGCTAGCTCCAGATTTGTATAGACCAATCGGTACATGATGAGGTGATGGAGTCAATATGCCAGTCTATGGCTTTTACTGTCCAGGATATTTCCTGCTACCAATGTTTGTGATGGGTCGATCTGGGAGCGCTGGCCAGTTTAGCTGTGCCGACGATAGAGATGCAGCTGGTAGGATGTCCGGTGTTGGACTTGTCAAGGGATTGAGACCAGATGAAAGAAAATGATAATGATAACGATAAATGAACGAAGAAAGACACAAACTCTCCAATGAGAGAGAAAGAGAGAGAGAGAGAGAGAGAGAGACAGA
Source organism: Cepaea nemoralis (assembly GCA_014155875.1). Taxonomy (NCBI): domain Eukaryota; kingdom Metazoa; phylum Mollusca; class Gastropoda; order Stylommatophora; family Helicidae; genus Cepaea; species Cepaea nemoralis. Next base: position 268,321 of record JACEFZ010011166.1, read on the forward strand.
CAGACAGACAGACAGAGACACAAAGAGACAGAGAGAGACATAGAGAGACATAGAGAGGAGACAGAGAGAGAGACACATAAAGAGACAGAGAGACAGATAGTGAGAGACATAGAGAAATATATAGTGAGAGACAGAGAGAGCCAGAGAGATACAGAGAGAAACAGAGAGAGAGATAGAGACACAGAGAGAGAGACAGAGTCAGAGAGTGAGAGAGAGGGTCAAAGAGGGTCAGAGAGAGACAGAGAGAGACACAGAGAGACAGAAATAGACAACGAGAGAGAGAGAGAGAGAGAGAGAGAGAGAGAGAGAGTCAGAGAGAGTCTACCTTGCAGATAGATTGTGAACAGTCAAAGGCTTGACTCAAGCATATGAGACCAGCATTTGAGATAGCTAAGCCGGAAAAAATGTTTGTGAAGTCGGACGTACTGTACCACAACAGTCTTGACGAGACAGTGTGAGGCAATTCACTCGCTGATAACGATGACCACCTGGCCGACAGACTGAAAAAAAAAAGAGAAACCCAATACCAACTTTTATAATGCTGGATTGATTCTGGCCGTATCAGTTGGAAAACGAAATAAAACAGCCACTCCCGAAGACTGAACCCTGACAACTGTCGTGGTAGCACACCTGTCTACAGGCTCAGTGCTCATGTGTTCGGATCCCCTTTTATTAACGGATTTTATTTTTCATTGCCTGTGGCTTTTATGTCAACCTATTCCACAATGGTCACCATGACATTTTCTGGGAAGTAAAAGTTGTCTGTTATCTTAAACTTACAATAGAAATCTGGTCGCCATATATTGTCTGAAAACTTATAATGAATTAACTGTTGATTGATTCCTGAGGTGTACTGGCCTTTATTTACAAATCCTTGTTTCCATTTCCTGGTACGGCCTATGGCTATTCATGGTAAGTCTTCAAGTGACATAGACCACGATTGGTGATGTCGAGTGGTCTATAATGTGAAACTATCACCTGATGCCAAATGAGCCTCATGGAGTGAAAAAGAGTCTTTTACTTTACTTTACTTTACTTTACTTTACTTTACTTTACTTTACTTTACTTTACTTTGCTAGTTAGTTAGTTAATTAGTCGAGGTTCCAACTTCACGGCAACGGGTCGTCCCCATTATGCTCCGTTCCTGTGCCAGTGAATATCACACAAAATGCTCCCCACTGTCCAATGTGAAAAGTGAAATAGGCAGAAGTCTCGGCAATCCAACAGCCCGCACAGTTGCACTGTGCATAATGCCGCTGCCAGAATGCCAACACAAAATTAATCCACGAAAACGGCTGCCAGAATGCCAACACAAAATTTATCCACGAAAACCACAGTTCATCGTCGATGTACTCGGCAGTCACCAGAAAGACCTCAGTGACCCGGATTTTCTCACATGGCTCGGTCTTTTACCGCAGGGCGACCCGCCGAAAGTGTCGCATAAAGCACGAACTCCGCAGCTTCAGCGCCGACTCCCGGGAGTCTCCTGAAAAATGCACTCGTGAACCGAAAAGGCAAATCAGTCAATTCAGCAACAGCCGGTAGCCATTGTTCCGAACATGCAGGTCACTGTACAGGACAGATGTAAAAGCATTCCTCGCGAATTTCACAGCTCACAGTGTCGCCCACGCACTCACTCAGTATCAGGGCGACGGAACCATGTACTACCAGTCCAACATGAGGAAAATGCGATTGCAAACCGTAGCTGCAAGCATAAACGCGCCACAGGCCTTAACGGTTCAACGCCTAACCGCCATTTTGGCGACCGGAAGTCTACTTTTACTTTACTTTACTTTACTTTACTTTACTTTACTTTACTTTACTTACAGCCTTGGTAAAGTTAGTTACATATCCTTTATAGGACGTCGCAGTCAACCCCAATATTTTGGCTGTTTGTGATTTCTTGGCAAGTTTATGTTCTGTAAGGATTCCTTCGCTTTTCTTACGATCGGAACTCATACTATTGTATGAAAACCCACGCAAGGTGGTCTGCTGACAAATCGCCTGCAGCTGTGTTTGAAACGCAAATAGCGGGATTACGAAATGCGCCCGAATCCCCTTCGTGACAGAGGCGGCTATCATATTTGTGTTCGTTGAACCAGGCGCCAAAGTAAACAGTGAATACTATTGTGAACATATTCTGAGACATGGTTTGCTGCGTGTAATTCAAGCGATATGTGGTCGCCATAACTGGACATTATAGCAAGACGGAGCTCCATCTCACACAGCCTGAAGTACGATCAACTTTCTTCGTCAGAGGAATGTTAACTTCATCGAGCCAGACATGTGGCCACCGGAACAGTCCTGATTGAAACCCAGCAGATTATGCTATATGGGATGCTTTGCAAGAAAAAGTCTACCTTCGGCGAACATTTACCACAGTTGAGCAGCTCAAGTTGGCAACAATTGAAGAATGGAGAAATCTGGGGCAGCGTTTTATTGACAGTAGCATAAACGAGTGTCTTTTTCTTCCTAGAAAAATCTCGTTGAGAAGCAAGGAAGGACACGTTAACATGATTTCTGATGTGCTAAATACTTGGCAAACAAAAGTACACGTAACAATATACCTTAATTGAATTATACTTTTTAAATAACGCGTATGCTACAAGATGTTCTCACTTTTTTGGCCCACCCTGTACAAGTAAACTTTTGTTAGTGAGATCATGACTGTTAGGTGAATATGTGTGTATGCGAGGGAGTGTGTATTTGCGTGTTATTGAGTGGGTACATAAATGTGAGAGTTTGTGTAAATGATGTAAGTATTATGCAGGTATTATGTATGTGTGTGTTTATGCATATCTCTGTGTGTGTATGTATGTCTGCCTGCCTACCTGTCTTATAACATGGTAATATGCATTGTTTATGTCCACAGCATTCATTTGCAATATTTGTTTTTACTGTGTGAATGTAACATGCAAAATAGATATCTGATGTACGAAAGATGAGTGATTGGACGGGCCAAATGTAAGAACCAATTTGTGACCGTTTGAAAATAAAGTTCGTTCGTTCGCTTGTTCCAGAGATCTCGGTTCCTGGTGGTCTGTAATCAATTCTGTAGATGTAATTCCTGCAATGCAAACGTCTTCGTCTTAGGCCATCCACATCATCGCTCTCTCGGTCCGCCTTTCCTCTTCTGCCACTGATCTTTCCTGTTGTCACGATATTTTTATGTGCTTCTCTTCTCTCTACTTGACCATAGAACATTGCTTGGCTCTAGTCTATCGGTTAAATATAACATTCTACTCTCATTAACCTGTACAGACACTCGTTAGTCACTGTCAGTTCAATGTATTTGCAGCATTTGTCCAAGAAACTCACCCCCGTTGGTTCCAAGGTCTTCATAACCCGTTCTTCCACATTCCTAGATTCACCGCCATATAGCAGACAAGCTTTTGTGTAAAGTACTCTCATTGTGACATTTAATTTGACAAACCTTTAAGCTTCTGAAATGCAACGTTTGTTTGGCGTATTCCGCTCCTAAATTTTGTCAGAATCGTAAGAATGCTGCTAATAAAGTTGAACTATGGCAAATAAACACACAGAATTTAGATCTAATGAATGTGGAGGAGTAAACAGTGTAAATAAAGACAAATATATATAACTTTAATACTGCTCAATGTTCTTCTTCTGTACTCACGAATAAACAAATTAATAGTGATAATAAGAGTTATATAATAAGAGTGATAATAAGATAATAAAAGTTAAATGATGGCTGGGATGATATCTGTATCTGTGATAGTGATCTTAGTCAACAGCCGGCAAATAGAGGTATGAGAAATAAGGAATTCACATACACTCAAGGAAGATGTCTTTCTGGATGAGCACGGGGAAAAAGTACGAATGCCAATACATAAACTTAGAGACATATTAATAATGACATTGGAATTTATCAATCGCCATAACAATTTTAATTCAGCGAATTTGCTCTTGCATTACTTATGCAAAGAGTACCATGGACAGATAGAAAAACCAATGACCAAGTACTACAGGAGACAAATGAAAATCGTAGACTGATTAGAGAAATTAGACGAAGACAGTCAACATTTTTTGGACATGTTATGAAAAGAAATGGATTGGAGAACCTATTGACAACTGGCAAGATCGAGGGGAACAGACCAAGAGGAAGACCGAGAGGAAAATACCTGGATGGCTTGGCCACATGGCATGGACGAGACAGGAACACTGAGCTGATCCATGACTCTGGTGATCGAGTGAAATGGCGAGTCATGACCGCCCACGCTTTCCGGCATGGTACATGATTGATTGATTGAATTATGTTTCATTCATCAATGTCCTTTACTACACAAACGACATAGACTTTATAGACTTGCGTGCAGGGAGAGGGCGAACAATGGACCAGACTGACACACTGAACACTCCTAGGGTGGCAAGGCGAGTACATCAGTCAAGAGATGGATGTTACGCTGTAACTTTGACCAGGTTGACACGCTGAACACCCACCCCAGGGAGGCAGAGCGAGTACAAGAGTCACAGGATGGGTGTAACGCTGTAACTGTGACCAGACTGACACGCTGAACACCTCAAGGGGAGGCAAGGTGAGTACATGAGTCAAGGGATGGATGTAACGCTGTAACTGTGACCAAACTGGCACGCTGAACACCCACCCAAGGTAGGCAAGGCGAGTACATGAGTCAAGGGATGGATGTAAGTTGTAACTGTGACCAGACTGACACGCTGAACACTCCCAGGGAGGCAAGGCGAGTACATGAATCAAGGGATGGATGTAACATGATACGTGTATGCACCGACATGCTCAGCACGATTTCTTATCTGCGAATCTAAAACAGAATAAAGAAAGACATGAAAGACACAGGGATAGAGTGTTGACTGTAAACAGATATAGATCTGGCTAACATCAGAGTACATGAGTCAAGGGATGGATGTAACGCTGCGTTACAGCGTTACATCCATCCCTTGACTCATGTACTCACCTTGCCTCCCCTTGAGGTGTTCAGCGTGTCAGTCTGGTCACAGTTACAGCGTTACACCCATCCTGTGACTCTTGTACTCGCTCTGCCTCCCTGGGGTGGGTGTTCAGCGTGTCAACCTGGTCAAAGTTACAGAACAGAACATCAAGCCAAACGAGGTGGAGTTAGACTAGATCACTATGCTCGCAGCCGAAGAATAGTCAACCAATAGAGAACTCTTGACGCCGAGGAAGATACCGAAAAGAGGGTTTGAGCACTTATGGACGAATAGTTCGATGTGCAATGAGGATGATCTGTCGTCTAACACAAACACCACCCATCTTCCATCACGCAGACAGAAAAGAAATGTCATGTACACTGTCCACATCATCTCTTTTCTTATAAACACCCAATCTGAGATTGTATTACTATAAACGGACGCCCCAGTAATATCAAACTCCATGACATCTGAAATAAGAGTCAGTACATTGCCAGATCTATATCTGTTTACAGTCAACACTCTATCCCTGTGTCTTTCATGTCTTTCTTTATTCTGTTTTAGATTCGCAGATAAGAAATCGTGCTGAGCATGTCGGTGCATACACGTATCATGTTAGCCACCCCCTCCCCACGCATCAAAGGTACATAAGCAGATCACCTGGAGGATTATTTAATCACTGACAGCGTTAGGTGGAGGAGATAGGCTGCAATTACGAGCCTTTACCTTGCTTCCACAGAATATTACACAAGATGGATCTATGTAGTTTTTATATGAACACCCTTAGCATATTGACATTTTTACGCAAATGTTTACTCATGTTATTTCAATGGCGCTAAGGGTTCCTAGTTACTCGGGATTTCAATTTTAGATAGATGAATATCTTCAGCATCATCATCATCGTCATCATCATCATCATCGTAATCATCATCGTAATCATCGTAATCATCATCATCATCATCATCATCATCATCACCCTCATCATCGTCACCGTCATCATCTAGTCTTGTGCATAATCATTACACATTAAGTCTCTCGAGATGTCTCTCCATGCCTCTCTTTTACTACACAAACGATATAGACTTGCGCGCTTGGAGCGGGTGAGCAATGGACCAGACTGACACGCTGAACACCTCCAGGATGGCAAGGCGAGTACAAGAAGACATCATAATCTTTGCGGAGCTTCAGAGATGCCGACACATAGGTGTTGGTTATGATCTTAAGTTCGCGACTGTAGACAGAAGATCTCCTTGTAGACCTAATGGCTACGGTCATCGACCAGTATGGTCTGTTACAGTTTATATTTTAATATATAAAGTAGTGACGCGCTAAATTAGATGATTGAATTACCATAAAACGAGAAGTAAATTAGATGATGTTCACCTGCAGATGTTGAGCTTAGCATATTTGGAATTTTCAAAGATAGTCATATCAATGTGTGGAGGATGAGAAAAGACATAGAGCTAATGCACAGGTGCAAACATCCATACATTGTCAAAGTTATAAACCCCGGCACACTAGAAATGTTTCGCCATATGGTAAAAATATAAAAATAAAAATTGAAAACTTGATGCAGACAGTAATTTGTAAACCAGTGTGCAGTTTACACTTATGGACTAATTGTTAGTGTAAATTTGTAAACCAGTGTCTAATGCATATATTTGTAGAAACTTTCTTGTTATCATTATCCTTGTCTTTGCATAATCTATTTACATGTATTTTAACAGAATTATTTCTCTTAACGTGGAGCTGGGGTTGCGGTCCCAACACAATAGCCAGCCCATCTTCAAACTTGCTATCTTTAAAACGTTTTCTACCATGGAATACAGTTGAAATATCACTTAATGGCTGAAAGAAGAAAATATAAAAATAAAACGCATTCTATATAAAGAAATAGAGCTAATGCAATTGTGCAAACACCGATGAATTGTCAAAGTTACAAATTCCAGCATTGTTTCGCCATATGTAAAAAATCAACTTGGTGCAGACAGTAAGACAAAATAAGGCAATAAGGCTTTTGTCCACCTATGTATTCTAGCCCACTGAATCAGCACTAGACGCCAAGCTGTATGGAAATAAAGAGAGAAAAACCGTCGAGTTAATTAAATCTTGCCTGATCGTGTAATCATCAGAACATCAAAGATAGCAATAACAAGTAGCAGCAGCAGCAGCAGCAGCAGCAGCAGCAGCAGCAGCAGCAGCAGCAGTAGCAGAAGAAGAAGAAGAAGAAGAAGAAGAAGAAGAAGAAGAAGAAGAAGAAGAAGAAGAAGAAGAAGAAGAAGAAGAAGAAGAAGAAGAAGAAGAAGAAGAAGAAGAAGAAGAAAGAAGAAAGAAGAAAAAGAAGAAGAACAAAGAGAAGTAGGAGGAGCGAGAATGGAAGAGGGGAAAGAAGCATTAAGAAGAAGCAAGGAGAGAAAAAGAAGGCAGAAAAAGTAAAAACAAGGCTTATTAAAAGTACAACATGGAGCAAGACCTGAAAGACTAGCGCTACGACATTGTGTAAAGAGAAAAATGGAAATATCTGCGCTTGCAGCCTTACAGGTCCGTTAGCTGAATTAAGTTATGCTTGTGACCTCTGACCTTTAAAACATAAGATGAATGTTAACCGTTGACATAAGCTGGTGCAGTGAGCAAACATGTCTGAGAAAACCAGTGAAGTGTATCTTTGTTCACTACATTTTTGAACTGCTTCATTGTCTGGTATCTGTTAGAAACGTGGTGCATGTGAGGACTTGTTTATGCCACGGGTTGTGAGGTTAGTTAACGGGAACCTCTTTGTACATAATAGTCGTTTGGTATGCATAGGTCAAGGTTTGCATAGAAAGAGGAAACTTTAGCACCAACAGCATTGAAAGGAGGAGGAGTAGGAGGAGGAGGAGGAGAAGAAGAAGAAGAAGAAGAAGAAGAAGAAGAAGAAGAAGAAGAAGAAGAAGAAGAAGAAGAAGAAGAAGAAGAAGAAGAAGAAGAAGAAGAAGAAGAAACTCGGTAGCAGCAGAATTAGCAGAAAAAGCATTAACAGCAGCAGTAGCAGAAGCTGACGCTGCAGCAGGAGAAGAAGAGGAGCAAGTTGCAGTTGCAGAAAGGGAAGCTGTAGGAGCAGAAGCAGAGAAACAAGCTGAATTAGCAGCAAAGAAGGAAAGCTGGGGCAACAGAACAGACTGCAAAAGCATTGGAAGAAGAAGAAATAAAAGCTGCAACAGCATAAGAAGAAACTGCAGCAGAAGGAGCTACATCACAGCATTAAAAAAAATATAAAAACCAGCAACAGCAAAAGCATAGAAGAAGGAAACGCTGCAACAGCAGTAGAATAAAATGAAGGAAAAGAATGCCTCGCAGATCTTTTAGTAATCACTATCACGGCAGAAACACGTGCGGTTTGACATTGGTCATGTCCAAAGTCTATTTAATCTAATCTCGCCGGTTATGAAAACACCACGCAATATGGAAAAAAGGCGTCACGACTGAATAGGCTCTTCCAAACGGGTATGAAAAGGTTAGGTCAGAGTTGGAGAATGCGGAAGAAACCCAGATTTCAATACGGGGTGTACTTTAGTATACCCTGCCACAGAATGTGTGTAAATGTGCACATATGTGTGCAAACAAATTTCCCGAATGTATAGTCATTAAAGGTAGCCAGGGCAGCGCAGTGACTAGCATGCTTGCCTGCCGGTCCAGTTCGAATCCTCTCGAGGCGGGAATTGCATTGTTTAAAGTGATCTGGAGCTGCTGGTATCATTAGTATTGGGGCTCTTCACTGGCTGTTGAATACGAGGAACGGAGCAGGTATAGGAATGTCGAGAGTGCTATGACGCCGGTTCTTGGCTACACCTCAGCTCAAGTCATCTTTACTCCCGAGTGGAGGCAGTTTAAAATGACCTTTAGGAAACGTTCTGTGAATTAATGGCGACCGAAGTTATAATAATCACAGCACCTAGTGAGTGCTAGAACTATATACCGAATATGGCTTAGGACGTGGACAAGTTTTATCTTACTGTTTACTGTTTTAATTAAACAAACATACACAAATCTCGCGGGTGTTGATTTTGGGTAATTATGTGTGGGATAATGCCAAATTGAATTTGATAGCATACTGTTGGTATGAATATACTATTTCTTATCTCTGTTTGCGAACAAATGCATATTTGGATATTTCAGTATCGATCAGTTGATAAATAAGCACACTTGCAGTTTTGACATCCGATTACGATGTATCGGTCTATTCTGCTATCCTTTGTGATCAGACTTACTAGATATTAAAATTTTGTAGCTTGCTTCAGAAGTGTACTGCTTACCTTACACTTGTCAATGTCAGCAATGTTTGTTTACTTTGAAACCGCTTTTGTCAGTCTGTTGTCATTCTCATATCTCGCAACTTCCTGGTTACTTTGGCCCCGATAGAAAAACTAGAGACTTCAATACTATCTTTATTGTCAAGTGTTTAGTTGTATATTATCTTTATTCTCAAGTGTTTAGTTGTACAATATCTTTATTGTCAAGTGGTTCTTCTTCTACTTACACCCTTTATTCCATATTGGTGTATAGGCTCTCAATCAACTCATCCAAAGTTCAATATTCTTATCTATCCCATACAACTCCGTCCATGTCCTTCACACATTTTATTTTTCATGTCCGTCTCTATTTCGTTTTCCACGTGTTTTTGGGTCTTTCTCTATTTCTTTTGCAATGTTGATTCCAGGTAATGGAATTTCTTGTATTACAATTCCCAGATGTTCTCAATGAATGTCCAATATCGAGCACCAGCGTCTTTTCTTGACCACTTATTTCACTAATATTTGTCATGTTTCTCTCCATGAGCTTCACATTGGTGATTCTGTCATACAATTTTATTTGAACTCGCTCGCTTTGAATTCAAGCGTAGTCACATTTGTATACACTAATCTCTGATTCACAAATGTATACACTAAACACGGTCCCAAAAATGTGTACACCAAAGACTGATTCCCAAATGTGTACACTAAACACTGATTCTTGCGTGTGGATTAGCTTTCCCTATTACCAGTATCCCTCACCATCAGAGGAATCCACTCCGACTTCAGACGTGCTTGATTTTACGTCCCAGCGTCAAGGACGATAAGTCAACATTTTAGTCCAACTGACAGGTATAGGATTTGAACCGACATTAGCACACCGGATGCTTAAGAACTGGCGCTCTTATCCATTGGGCCACGCTGAGCTCCATACCATTTGAGCCCTTCTATTTTGCGCAGGCAACAATTAGTGTAATAGTTGAAGTTCATTTGTAATCCTTCTTGTATCTCTCCATGTTTCTGATCCACAACTTAACGGCAACACGGAATATTCTATGTTTGGTGCGAAGTTTTATTTCTTCTGTCTCCCACGCAAGTTCTTGTGCTATTAAAGCACCGCGTGCCTTTTGTATTCTTATTTTGATATACGCATCTGTTTCCCCTTCTTTGTTCACTTTGCTACTAAGATACATGAACGATGCCGCCTCTTCAAGTGAGGTGTCACCAGGGGCGATCAGGTGATCATTTGGGTGGAATTGTTGGTTTGCGTCTAGAGATTGGTTGAAGCTATCCTGATCGTTTCTTGTTTAGTGTACACATTTGGGAACCAGTGTTTAGAGTACACATTTGTGGGCCAGTGGTTAGTGTACATGTTGGGAATCAGTGTTTTGTGTACATATTTGTGAGCCCGTGTTTAATGTATACATTTGTGAATCACAGTTTAGTGTATACAAATGTGAATCGGTGCTTAATGTACACATTTGTGGATTAGATTTTAGTGTCAGTTTGTAAACCAGTGTCTAATGTACACATTTGTAGAAACCTTCTTGTGATCATTATCCTTGTCTTTGCATCATTTATTTACGTGCATGTTAACATAATTATTTGTCTTAAATTAGAGCGCTGGTTTAGTGCCCTTAAGGTCCAACACGACAGCCAGTTCATGTTCAAACTTGCTCTTTTAGAAGTTTTCTGCCATGGCTAATTAATAATTAATAATCGAGTAGCGTTTTGTTTATAAAATACTAGCTGACCCGGCCCGGCTTCGCCCAGTCCTTGGTGGGGAGCATCTCATTTAATTCATATAAGTAGTCATATAAGCTCACGTTCCCGTTCCCGACTATCTATCTGTCTGTCTGTCTGTCTATCTGTCTGTCTGTCTGTCTGTCTGTCTGATCCGGCCCGGCTTCGCCCAGCCCCTGATGGGGAGCATCTCATTTAATTCATATAAGTAGTCATATAAGTTCCCGTTCCCGACTGTCTGTCTGTCTGTCTGTCTGTCTAATCATTTATTGGTTGCAGTTAGAACAACCTTAGATAAACGAAGACCAACTTACAAAAAGCATTAGAAAGAGCACTTGAAAGATCTTTACATCTTCCCCAACAATTAACTTGGGTAAATGGAGCAGCGGCAGCAGCAGCAGAAGAAGAAGAAAAAGGAGGAGTAGGAGCTGGGAGGAGGAAGAGGGAGGTGGAGGAGGGAGGAGGAGGGAGGAGTAGGAGGGAGGAAGAGATAGGCGGAGAGAGGAGGAGGAGGAAGGAGGAGGAGTAGTAGGGAGGAGGAGGGATTAGGAGGAGGAGAGAGGAGGAGGGAGGAGGAGGAAGGAGGAGGAAGGAGGAAGGAGGAGGAAAGAGGAGGATGAGGGAGGAGGAGGAGGCAGGAGGAGGGAGGAGGAGGTGGGAGGAGGAGGGGAGGAGGAGGGGCAGGAGGACGAGGGAGGAGAGGGGAGGATGGAGGAGGAAGAGGGAGGAGAAAGAGGGAGAAGAAAGAGGGAAGAGGGAGGAAGAAGGAGGAGGAGGAGGGAGAAGGAGGGAGGAGAAGAATGCAGGAGGAGGAGGGGGAGGAGGAGGGAGAAGGAGAGGGAGGAGGAGGGAGATGGAGGAGGAGGGAGGAGGAGAAGGTGGGAGGAGGCGGAGGGAGAAGGAGGAGGGAGGAGGAGGGAGGAGGAGGAGGAGGAGAAGGAGGGGGAGGAGGAGGGAGGATGAGGAGGGAGGAGGAGGAAGAGGGAGAGGAGGAGGGATGTGGAGGGAGGAGGAGGAGGAGGAGGAGGAAGGAGGTAGAGGGAGGAGGAGGAGGAGAGAGGATGAGGAGGGAGGAGGAGAAGGGAGGAGGAGAAGGGAGGAGGAGGGATGAGGAGGAGGGAGGAGGGAAGGGAGGAGGGAGGAAGTGGGAGGAGAAGGAGGAAGAGGGAGGAGAAGGAGGAGGAGGGAGGAGGGGGAGGACGTAGGAGGAGGAGGGAGGAGGAGGGAGATGGAGGAGGGAGTAGGAGGAGAGAGGAGGAGAAGGGAGGAGGAAGGAAGAGGAGTGATTAGGAGGAGGGAGGAGGGCGAGGAGGCAGGAGAAGGAAGAGGGAGGAAGAGGGAGGAGGAGGAAAGAGGAGGAGGAAGGAGGAGGAAGAGGGAGGAGGGAGGAGGAGGAGAAAGAGGGAAGAGGAGGATGGAGGAGGGAGAGGGAGGAGGGGGAGGGGAAGAGGGTAGGAGGTGGAGGAGGGGAGAGGAGGAGGAGGAGGAATATAACGCATATGCCTGTAGATGTAATAATGGCTGAAGTTGTTCCATGTCTTCTTAGAGTTGGCGACAGTGTAAAGAAATATAAAATCTTCAAACTTGATAGAGATAAGGTAACTATTATTTATTTATTCTTTAAGCATAAAAAGATGAGTTACAATGTTATGCATTATGCATTATTTTTATGAAAACTTTGAAAATGCCTTAAAGATTGTATCATTATTTATTATAACTCATATGCCGGTACATAACTATGGACAAAGAGTTTATAAATCTTTGAAAACGATGCCACAATATGACTATAAGGTATACAGAAAAGTTATTCCCCTTGAAATAACATTTACAGAGTTAGGTCCCCTGAGATATATGAAAGTATAATGAAAAATGGAAAATTAAATAATATTGGGTAAGCAGCCGATTTCACACTAAAAAAATATGACAGTGGGCTGCGCTGGAATGAAAGGAAGACGTGTAGAAAATTTCATCTCAATCGGATGGGCCGTTCGCGAGCGCATAAAGGACATACGGACATACAGACAGACGGAGATCGCCTTTTATATATAAGACAGGCCTAGCACCATATACACAGTACGCCTCTTTACTTGCTTGCTTGCTTGCTTGCTTGCTTGTGTTCGTTGGCTTGAGTTCCAACGCGAAGTCCTGTATGTCGGATGAAGGCATCCTGTTGTCCAACATCAGTGTGATGTCATACAGGACCTGAGGTTTGCGTGAGTATCCGTTGTCCCATGTCTGGCTTATTAGTGTGCAGACTGGTGGTTCCTCGCCGTACAGGCAGACACTCTCCGACTTCGGAGGAATCAGCGATCCTACTGACTTTAGCCAGGACCCCGAAGGGTCCTGTTGCCCAGGACGCTCGACGAGGACGCGTCAATAGGTCTTGGCCAGTATATAACCCTGCCCTGGTGCCTTGAAACACCTCTGCGTCCCTCTCTTTATTTTATTATCGACATTCTAAAGGAATCAGGGTCGACTAATTGTTACGATCGAACGAACGAATTATTCTCAAAAGGTTAGGAATTGGGCACTCATCCGTGTCTGAAATTCTACCCTTCTTATTTCTCTGCTCATTAGTTCCTTTATGCATGATTATGAAGCTAATCTTAAACAACAACGACAACAACAGAAACAATTTGTATTATAAACGCATCGAAAGTGTGCAATAATCAATAATACAGGACTCACTAAAACATATTTTTCCACGGTAATTGTAATTAGCCAAGGTGGATGTAACGTACCAGAGTTAGAAGAATGTTTATCATATTGATTACTTTTTTGAGATTATTATTATCGTTTCCAGACTAACTAACTGATCCACGACTCTGGTGATCGAGTGAGATTGAAAAATAGTCCATCAACATCTCACGTGATGGATGGATGGATGGAGAATTGTTTATTTCAAGGGAGCATGTAGTATGTACTTAGACAGTGTTCAAATAGGTAGGGATTGGTGGTCTTTGATTTGTTGTGGAAGATTTTTCCACGACTGAGCTGCGGAGTGCGTGGAAGAACATGTGGCAATTAAACTCATGAATCATGTAATGCAAATATTTTCAGAATTGCCACGTAAACACAGTAATTGGGAGGGAAATTGGTGTGAAAGCAGAATTATTTATGGGCTGTTTAGGTTATTCCAAAATACGGAAAGCAACAAACATGAACTATCAAACAGCACCTATTTTGAACATCCAAATATCAACATGCATACAAAGAAGAAGCCGCTAGACTCTTAATTAGTCCCAACGCTGTTTTTTCAATGTCAGACATGGACAGTCTAGAAACACAGGCGTAAAATCACAGCACGTTAGTTGAGATACATAAAGAACGCATCTGCGAAAAAAAAAAAGGAAAAGATTGAGAGACAAATGAGAAACTAAGAACATGTGCTGGGATAACACCAATTGCTGACTTTATAGAACATAGAAGAATTTAATGGTTTTGACATCTAGCTAGAATGGAACAAGATCAATGAGCGGTCAGAGAGTACTACATGAGAGCCTCGGGATACAAGGCGAGAGGACAGCCTGGAAGAGATGAAGAGACATGGAGCAAAAGAGACATTGAAGGAATCAACGATGACATTAGCACAATCGTGAATCAAAAAATTACGTGTACGACGTCTCTGCGAAACTTCGTGACAAAAGCAGGACAAAAATGAAGAAGGGTTATAAAAGTTATGTATTGTCTTCATGAATACCAATACAACATATTTGAGGGTTATAAAAGCTACGTGTTGTTGTTGTTTGTCCATCAAGAATGATGATGACCATTCATTTCATCCAGTGGGGTCGAAAGTATGGAGCTGTGAGTTCTAAGATGGCTGATAAGGCCTATTTTGTCTCGAAATGTTCTTTGACAATGTGGACAAAGAATGATTGACGTTTCTGGAGGAGGATTTTCTGCAGTGGTTTTTTCTGTTCTGTCTTTTCTTCACAGCTCTCGCAGTCCTGGTTGCCTCACAAGTGACTGCACCCTTGCGTAATGATGCACGCCACGAATTTGGGTCTCTGGCTGCAGTCTCCCAGGTGTCATGAAGAATTCCAAAAGCATTCATTGAGATTTTCAGAGTGTCTTTAACGCGTTTCCTTTGGGAGCGTTTACTACAAAGCAACTCGCTGTAAAAAAAATCGTTTAGGGAGCCTGTGATCTGGCATGCGAGTCAAGTGACCAGCCCAGCGAATCTGATTCTTCATTAGTAAAGTGTGGATACTGGGCATGGACGCTCTTTCTAGGACTTCAGTGTCTGGGATCCTGTCTTGCCTTTTAATCTTCAGTAACTTCCTAAGGCAGACTGTGTGGAAGTGGTTTAATTTCCTAGCGTGTCGCTGATAAACAGTCCAGGTTCAAAAGCATATAGCAGTGTGGATAATACAACTGCTTTGTAGACTTTCAGCTTTGTTTGCAGGCTTATTCCATTTCTGTCCCATACATTCTTGTACAGTCTGCCAAAGGCCGCGCTCTGGCCTTAGAGATTCTTGCATTAACTTCATCATCAATTGTGGCAGCTTGTGACACAGTGCTGCCAAGATAGGTGAATTTGTCCATAACACTTAGACTATGACCATTCACTTTGATATTCGGCACAGTGTGATTATTCCCTGGAGCTGGTGGTACATAACTACAGTCTTCTCCAAATTGATATTCAGCCCAAAGGTGGCACAGGCATGTGAGAAAGCTCAAACATTATGTATTGCCTCCATGAATACGAACGGAACATATTTGAGGGTTACAAAAGCTATGTATTTCCTCCATAGATAACAGAAGAACATATTTAAGAATTAATATAGCTATGGATTACCTTCAAGGATAACAATGGGAAATATTTAGGGGTTATAAAAACTATGATGCTATATATATATATATATGTGTGTGTGTGTGTGTGTGTGTGTGTTATAAAAGCTGTGTGTTGCCTTCATAGATAACGATAGGACATATTTGAGAGTTATAAAATCTGTGTATTGCCAGCAGGCACTTACATTATTTAACGCTCAGGTTGGCCCACAATTGAAATGAAGCAAGGCGTCAGGTAAGATAGCGTTCTGCCATCAGCCATCTTGTCTTTGTGTATAGAACATGAAATCTATAAGAGATAAATCATGTGGAAGAGCTCCAGAACAACGTACAAATAATTAACATAATGCTTCTAGCAAGACCTGAGAATACATGCACAAAGTGATCTACATTACACCCACAGAAAGAGAGTCTCCGTGGCGAAGTGGTAAGGCCGCCTGCAACGTTCTACGCAGGTCGTGGGTTCAATTCCGAGTTACGTCGTTCGGTGTACGAGTACAGTTGTCTTGGAGACTCCTGGGGGTCGTCGCTGGGGCTACGGAGTTGGCACTGTGTGTAACACTTTCAGCAGGTCGCCCTGTGGAAAGAGAGGCCTGCAATATGGGATAAAACCAGGTGCAATGAAGTCGCTCCGTTCACCTGTTAAACTCTGTTTTAAAACCCACAGAAAGTGAAAGGAAAGGACAACAACTAAACACAAAAACCTATGTCATGTCTTCAGTCTTTAATCTAATAACTCAAATATCAATCTGTGCGCATCATTGACTACGTCACTTTTTGTCAGCTAACTTTCTTATCTCAAACGCACAAATTGTATTTTATGATCTGAGATGGAAGACGGTACTCACGAAGTTAAAGTATCGTGAAGAGAAAGGACATAAGAAACATGGCAACCAGCTAAATGCCACATTTGAAGCGCTTGTGGTTTATCTTTCTCAAGAGGATTAAGTATTCTGAGGAAAATACTTATCTCTACAGAAAACTCCGAGTAAAGGCCAGAAGGACACATTATTAGACTGTTACTGGTACAATTAGTATTGTGACTCTTCGCTGGGTGTTGCTGATGAGGCCGGAGCACGTATGGGAATGTCCCAAGTGCTGTATTGTCGGTTCTTGACTCAACTCAACTCTTCTGAGGTGAAAGATATTAGGAACTAATTACCAGCTGCATGTGTGGTTTACTTTCTGTTCCTCTTCCTAATAAGGATTAAGTATTTTGAGGAGAATGATATACGGAAAGCGGCGACCAGCTTAATGTCATTTTGATTGTGTGTGTGTGTGTGTGTGTGTGTGTGTGTTTGCGTGTGTGTGTGTGTGTGTGTGTGTGTGTGTGTGTGTGTGTGTGTGTGTGTGTTTTGTTCTCATGAGAATTAAACATTCTCTAGAGAAAGACATGAGAAACACGGCGACCAGTTGAATGACATGTGTGTCCTGTTATTTAATGTGCGTGTATATTAGTGTTCATTCTATCACATGTGATAATATTATTGTTAAACGAACTCTTTTTACTTTCCGTTTTGTGTGGGCGTTAATTTTTTTATTGCATTCTGGCTGAAAGAAATCAGCATAGTTGTATTTGTATATTCCTTAACAGTGTTGTCAATGGTGATTCTAGACCGGTTAGCGGTTAAATACCATGGAGTAGTCGTAACGAAGTGTAGAGGCTAAGATGGCTATTTTACATCTGACAGATACACTTACATGGTTTGCCTTACACGAGATTAGAACCCGGATCTCGTGACTGGGAGATTGGTATCCGAAGAAAGGAAAAGTTGTAATAACATGTATATTTCATATTTCCTGTTGTATCATAAGGATATGAGTCACGAACTATTTCGCAACCACTAAAAAACAAAAGCCGCCTGTAAGTTAGTGGGGCACATACGGAAAGCAGAGAATAGTAATACTGTAACCGGCATGGCCGAATGGATAAGAACGTTCGTCCTTAAACATCCAGTGTGCTGATGTCCTACTTGACTTGGAGACGTAAATTATATGTATGTAAGAAGTCTGAGTGGGTTAGCCTGATGGGGAGGGACACTGGTATAAGGGAAAAGTAATTCATACGTAAAAGTCGATGGTAAGGGACACAGGTACAAGGGAAAGCTAATTCATACGTAAAAGTCGATGGTAAGGGACACAGGTACAAGGGAAAGCTAATTCATACGTAAAAATCATTCCAGTGTACAAGAAGTAGTAGCACTTGTATGGACTCCGCTTGAGTACAAAGCTAGCGAACACACACACACGAAATACTGTAACCTGCCATGCATGTTTTATGAGGTGACTGGGGGTAGATGGTGTGACACTGGCTACTTTACGCCTTAGACAACTTTAGCTGTAAACTTCAACCAATAATGAAAGTTTACAAAGGACTTGGTGTGATTTGATTCAGGATCTATAATCTGTTGGGAGATAATACAAGCAGAAAAAGAAAAATAGAAGAAGGAGAAGGAGAAGAAGAAGAGGAAGAAGACGAAGAAGGAACGAATAAACGGGCTTTATTTTCAAAGGTTAACAAACTGGGTACGCAGGTCCGTCTTACATTCGGCCCCTCCAATCACTCATCTTTCTTTCATCAATAGTGTATAATACATTCACATAGGGAAAAAAAAACATTATTAAAATAATTTTGTCAACATAAACAATGCATATTACCATGTTATGAGACACATCCCGCACCTACCCACCCATCCCCCAACCACCCACACATCCCCCACCCAACCACACACACCCCCCTCGGCACACATACATGCCCCACCCATCCTCCACATCCCACACACCCGTCCCCACCTACACACATCTTCCCACCCACACAATCTCCCACTCACCACACATTCCCCACAAACACATTCCCCCACCCACCAACACACCCCAGGCATGCATACATGTACCCACCCACCGATCACCAACCCCACCTACACACATCTCCCCACCTACCCACACACACACACATCCTCCACCCACCAACACTCACCCACCCACATATCCTCCACCACCCACTCACACACCCCCAACCACCCAGCCAAACACACCTCCCCAAACCACACAACCCCCACCCACACATATACCCGCCAACCCACACATCGCGCACCTGCCCACAAAGAAATCCCGCACCAACACACAATTACCCCACTTGCACACATCCCCACACACACATTCTGCCCCAGCCCACCCACACATCCCGATTACACACATACACACATCTCCCAGCCATCCGCTAACCTACACACTCACCAACCCACACATCCTCCACACCCCCCCCCCCCTCAGTAACCCATCCCCCAATTACACATCCTTTAACCACACACCCCTTAACCAAACACCCCCACCCCCACCCACACCCCCTCCCCCAACACACACACCCCCTCCCCCAACACACACACACATCTCCCCACCCACACACACACATCTCCCCACCGATACACACATTTCCCCACACACATCCCCACACAACAACACAACCCCCTTCCACAAACACACAACTCCCACCCACATATACCCTCCACACACATCTCCCAACCACATACATCTTCCCACCCATACACACATCCCCCACCCGTAAGAAGAAGAAGAAGAAGAAGAAGAAGAAGAAGAAGAAGAAGAAGAAGAAGAAGAAGAAGAAGAAGAAGAAGAAGAAGAAGAAGAAGAAGAAGAAAAAGAAGCAGGAGGAGGAGGAGGAAGCGCAAGAGTAGGGAGAAAAGAAGGAGAGAAGAAGATGGAGAGTAAGAAGAAGAAGGAAAAGAAGAAGAAGAATTTCAGGGAAGAAAGTATCAGTAATCGGAATTTTTTCGTAACTATGTAAGCCTTTCTACAGTATCGCAATCATAGGAAGCGTTAGACCGTAAGCAATGTATACTGTCTATTATATCCTACCACGAGCGTCTGTATATGTGTAATTAATGCGATCTTTTTCAAACTGGTTCAGTTTGAAAAAAAGATCGCATTAATTACATACATATACCATTACAAGCACCCAGTCGTTTACAATTGATCACAAAAGAGGCCACAACTCACTACACGAACTTAATTGCAGCGAGGAGTGTCGAAACGTGTGTATATCAGAACTACCCTTGCTATAAACAGTCTATTTGTGGGTATGTTTTTATATTACAGTTTTGGTGAACATATACGACCTACACGACCTACACGACCTACCATTTTAAGTTTGCGGTTGATGAGAGATGTTGACAGTGCACGTGAACCCTACGAAATGCTGGTCTCATCGGAGAAGCCTAGACTTCCGAACCACTACGTTAGGACCAAACAATACAACGATATCAGGGTTTAATAATGGACATGTTGATAAGTACTTGATGAGAACACCAGGGACCGCATAGGAAAATTAATCAAGATTTGTCTTGAAAGCAATTAAATTACAAACATAACTGGTTACCCCCATCAGAAATAGACGGTCTACATTCTTATAGCATAGCATGAGAAGGAAACAACTGGAGAATCTAGCGGAAAATATGAAGATGGAGGGAGGAGAAGCAGGGTAAGATAAATATAGAAGATGTTGGGCAGTTTCTTCTTCTGCTTCTTCTGTGTTCACATTCAGACGTCTATATGAATGAATGCAAAGAAAGCAACAGTCATCTTAAGCTTGCTGAAATCTCCATAGAGTTTGTCCTCAAATGAAGCGGGTGTAACGGCACACTGGCTGTCCCTGCTATGTACACGTTGGATACTCCTGCAACATATGTTTGGCTGTTATGTTACCACTTTTATGTCATGGCATGTAAGAACATCGTATCAGATATTATTGGTAGTACACGAGACAATGTCGTGTGGACAGACATGATCACCGAAGCCACATAATACGGACAATAAGAAAAAGAAGATTGGAACATTGCCAATTCGAACTAGATGTGTAGGGCTTACCTCTGAGACATAGAGCTCCATTTGTTTATATTTATATGTTTATATTCATTCATTCATTCATTCATTCATTCATTCATTCATTCATTCATTCAGTGGCACGTTCTTTGCAGAACCTCGCTCCATTACAACCTTCCGGAAAACTTCTCGATCACACGCAAGTTGTCCCGCGTCTGATACACCCGTCTGGAGATCATCCGCCACATCCTGCACCCATCTTCTCGTTGGCCTTCCTCTTCCTCTCTTTCCAGGCATATACCCCTCCATTACTGTTCTCTCCAAACTTTCACGACGTTTAAAGTGACTAATATATATCAATCTTCTTTGTTTTATCGTCTTTAATAGCCAACCCTATTCAACATTCAGCCCTTGAAGTATGGATGCATTTGTTTTTTCTTTACCCAAGATAATCTTAGTACCCATCTATAACATTTAGATTGAAAGGCATTCATGCGCTGTTCAGCTTGTCGAGGTCTCACGGGCGTATGTTGCAAATGGGAAAGATGCATGCTCTTAAAAATCTAAAAAAACCATAACAACCATGAGATGAGAGTATGCAACCCATTAATACATTCAAGAGATATATGATGGCGAAAGAGCAGAATAAACAGAAGAAAGTAACTTAACAGGTCCACCCATACTGAAATAAGTCGACGTTCCTGCTATCAAACACGAAGAAGAAACAAAAAAGGACTGAGCCAGATAAAAACACGGTAGTAAACTTAGAAATAATTAGTAATTTAGTTTATTTCTTTGTTTTGAAGCAGTTTTCATTCGTTTAGTTTAGTTTAGTCGACGGATCAACATCACGGCACACAGGTGTAACCCATTAGTGCTCCGTTCTACTCCTAACTCAAGCCTGAGTCCGGAGAATATCAGCTCAGTGCAGCAACTCAGTAGCACCGGCGAGGATCCTGAACTACTTTGGGTAGATTTGGGTAAGATTTTCAAATTATATGTCTATGTTGGTAACAACGCAATTCGCTTTCAGATTTTCTAGCCCGTTCGCCTACTGAGTAACTGTTGAATAGAATTATTAGCTTAACTGTGAGTACACCTTGTGATATA
>JACEFZ010011166.1:297500-559938 GCA_014155875.1 Cepaea nemoralis
GAAGTAAGAAGAGGGAGAAGAACGAGGAAGAAGAACCAGAGGAGGACGAGGAAGAGGAAGAAGGACGAGGAAGTCCAAGAAGGAAGTGGAAGAAGGAGGAGAAAGAAGAAGGAGGAAGAAGTAGGAGAGTGAAGGAGGGATAAATAATTAAGGAGAGGTAGAATAAGGCGGGGGAGAAGGAAGGAAGGAAGGAAGGAAGGAAGGAAGGAAGGAAGGAAGGAAGGAAGGAAGGAAGGAAGGAAGGAAGGAAGGAAGGCGATTAGAATGATGCAGACAAATAATCAAAACGAGAAGTGGAATCGTAACGAGAGAAGGATTATTGTCGAAGGAAGGAACATTAACGAGACGGGGAATAGCAATAAGATGAGTAATAGTTTCTAAAGGAAATAAAGAAAGTGAAAGAGGAGTAGTAAGGAGTAGAGCAATGGTAACGAGAAGAGTAATGGGAACAAGGTAAAAAGACCGAAGGAGAAAGAAAGGAGGAGGAGATGACAATGGGAAAGAGGAAGAAACGAAGTTTAGAAAGAGGAAGAAGAAATTTTAGGGGAAGAAAGAAAGACTGATGATAAAGAGGCAGAAATGAAGGAGGAAAAACCAAGGAATGTAAGAAAGAATTGAAAATGGAAGAAAAAAAGAAGAAAACAAGAATAGAAATGGTAACGAGAATTGGAATAATAATAATAATATAACAATAATAATAATATTCATTGTCACCTACTCGTCTTGACAGACGATAGTTTGTGCTTCAAAAAGGCATAATAACTACTACCATGGCGGTAGCGAATGTGACTGATAAGGCGAATTCGCGCTGTAAATGTTTGTCCACAGTGGGTGTATGTGAACACGTGGTCATTTCGGCCATCATGCACCATCTTACGTCTCACACGATCGGTGTGTGACTTATCTGCAATAATTTTCTCCTTTGTCTTTATTCCATTTTTGATGTTTGCCCTCCATGCAACACGTTCAGCGACGACTTGCTCCCAATGTGCATTATCAATGCCTGCGTCAATCATGTCCCGCTTACACACATCTTTGTATCGTAGTAGAGGCCGACCCTGAGATCTCTTACCCATCTGTATTTTACCAAAATTGATGTCCTTTGGTATTCTACCATCATCCATCCTCCTAAGATGTCTTATCCATCTAAGTCTACGAAGACTGAGCATGGAATAAACCGTCACACAACCTGATCTTTCCAATACTTCAGTATTTGTGATTTTGTCTTGCCACTTAATACCAAGAATTCTTATCAGACACCTCATATGAAAGCTGTTTAAACGTTTCTCTTGGTGTGAGTAAGTTGACCAGGCTTCACTGCCATAAAGAAGAGTACTAAGGACACAGGCTTGATAGACAAGGACTTTTGTCTTGGCAGTAAGCTTCCTGTTCTCCCAGACTCTTTTTCTTAACCTGTTCATTGTTGTTGTTGCCTTACCAGTCCGGATGTTGATTTCTTGATCTAGGGATAACTTGCTATTTACCACTGATCCTAGATATGTAAAATGGTCTACCATCTCTAGTTCGGTGTCGTCAATAAAGATTGATGGTACCTCACGTGCACCTTGTGACATAATCTGTGTTTTCTTTTTGCTAATTGTGAAACCAAATTCAGAACAAGCATTGGAGAATGCAGATAGTAGACATTGTAATTCTTCCCCAGAGTGGGTCGCAACTGCAACATCATTTGCAAAAAGCAATTATCTGATCAGTGTCAAAGTCTCACATGGAGTAGGTACGGACTTAAAGTTAGAATGGATTTATAGAAGGGATATAACCCCAATAGAAGGGAAGTAAACAGAACCACTCGAACGCTCGAACGATCTAGAGCCTTCGAGAATGATGGGTCAGTTTTGCCTACAGCTCCGTGGACACAGGTGGAACCCGCCTACAGCGTGCCAGGACCTGTTCCACGAGAAGCTCGAAGAGAGTTACACCCTGTGTCCGCCCGACACACGTCGAAGGGACAGACGGTGACTGGACTCAGACCACGAAGGAGGGTTTAGCTTAAGGGGGACTTGATAGATAGAAACCAGTGTATTTAAGGATGGTTGATAGAGTTTTGCTGTGATGGTTATGTGTATGATTGATTTGTTATGAACTCCTGTGATATCGTAAATATTGTAACTGGCTGCGAAACCCATTCTTCGCCAGATTCCTGTGAATAAATTATATAAGAAAGTATCAGAATGGAGTTTGTTGCCTGTCTGAACCCGAGTTTCATTTCCCTAGGTCTTTAGGACGTTGACAGGCTATTTGGGGGCTCAAGCCGCTTGCCAAAACAGGCTTGAACCTGTGTGTGGAGTCCAAATCCGCCACTGCACAAAATAAAGACAGAGAGACAGACATAAAACTAGAAATAAAGACAAAACTGGGACGAGAGAGACAGAAATTGGTTCCCTGAATTCCTCTTTGTGCATCATTCATCATCATCATCATCATCATCATCATCATCATCATCATCATCATCATCATCATCATCATCATCATCATCTTCCACTTCTGCCGTCAAGCGTCGTATGGAGGAATAATTTGCGCTCCAGCGCCTGATGGGAGGCACTGGAACGTGTCATTCGGTGTAATTGTACAATGTCGTTGTAAATTGGGCATCCTCTTGGTCTCGTCGCAGATGATCTTTGATGTAGGGCCAGTGATGGTAGTTGATGGTGTTGCATTCTTACGAGATGGCCAACCACTTGATCTTCTGTCTTTTCAATAAATGCGACACAAGGTGTCGATCCTACTGTCTATCTCATAACAGCATTCTTTACTCGGTCTCGGATTGTTAAGTTGGAAGCTCTCCTCAGGCATCTCATCTCATTAAAAAAGAGAATATATTTGCATTAGTAAAGATAATCTATTTGAGGTAAACAGACAGACAGACAGACAGACAGACAGACAGACAGACAGACAGACAGACAGACAGACAGACAGACAGACAGACAGACAGACAGACAGACAGACAGACAGACAGGCGGATTTCATAGCGGGAACAGGGAAGTGGGAGGATTATAAGTGGATAACTAAGTGGACATCATACCACACAGCTTAATGAGAGCCTTGTCTTCCTGTTTTTAAAACGGACACACTATGACCTACATTCACTAGCGCACTAATTTCATGTCAGGCATCAGGTGGATTGTTTAAGTCGTGCTTTAGCTGCTCCAGATGTACATCGTGGAGTCGCATGGAAGGGATGTGCGTGCAGCGATCTGAGTCGCATGTAAGGGATGTGCGTGCAGCGATCTGAGTCGCATGTAAGGGATGTGCGTGCAGCGATCTGAGTCGCATGTAAGGGATGTGCGTGCAGCGATCTGAGTCGCATGTAAGGGATGTGCGTGCAGCGATCTGAGTCGCATGTAAGGGATGTGCGTGCAGCGATCTGAGTCGCATGTAAGGGATGTGCGTGCAGCGATCTGAGTCGCATGGAAGGCATGTGCGTGCAGCGATCTGAGTCGCATGTAAGGGATGTGCGTGCAGCGATCTGAGTCGCATGTAAGGGATGTGCGTGCAGCGATCTGAGTCGCATGGAAGGCATGTGCGTGCAGCGATCTGGGTCGCATGGAAGTAAAGAAATGCCTAGGCCTACGAATCAGCTAGGTACAAGGAAAAACAGTTATATGAGAGGCAAAGAAAAGATGTGAACGTATCGCCAAATAGCATTATGCTGTGATGTAACGTATTTGAAACCCTAGCAATGACTAATCCCACAGGAGGCTACATATCGAGTTAGTTCAAGTTGCATATCCTTTACAGGACGTCGCAGTCAACCCCAGCCTTTTTGGCTGTTTGTGGTCTCTTGACAAACTTACATTCAGTAGTTTGCCATTGCTCTCTGAACGACCGCACCCATACCATTTTATTTAAAAATTAAAACAACTCAAGGTGGTCTGCTGCCAAATAGCCCACAGCTGTGTTTAGAACGCCACGGAGCAAGCAGATAGACAAAGAATGAAAATATAAAGAAAATAGGAAAGGCTCTGAACATATGTGTGTGTATATATATATATATATATATATATATATATATATATATATATATATATATATATATATAGAGAGAGAGAGAGAGAGAGAAGAGAGAGAGAGAGAGAGAGAGAGAGAGAGAGAGAGAGAGATAAATAGATACAGACAGACAGTTCTGAGAACTCTAATAACCGCAAAACAGGCCCAATGAAAAATATACTCACTTTCGGTACACGCAGGACTAGGTCAGCCGCTAAAACGGATTCAGGTGCTTAATTACATCCTAAGTAGGCCAGCATCTTTTGTTTCATTTTGTAAAATGTTTTCAGCTTCTTCCACAAAGAAAACGAAATTACGATCCTAGCCAAGTGTAAATGTGAAATAAGTAACATAAGTGATAGAAAGTCGGGATCGAAACTGAATGAAAATATCTAAAGTTTGGTATATTTAGTTATACTGGAATTTGAACCTGCCCGATTCAAATGACGACTGCTGACGTGCTTTGACACACGGCCAATTAAACGCCCTTAAACATGTGCCGTAATTAACCAGGCCCATCGTCACCTGAATCTACAATGATGGAATACGCACATAATGCGCATCTACCCATTAACATATATCTCAACATAAATGTTTACAGTTTCTGTATGTGTGTATAGTCATATTCAGAGCTACCCAGTGTGCAGCACGACAAACTCTATAAAAGAGAGACGAACGAACGAACGAACAAACTTTATTTTAAAAGGGTAACAAATTGGGCACGCAGGCTCGTCTTACATTCGGCCCTTTCAATCACTCATCTTTCATTCATCAAATGTGCATGTTACATTAACATAGGGGGAAAAACATTGTCAAATGGATTTTGTAAGCATAAACAATGCATATTACGCATGATACATTCACATGAGAAAAAAAAAACATTGTCAAATGAAAGTTGTAAACATAAACAGTGCATATTGCAATGTTGTGAGACAATCCCCCATCCACCCTCACAACCCGCTGCCACCAACACATCCCCCACCCACCAAACCTCCTCCACTCACCCACACATACCTCTAAGCACTCACACAGACACAGGCAAACATTTATGCCGCCACCCACCCACTGATCCTCCACCCACACACATTTCCCCACCCACACACATTTCCCCACCCACACACATATCCTCACACACCAAGAAGAAGAAGAAGAAGAAGAAGAAGAAGAAGAAGAAGAAGAAGAAGAAACCGGAGAGAGAGAGAGAGAGAGAGAGAGAGAGAGAGAGAGAGAGAGAGAGAGAGAGAGAGAGAGAGAGAGAGAGAGAGAGAGAGAGAGAGATCAGAGTAATAATACAAGAACTATTCCCACGTACGTAGTTGGTATAAAGTGCTAACCTCATATGTTATAAACCAATGGTCATTCGATGGAAAATAAGGAACATATTTCGCCGGCCATTTTAAATTTTCAAATTATTTTCTAGTACCCATTTTAGACTGGTTGACCTGAGAGATAATGTCACGTGATCACCGATCCGAAAGTCATGCGTCTAGTCGCTTCACTCTCGCGGTTCCCAAGAAGGGTCTTTACACATAGAACAATGGGATTAGTTCGATGATGGTTCAACATTAATGAGCTGTGTAACCTCTAGTTAACAGCTTTATTGACAGAATATTGTTCGGAAGCTCTATCTGAACAGCAAAGAAAACAAACTTAATCCCAGAATAGTGATGGTGTGAGATGGCGAGCCATTATCGCCGATGAGTACCGGCCTGGCGCATGATGATGATATGATATGATGAATCGCTAGGCATGCTGTTTTGGATCGTCGTGGGTGTTATAATTTAAAAACAAAAAAAACTATAGGGATCTAGTACCCTAAGCTGGATATCATCCCGTGAGAAAAATATGTATGTATGTGTGAATGAGACAGAAGAGAGAGAGAGAGAGAGAGAGAGAGAGAGAGAGAGAGAGAGAGAGAGAGAGAGAGAGAGAGAGAGAGAGAGAGGGGAGAAAGACAGAGAGAGAGAGGGAGAGAGACAGCCCGCACGCGAGAGAGAACGAGAGAGAGAGAGAGAGAGAGAGAGAGACAGAAAGGAGAGCAGAGAGCGGAAATGGGGGGTGGGGAGTGAGAGATGAGATAAAAAAGAGACTGGATGTAGGCAGGCAGAAAAGAGGTGAGAGATAAGAGACTAAAGCGAGAAAAGATAAAGCGATGCAAGAAAAAATGATAGTCATGATAGAAAAGAGAAACATATGAGAGAGAAAAGAGAGAGCTAAGAGAAAAAGAAAAATAGAGGACAATGAGAAAAAAAAAAGAGAGGGTGGTGAGAGAAAAGGGAGGGCGGTGTGAGAAAAGGAAGAGCTATATGAAAAAAAAGGAAAGAGTCGAGAACAGAGACAAGTACGCGCGCGCGATAGAGAGAAAGAGAGAGAGAGAGAGAGAGAGAGAGAGAGAGAGAGAGAGAGAGAGAGAGAGAGAGAGAGAGAGAGAGAGAGAGAGAGAGAGACGGAACTAGAACCACGTTTTGAATCATATACTATGAGAACAAATTACAAAGATAGACCAAAAGCAAACTAGCAAGTGTCAACAACCATATAAACCTTGACAGTTGACACAGTTACAAACCATTCTGCAATATGCCACTCTAAACGGCTCATACCAAGGTATGTACTGTCGACATTTAACGTGGCAATTAACTCAACTGAAACGAGCATCATCAAACAATGAGACAAAATATTTCCACTAAGTAGACACTGAACTGTATTAGGTCAACAACATCGTAATCACAGCGTGAACCCTGAATTCCTGTTTTTAAAATATGTTCATCATATGACTTACATATGTACTTCGTTTCCTATCAGCATTATGTAATATTGTATCTGTCTTTATCATTATCATTAATTGTGATAACATATAGTTTCTTTTATCTTTGTTAATCAAATGCCCCTTATATACTTGACTTGTATATACTGAAAAAATCGTCAGGAATGTTGAGAAAGTATTGAACCCTTTATTATCAGCAGAATAAAAATACCAGAACTGTGACTACTGACGACAGGATATTATTATCAACAAATGAGAATTGATAATCTAATTACGTCAGTGCATGAAGAAAGTTGATATCAAAGTGTATTTATCAATATAACATATAAAAAATAGTGATAATCGATAAATTAAACATGCCTAATGATATATTTATCGTCATCATCATCATCTTTCCCTTTTGTCATGAAACGTCGCGAGGAGGAATAGTTTACGTTTCAGAGCCCGATGGGCATCAATGGATAGTGCCATTCCATGAGATTTGAACCATGTCTTTGACGTCGTCGATCCATCTTATTTTCTTCTCAGGCGTCCTCTAGCGCTGGTATCAGATCGTTTTGATGTAGCACTAGGTCTGGTAGTTGATGGTGTTGCATTCTAACAAGGTGACCGAACCATTTGACCTTCTGCCTTTCAATATATATTTATCAACGGAGAGAACATGAGCAGTTTTGTCTATCTATGTTCTCTACTGATGGTTTATCGGAATGTGAACATAGAAATTGCAAGAAGAACAAACATTAGAGCACTGAAAACCTTTTTGTTTTGAGGGGGGAGGGGGGAGATGAGGCAATTGAAACAGATAGACCAACCACAGTCAGTATATTAACATTATGCATATTTCCCGTGCCAACTCATAGGTGCCAATGCTAAGCGTACTAAGAGGATGCATATTTCCTTTGCCAACAAATGGGTGCCAATCTGGGAAGTTTTACTAATCCGCTGGAAAAGCACATATCCGCCTTGGAATATAAATGTTACAAAAGAGTATTGCTACAAGTTCATGAGACGGGAAATAGAGCAAACAGATCTACGCAAACATTAACTCACTAATGATAAAGTTCTGTTATTAAGAGAGAAAATCGAGGACATATTTTCCACACGTATGGAACAAAAGAAAAGGCAGCGGCTGCAGCAGGATATATCAATATGAATTGCAAACAATTTAGCTCCTGCGAAAAGAAGAGACATACTAGACACAGACACGGTGTACGTCCCTTACAGAGACCTCCATCTTACACAGATGAAAACAAAGCGTGACTTATCAAAAAACATAAACAATCAATCAATATATAATACTGAAGCATTAAAGTAAAACAATATGTATTAGAGGACAACAAGGCACGATCGACGTTTATGTTCTACGACCTTTGTCAAGAACAGGACAACACAAACAGATAAAATGCTAAATAAAACACAAAATAAAAATTAAATTAAACACAGCTTCTTGTTGACATGGGAGAAAAGAAAATGGTGGTTTGAAACGGTTTAGACGGTGCTCTTGGGCTGCAAACGTTTATGTTGCCAAACGGTGTGCAAACAGTCCGATATGAATAAAATACAAGGAAAATAGCAGTGAGGACATATATATATATATATATATATATATATATATATATATATATATATATATATATATATATATATATATATATATATATATATAAAAACGAGAATGAGGTCTTTATATATGTCTTAATGTATAAAGTAATTAAGAGTGAGTTTTCTCTATAAATGTATAAATATGTGACATAAATATGATGTGATGTTATGCGGCCATTTATCCTGGAGAAAGGAAGTATTGCCTGGGGCTGAGTGATGGTGTCATTCTTGCTGATAGCCACCAGATAAATTAGGCGATTGGGCCCTGAGAACGCGAGAATGATTAACCTTCACAGCTCAGGAAAGAAGAAAACATATCTTTCCGATATGGGAGGTGAATGCCTACATTCGATGTTTGGGTGGGAGTATGAGTCACATCCAATTTTTGGAGTGATGGCACCCAACAGTGTAAGGTTTGGCTAGCCACAACCTGTGTAATATCCCTTCCCTTTCGCCCCTTTTCTCTCCCACCTCTCTCCACATTTTCTGTGTATGGATATATGTTTTAATCCACGTTTTCAACAGGGGATGGTGGTCTTATGGCTTACATGTGGTATGTTTCTAAACGAGGAATATATCATCAAGTGGGTCGAAGTCTACACTGAAGGATGGGGGAATTTGCCTTTCTAATGCAGGAAGAGCGAAATGCCTTATAACAGCCATGACACCTCCAAACCTAGAGTTACCTCAGCCTTATGGACCTCAGTTAAGTACCATTATGATACCCTCAATAATAGTAACGGTCAACAACAGTATTAACCCGTTTTCCATGGATCATGATAGATTGAAATCAGAGACATTTTAGCTTATCACTTGTGGTGAAATCAGAGACATTTTAGCTTATCACTTGTGGTGAAATCAGACATGTTAGCTTATCACTTGTGGTGAAATTATAGACATTCTCCTGGGATATATCGTAACATTTTAATTAACCAACGGTGATGAATGGCAGAGCTATTATGTCTTTTGTGATTTTGAGTGTTGTATACTTTTTATAACCGCTCTCCCTAACGTAGGAGTTAAACGACTTTCTCCGTAATCCCGTTTATCCACGTAAGGCGACGCAGCTCGCGAGAATTGGAAGCGGTTCTCGCCGCATTCATAACATATGGGATAAGTGATCCGGCCGCTCAGAAAACAATGGCAAACTACTGAACGTAATCTTAATAAGATATCAACAACTGTAGAGGATATGTGAAAAAAATACATATGATACCTTTAGAACATACACCCTCCCCATGTTTTCCCATTATAATATTATGATTTATAGAAAAGAGTTGTTCACTTTTCTTGTTGATATGTCTATGGTATTGTTGTGTTAAAGATGATAATACTTCATCAATTAACAAATTATCTGGAAAGCAGAGTGTAGGCAGGAAAACTACACTTCTTCAGTTTATCAAGAGTGAGCTTTCTCCAGTCTGAGGGCGGTGATTTTCCTGGCTCTCCTGGCCATCTATTAGGAAACCTTACTTTGACGAACCATTTCTGATTTTCTATTAGTAGTCGGCCTAAACTATTTGGGATAGTTATCCCCCCTTCTGAATCTTCTACATTACCACAAATCCCCCCACGCCCCCCCCCCCCTCCCCACACACACAAAACAAAAAACAAATAGAGAACATCTGTTGGGTTAAACACCCCCCCCCCCCCCCACCCCACCCCACCCCACCTTCGCAGGACATACTGGTGTGGTGGGAAACGAGCAACCGGACAGACTAGCTGGATCTGACACCACTCGGTTGGGTAGTGCTGCATGATAAGGCAGACGTGGTTACGGCCCTTTGGGATCGTGTGTATAGTGCGGAAGAACAGATAGATCATCACGGCCTGAGGAGAATGATGCTACAGGGAGTGACCAGAGTATATGGCCATCAGGACTCGGGAATCCAAGTCAAGGCCAGACAGACATGTAATCAGACTGCTACTGGCACTATTAGTGTCGAGACTCGGGAATCCAAGGACTGAGGAATCCAAGTCAAGGCCAGACAGACATGTAATCAGACTTCTACTGGCACTATTAGTGTCAAGACTCGGGAATCCAAGGACTGAGGAATCCAAGTCAAGGCCAGACAGACATGTAATCAGACTGCTACTGGCACTATTAGTGTCAAGACTCGGGAATCCAAGGACTGAGGAATCCAAGTCAAGGCCAGACAGACATGTAATCAGACTTCTACTGGCACTATTAGTGTCAAGACTCGGGAATCCAAGGACTGAGGAATCCAAGTCAAGGCCAGACAGACATGTAATCAGACTGCTACTGGCACTATTAGTGTCAAGACTCGGGAATCCAAGGACTGAGGAATCCAAGTCAAGGCCAGACAGACATGTAATCAGACTTCTACTGGCACTATTAGTGTCAAGACTCGGGAATCCAAGGACTGAGGAATCCAAGTCAAGGCCAGACAGACATGTAATCAGACTGCTACTGGCACTATTAGTGTCGAGACTCTTCGCTGCCTGTTGAAGATGCGTACGAAGCGTGTATGTGAATGTCCCGAGTGTTGTGATATCGGTTATCGACTCAACTTAACTCAACAACTCAAATGTAGTTAGACGGACATAAATATAGACTTAAATGCACGCAGAAAGATAGAAAGCGGGAAGAATACGTTAACTGGCGAAAAGCGAAGATTGACCTGCCATAATAAAATACTGACATATAATCACGGATGTGTCACAAGTCCTATACATATTTTACTGATATCTAAATTACATCTATTTTGTGTAGCATGAATACACTTGACATGTTTACGTAGGCTGAAAATGAAAATAGAAGGACACTCAATCCACCCGCATTTACAAAATAGACTGCCTGCGGCGCCTCCAAACAGTTTGTTCCAACCTTTCCTGGCCTGCGCATTGATAAACAAAATAAATATTGTTATTAATCAAAACCACCTGTTTGTTTCTATTTACCTGTTATGCACATATTCTAAAACAGATGTTGTAGAGATATGAACAACAAAGGAAACCACTAATGGAATATATGATCCTTTACAATGAACCAATGACAACTAAAACATAAGATAGGCAGCTTTGAAACTAAAAAACAAGGATTAAACAATGCATCGCAATAATAAAGATTGCAATATTTTTAAATGAATAAAACTTGTAAAGTCTAATATTGATAATTATAAATAACTTTATTAAAAGATGTAAACATTAAAATACAATTATCCCGATTGTATAACTTACTCGACACACAATTGTGAATGCATAACACTGCACATTGCTCTGTGTGGAAAGGGAAATAACATGATTGCTTGAAAAATAAGAATAGACAAAAAACAAAACAATCTATATCTGAAATAGCAATTATCAGCATCAAGAGCCTTGCTGACCAGCGATGACGATCATACTTCTCCACATCTTGTGAGCTCCAACGGCATGCATCAATTCGAGTGTTGAATCTTTTCCCTGTCATGACACAGGACTGTCAACAATTTGCTCTTGACGTTTTCTATATCACTCTTTTTCCACAAATCTTTCAAGTTGTCATAATATATTCCAGTTTTTTTAGTTTCTCATAATATGGCCAACTATTGAGGACTGCCTCTTTCTGATGTTTTTATAGGTTGCCCTTGCGATTTAGTTACCCTAAAAATACCAAGATTGCTTATTTTGGCTGTCAAAATATTTTTCCAGATTCTTCTATAAAACATTCTTCTGCATTTTCATCATTCTTCTTCGAATCCTACATGGATTCTTTTCGGTTTGTATTAATTTTCCTGGATCTGCAGCCATATGTTAGAACTGATAGCATGTAACATGCAAAACTTCTTTTTCTAACTTCCAGTGACAAGGACTTGTTGCATAAAAGGTTCGTCATTTGATAGAATGAAATAACGATAGATACAAAATATTTAAGTTGTAAAGAATAGGGTTGAGTAGTACAGTATCCTGGGAAAAACCACCATGAAAATAGAAACAGTAAATAACAGAGGCATAGTTGGGAAAGGCCTCTAATTCAATGTCATTGTGGAGTATTGGGAATACAGTTCTAGGTTGTGGTGTATTGGGAATAAAGTGCTAGGTTGTGGTGTATTGGGAATATAGTGCTAGGTTGTGGGGTATTGGGAATAAAGTTCTAGGTTGTGGTGTATTGGGAATAAAGTGCTAGGTTGTGGGGTATTGGAAATAAAGTTCTAGGTTGTGGTGTATTGGGAACAAAGTTCTAGGTTGTGGAGTATTGGGAATACAGTGCTAGGTTGTGGAGTATTGGGAATAAAGTTCTAGGTTGTGGAGTATTGGGAATAAAGTTCTAGGTTGTGGTGTATTGGGAATAAAGTGCTAGCTTGTGGGGTATTGGAAATAAAGTTCTAGGTTGTGGTGTATTGGGAATAAAGTTCTAGGTTAGGGAGTATTGGGAATACAGTGCTAGGTTGTGGAGTATTGGGAATAAAGTTCTAGGTTGTGGAGTATTGGGAATAAAGTTCTAGGTCGTGGTGTATTGGGAATAAAGTTCTAGGTTGTGGTGTATTGGGAATAAAGTTCTAGGTTGTGGTGTATTGGGAATACAGTGCTAGGTCGTGGTGTATTGGGAATACAGTGCTAGGTCGTTGTGTATTGGGAATACAGTGCTAGGTTGTGGAGTATTGGGAATAAAGTTCTAGGTTCTGGAGTATTGGGAATAAAGTTCTAGGTTGTGGAGTATTGGGAATAAAGTTCTAGGTTGTGGCGTATTGGGAATAAAGTTCTAGGTTGTGGAGTATTGGGAATAAAGTTCTAGGTTGTGGTGTATTGGGAATACAGTGCTAGGTCGTTGTGTATTGGGAATACAGTGCTAGGTTGTGGAGTATTGGGAATAAAGTTCTAGGTTGTGGAGTATTGGGAATAAAGTTCTAGGTTGTGGAGTATTGGGAATAAAGTTCTAGGTCGTGGTGTATTGGGAATAAAGTTCTAGGTTGTGGAGTATTGGGAATAAAGTTCTAGGTTGTGGAGAATTGGGAATAAAGTTCTAGGTCGTGGTGTATTGGGAATAAAGTTCTAGGTTGTGGAGTATTGGGAATAAAGTTCTAGGTTGTGGTGTATTGGGAATACAGTGCTAGGTCGTTGTGTATTGGGAATACAGTGCTAGGTTGTGGAGTATTGGGAATAAAGTTCTAGGTTGTGGAGTATTGGGAATAAAGTTCTAGGTTGTGGAGTATTGGGAATAAAGTTCTAGGTTGTGGAGTATTGGGAATAAAGTTCTAGGTTGTGGTGTATTGGGAATAAAGTTCTAGGTTGTGGAGTATTGGGAATAAAGTTCTAGGTTGTGGTGTATTGGGAATACAGTGCTAGGTCGTTGTGTATTGGGAATACAGTGCTAGGTTGTGGTGTATTGGGAATACAGTGCTAGGTTGTGGGGTATTGGGAATCCAGTGCTAGGTTGTGGGGTATTGGGAATACAGTGCTAGGTTGTGGGGTATTGGGAATACAGTGCTAGGTTGTGGGGTATTGGGAATACAGTGCTAGGTTGTGGTGTATTGGGAATACAGTGCTAGATTGTGGTGTCTTGGGAATACAGTGCTAGGTTGTGGAGTATTGGGAATAAAGTTCTAGGTTGTGGTGTATTGGGAATAAAGTGCTAGGTCGTTGTGTATTGGGAATACAGTGCTAGGTTGTGGTGTATTGGGAATACAGTGCTAGATTGTGGTGTCTTGGGAATACAGTGCTAGGTTGTGGGGTATTGGGAATACAGTGCTAGGTTGTGGGGTATTGGGAATACAGTGCTAGGTTGTGGGGTATTGGGAATACAGTGCTAGGTTGTGGTGTATTGGGAATAAAGTTCTAGGTTGTGGTGTATTGGGAATAAAGTGCTAGGTCGTTGTGTATTGGGATACAGTGCTAGGTTGTGGTGTATTGGGAATACAGTGCTAGATTGTGGTGTCTTGGGAATACAGTGCTAGGTTGTGGGGTATTGGGAATACAGTGCTGGGTTGTGGTGTATTGGGAATAAAGTTCTAGGTTGTGGTGTATTGGGAATACAGTGCTAGGTTGTGGTGTATTGGGGATATAGTGCTAGGTTGTGGTGTATTGGGAATAAAGTGCTAGGTTGTGTTGTATTGATGATACAGTGCTAACTTGTAAGTATATTGGGAATATAGAGCTTGGCTAGTATGTTAGTGACCAAAAGGGTGCTTAGTCGATGAAGTAAAGTAAGTAAATGGTCGATTTACACACGTTGAATCGCACTGGGCATATGGTGTGAGTTTTATAAAAGTTGACATCGGCTGCAGGTGGAACCAACCTAAAACGTGTACCAAGAAATATCCTGGTGAGTAAAGGCGGCGGCCGTGGTGAAACTAAGCACACTATCCCCTGAGTGCCGATCGATGTATACAAATATGGGTACAGCAGCATATGCACCTTCAGGTGTATAAAGGGGTCGTTTAATTTAAAATTAAATTAATTTCGAAAACTTTCATCTTTCCTGTACCACGGAAGCGAATCATTGACAACTGCACACTCACTAAAGAAAAAAATTTAGGTCTAAGAACGTACATATTACAGGAAAAAGTGTGGAATGTGGTAAATCAATATTGACAATTTATAAGATCTTAACATCAAAGACAACTGGCTTATAAATAAGGATGTGTCACAGAAACTGAATACTGTGGCTGTAATAAACCGTAAACATCACAGTGGTTTAGATAGAATAATAATGGAAGGCAGTATTCCTGGAAGAAAAGACAGGAATCAACCAACACGATAATATCTTGGATCATTATCATACATCAGGCTGATGTACTAGCGAAGGATCAACATCTATTTTCAGCCTACGTACATTTTAAATGTACAATTATTATTACCATCATTAATACCACATTACCATTATTAGCTTCATTTTATCACCGTCATCGTCATCATCACTATAATCATCAAGTATTTCAGTCCTTGATCATAGGTTAAACATGACAGACAGACAGAGACAAGAAAAGAAATGTCTCGAATAGAGTATGAAGACCGACAGACAGACAGACAGACAGATACAAGGACAGAAACGTCGCAAATGAAGATAGGCAGACATATAGACAGGCAGAAGATCTGACAGAGACAAGAAATTAAACGCCACGAATACAATATGAAAACAGACTGACCTAGAGCTGACAGAGACAAGAAAATAATCGTCACGAATACAGTGTGAAGACAGACAGACATATAGACAGGCAGAAAATCTGACAGAGACAAGAAATTAAACGTCACGAATACATTATGAAAACAGACAGACATAGAACTGACAGAGACAAGAAAATAATCGTCACGAATACAGTGTGGAGACAGACATAGAACTGACAGAGACAAGAAATAAACGTCACGAATACAGTGTGGAGACAGACATAGAACTGACAGAGACAAGAAATAAACGTCACGAATACAGTGTGAGACAGACAGGCATATAGACAGACTAAAGCAGAGAGATAAGAAAAAATGTCACACACAGAGTATGAAGCCAAACATATAGACAGACAGAAGGATAGGTAGAGACAAGAAAAACAGAAACGCCATGAAGACAGTATAAAGACAGTAAGACTTATAGACAGACTGAAGCACACAGACAATAAAAGAAACGTCAAGTATAGAATTTGAAACTGGACATATAGACAGACAGAAGGATAGACAGAAACAAGAAAAGAAACGTTACGAATACAGTATGAAGACAGACGGACAATATAGAGAGGCAGACAGACAGACATATAGAGAGGCATAGCAGAAGGACAGACAGAGACAAGAAAAGAAATGCCATGAATGGAGCTTGAATACACCCACAGA
Organism: Cepaea nemoralis; assembly: GCA_014155875.1. NCBI lineage: Eukaryota > Metazoa > Mollusca > Gastropoda > Stylommatophora > Helicidae > Cepaea > Cepaea nemoralis. The sequence goes on from JACEFZ010011166.1 coordinate 313,630, forward strand.
AGTAAACATCTCATATATCATCATGAAGAGAATACCCAAACATCTAACAGAGACACCGGCCAAGTAACAAAACCCTTCTGGACTTGAGTGCATCAGAATGAAAAGAAATACGGAGGTAAGGAGCTAAAGAAAAGCCAGGCATAGATCAACCACAACAATGCGTGAGCAATGAACCGACAATAAGGGATTCTAGACATTTATGGCATAATGAACAGATACCCTCAGATCCAGTGCCGCCTTTCAGGATGATTATTACCCTCGGTTGGGCTTAAATGTATACGCCAGAATAAAGAAAGGAAAGAGACACAACAGCTAGTGTTTCAGTGCATCAGCGAGGTCACCTGTATACTGAGGTGTATTGTCATTTACGGAACTAACAACTCTGGTTGAAGTATATTAAGTGTTCTCGGGAGGGAGATCTGTTTTGATTACTCGTGAACAGTTGAGGATGGGGATTAGTATGTGGCCTTGGTGTAGATAGATAGACTGTGAATGTTCTAACTCTCAGTTTCATACATCAACGATGTACTTAACTTTTAACAACTCATTTATGGTTTGTTCTGGATTATTAGTTTAAAACAAAAATAGGCCCTTGCTTGTCTATTAGTTTATTTCTGCAACATTTTCAAGTGAATATCCGATTTCTCTTATCATCTGCCACAACACGATAAAATCCTATATGTTCACGCTGAAATACCGCATGCTTTTATTTTCTTTATTCCGGTTCTCTTGATTTGAGCTCGAGCGTAGTCCATAAATATTCTGCTACTACTAGAGACCCCTCCATCTGGTCAACCCACTCCGACGTCTGAGGTAGTTGTAATTAACGTATCCTAGTCAGAGACGAGAAATCAACATATTAAGTCCAGCTGACCTGCATGGAGAACACAACATATTTAGCTTATTCAGTGCCAAACAAATCAGTAGGTTTGGACCAAACAAGGGTCACATTCAAATGAACAAGAATAATAATGTAAATGTCCATTCACTGATCAATAACCTTGCGGACGATACCGCAAACAAACAAAAAAATAACACGATGACCCTTGTATGGCGATGCATCCCCTTTCTGTCAAAACTGGAGATCATATTTGGCGATAAATTATCCTTCATCACTTAATCAGTTAATAAACTAAAGATAGGAGGCACTGATGAATGTAACTGCAGGGACTGGTAAAATAACAGATAAACATTTGATGCTGGATCCTTCAGTGTATGCAAAACAGAGAACAAGTTTAGGCCTACCATCTGAGGACACACTGAATAGAGATGCCAGCAAACATAAGGTTACTGCTGCTTTCTTTCCATTTATTCATATTGACGGTCTGAAGGTAAAAAAGGAATAAATAGAATCTCCTCCCATAATCCCCCGGACTGGGATCGTAAAAAGAGGAAGGGGTAGTGGTAATCTACCCTATTTTTAACTCTGCTCTCACATTGCAACAGTCCCATCATCCTTCTCTGCCAACACAATTTATGTGGACAAGATGTTACTTTGCTCTCTCAGCTCATGTGAATCCAATCCTCCCGCATAGACACATATATAGTCTGTATGACTTGAGTGTTTGTCTTCTCTGCCTTCGTCATCCATGACATTCCTCTCTCGAGTCTTGCTTTCTTGCTGTCAGGGATGTCCCTGTGTAGGGGATGTCTGATGTCACCCAAAACCCTTTAAAGTATTCGTAAGCCTAGGTCAACGTATTACTGAAGTTAATTGAGTGGAGGCCAAGCATGTACCATTAGTGCGTTTATGGAAATATATGTAGTGTAACCCATCTGCAGTTTCATAAAATGAAGAGTATCAGATGCAATAAAGTAACTGTCATTGAATGTAAGAAAGTGCTACATAGAACCTGCTTTTGCTGTATAACAGTGAATCTTGGAATGTAAGCGAACAAATTAGGAAGAACGTGGAAGCAACAGAAATGTGGTTTCCTAAGGCGAATGTTGTGAATTCCTTGGACTACCATAGCGACTAACGAAGATCGCATGAAAACGCTAATGACAGAAGAACATTATATACAACATTCAGAAAGAGACAAACAGCTTTCTTCGGTCATGTGATGAGAAGAGAGGCATTGGAGAACATCGTGACGAATGGAAAGATCGAGGGGAAGAGAGGCAGAGGCCGACCAAGATAAATGATGCTGGATGGATGGAGACGTGGCATGGAAGAATATCAGCAGAAGAGTTGATCCAGAACATCAAAGACCGAGATCTGTGAAGAGACATGAGCGCCTACGCCAGCTGGCATGACACTTGGTGATTATGATGATCTTAAACACTGTAATGATTAAGGCTCATGTTGATGTAGTCCTTGGAAAGGCTTGTATCTTTTGGAGTGAAGCTTGTGTTCAGACATTCCTCCGGACGCGGTACCGAAAGGCTTGTATCTGTTGTAGTGAGGCTTGTCTTCAGACATTCCTCCGGACGCGGTACCGAAAGGCTTGTATCTGTTGGAGTGAGGCTTGTCTTCAGACATTCCTCCGGACGCGGTACCGAAAGGCTTGTATCTGTTGGAGTGAGGCTTGTCTTCAGACATTCCTCCGGACGCGGTACCGAAAGGCTTGTATCTGTTGGAGTGAGGTGAGGCTTGTCTTCAGAAATTCCTCTGGACGCGGTACTGAACTATAATCTCCCCGTGGACTGTGTCCCAACACCTGCCTTCCTTTCTCCAAACTCAGATACCGTCGAGGTGTGCGAGGTGTACGGGAACTTCACATCTACGGATAGTCATGGCGATCCTTGAAGCGTTAGCCACACTGGAAATCCAGTCTGTAGATAGGTAGCTACATGAAAAGATGCCCCAAGATCGTGACCAATGGCGGACTTATGGAGATACCTGTGAATAATAAACTGATCCTTAACACACGCTTCAATGATATGAATCTGTCATCTCCAGATTACATTGTCCACTGTCTGAGTACATACGTGAGAGTATCATCATAATAATGTTGCATATCCTTAGCTCTCCTCACAACGTGCCGAGAAGCCTCTGGATCTCTTGCCATTTCTCCCTCCTCACGCACCCTCATGCCCATGGTGTCTGTAAAGTCTCGTGTCCAGCTTCGTGCTTATCGATGTCCGCATCGGAGTCTAGTAACGATGTCTTCTATCAATGGTCATTTCAAGTCACTTCAACGTTTAATATGGCCAATGAATGTTAGTTTCCGAAAAATGATGATGTTTATGAGCGTTTTCTTTGATGTTCAAGTCTTGTAGAATTTCAGACTTTTTCTCCACTATCATTCATTCATTCAGTAGCACGCCCGTTGCAGAACCTCGCTCCCTTAACAACCTTCCAGACAACGTCTCGGTCATAAGCACGATGTCCCGCATCAGATACATCCACCTGGAGATCATCTGCCACATCCTGCATCCACCTTTTCCTTGGCCTTCCTCGTTCTCTCTTCTCAAGCCTTCGTAATTGTTCTCTATAAACTTTCATGACTTCTCAAGTGACCAAAATATGTCAATTTTCTTTGTTTTATCGTCTTTAGTAGCAAAAATTCTTCAATATTCAGCTCTTTTCGTATGGATGCATTTGTTCTGTTCTGTATCCAAGATATTCTTAAAACCCGTCTGTAACATTTATATTCAAAGGCATTTTCTTCACCTTATTCCACGATATTCTGAGAAGCTGTTAGCTAAGCTCAGAAGCCTTAACATTCTTCGTTAGTGATTGCGAAATTCTCCATGACTCACATCCGTATGTTACCGTTGGGAAGATGCACGGCTTCAACAGTTTAACTGTGACCTGTTTGCGGGTGTTGTGCCATTGGTTTTAATATTTAATCTCCGCATGGATGTGGCTCGCCTGCGTGTATCTTCTTCTGAACAGAAGTTAATTGTTGTAGATAATGAGGCAAAAACATTCACATTTTGTGACATTTTCTATTTCTTAATTGTTAATTGTTTTCTTTGGTTGGCGTGTAGTTTTGTCCTTGGAGATTATAATGTTTGGTGTACTTAAATTCCGATAAAGATTGTGATCTCCACTGTGCCTCTTGACAGATAGGATCAGCCGGTATAGTCATTTAGTACTACATGGAAGGAGAACTGTGCCAAATGGACATTATCATCATTTTCCCTATGCCGATAAGATTGGGCGGTCATGTTTTGCCAACATACACGATCACCAGAATCGTGAATCAGCTCTGTGTTCTTGTCTTGATCATGCCATGTGGTACGCTATCCAGCTATTTACTTCTCTGCCTTCCCCTTGTTCTTTCCCCCTCAATCTTGCCAATTGTCACCAAATTCTCCAGTTTATATCGCCTCATAACGTGGCCAAACAATTTTGACTGTCTGCATATAATTTCTCCAATCAGTTTACGGTTTTCATTTGCCTCTTGTAGGACTTGCTCATTGGTTTTTATGTCTGTCCCGTGGTATTCTTCCACAGAAATCACATTTCCACTGCCGATTAGATGCTTTTCAGCTTGTCTGCTCATTGTCCATGCGTTATATCCATACAGAAGTACAGGATTATATGTAGCACTTCAAGCACTCTTTTTCTCGTTGCAACTGGCATCTTTTTATTGGTTAGCATGTCATTCCACCTAGACACAGCTTGTATGATAGATATATGCATCTATGAGTGTGTCTGTCTATGTAAAAGGTTCAGTCACTTAACATTTGCTGCATGTCTTTGCAGGCCGTTGTGATCAACCCCAACCGCAGGTCATGCTACCATTTTCAGAGCATGCTCCATGGGACTATTTGGATAAATACGAAAAAAACATGATTTCTGTTAGAAGTTTGCATACATTCAATTTGTCGGCCTAACTACACGTACACAATTTTGGTGACGTAACTTGTGTATTATATTGGACATTAATTATGTATTTTCAAAGCTTGCTCCAGTTGGTTGAGAGTTGGGGGAGATGATGAACTAGGGTACATACGAGAAAAGCACGATTTCTTTAAAATGTTTGCATACATTTAATGTGTCGGCAATGACCTAAATTATGTACCCTGGCTTGTTATTTAGCGACCGAAAGTCAGGACATACCCATTCTATTTTTAGGATTCTTTTTGCTTCAATTATGCAACTTTCACGGAAGGGGATTCCCCTCCTGAACCGGGAAATTTACAGACCAAGGTAATATTACGTATTCTGAAAAACCGGCTTTCTGCACACGTTTAAAGCAAGAGCATGCGTGCACATACATGTTCACGCATGTGTATGGTCTCTGGGAGTGGAGGTAAACACCTTAAAAAGTCTTGTTATTTTGTTTGCGCTGGGCGTAACGGGAACAGTAAAATTACGACCCATGGAAGTTATTCTGCTTGCTTTGTTTCTACCAGGAAACGTAAAATTGCGTCCCTTGGAAAGTTGTCATAATTTAGAAGAAAAAAAAGTAACAACAGGAAGATCTAAGTATGGAACGAAACAGGCACTTCGAAATGACATTTTGACCCAGTTCACATTTTAATACAAGGTGTTTGCAGATCCCAGGTGACGATTTTGCAGGTTCTTAAGTTTTGTGGAATCACGGGGAAACCACCAGCAAAATCTTCCGAAGAATAAATGTAATCGTGGCCACAAAGTGCCAATAGTGGACCACCTTTGTATAACAATCACCTTTATACAATAATAACCTTCTAACTAATAGCCGAACTGTGGCGGCCTCGGTCACATGATTATTAATCTGAGCCAGGCGTTGGATCTTGATATAACTTCACATATGCTGTTCAACGGGGTAGCAGTAACGGTAGGAATAGTGGAGTTCAGAAATTACATATCAGTCCTGGGTTGCCAGATCATTGTGATAAAAAATAAGCCAAGTCATGAAAAAAGCCAAAAAAAAAAGCCAACAATACCCAATATAAAATATCTATTAAAAATATATTTACATACACGAAAACCTCTTCTTCAAATAAGTATTCGTCTTCATTGTTGGATGAAGGAACATATTCCTTACAGCACTTGTTTGAAGATAATAGTTCTGCTCTAATTCTAATAATTGCGTCTAAAAGCGAGAACATCCTCTCCACCGCAGCATTGCTAATAGGTGTTATTAAGCAAGTAAGAGCAAAAGAAGCACGCTCTTTAAATTGGGGGTGTTTCACGACTCCTTGCCAGAAACGCTCTGTATCTGTGGGCAGTCCATTTTCTTTAAATTGATCTTCTTCCTTCCAATCTTTAAAAGGCAATTGTTCTGTATTGCTCTTCAATAATAGTGTGATTTTCTTCAGCCAAATGCAAAAAGGGCAATTTCATTGTTAATCACATTAAATATATTCTCTCATGTAGCCTTCTGAACTGGAATCAAACCTAGAAAACTAGTAGTAATTTCATTTCTGTTATCGCTGAGGTATCTAACTAAATGCACAAATACTTTTGGGTCAAAACATCAGTGGACTCATCAATGATGAGTGTATACTTCTTGTTTTGCAGATCTAGAATTAGATCAGATCTTAAAGATGGTGAAATAACATTTCTTATTAGTGATATGCACTTCGTTCGGTGAAATTTTATCTGACCAAGAGTGCTGCCACATCCATGGGCTACCATTATTTCACCTAAATGATCGATGGTGCGTATGGCACTATGGCAGATCATGCTAACAGCAATTTGTAACTGTGATAATTTGGCTTTATTATCAATTTTCTTAAACATATGTTTAAGATGGCGGTGTAAACGGCGTCGCTCGATTCAGAGATTAATTATGTGTTCTGTGCGTGTTTCTTAACATCAATTTGTTCAAATAAGGATGAACCTACGACAGGTCCAGCAAACCGGTAGGGAATTTATTTGTTCGAGAATTATGGAGGAAATTGAAAGAAAAACGCAACTCTATCAGCGTTCACGCCGGAAACAACACACCGAAGCGACACAACAAGCGACTAACGACGACAACTGCTAAATTTCGACATACTTCAAATAGAAAGGAGATTTTTGCAACTTGGAATGTTACAGGTCTAGGATATAAGTAACCAGCTCTCGTAGAGTTCATGAAACAATCAAATATTCAATTATTAGGACTCGCAGACACTAGGAAAAAGAGGCAGAACATGAAAACAACACACGAAGGTTACATTATTATATGGAGCGGCGTCGATCAGAGAGCTACAGCTAAACATGGAGTGGGGTTTTTGTTGCATCCAGACAAAGCGAAAGCCGTTATCAACACTAAATTTATATCAGAAAGGATAATACTAGTACAGATCAAAGAAGGAAATAGAACAACAACTTTTATACAAACATACGCCCCATGTAATGACACTTACAGCGACGAAGACAAAGACGAATATTTTGATAAACTTGCAGACACGTTAAATAATGTCAAGGAGACAGATGAACTAATTGTGATGGGTGATTTTAACGGACGAATAGGCACGAGAAGAACACCGTGGGAGGATTGCATGGGGCCATTCAGCGACACAGAGACTGATTGTAACAGCCATTGTCAACGTCTACTCAACATATGTTCGTAACATGGACTAATAATAGCAAATAGTTTTTTTCAACATCGTCGTAGCCACACCAAAACCTGGTATAAATGGAATGACATAGACCAAGCACCTCAAATTGACTTTATTCTAATTAGGAAATCAGACAGAAGGCTACTATTAGATTCAAGGGCACTCCCAAATACAGATGTTGATACTGTTCACAAACCAGTCATAATAAAAAAGATTTCACCACACAGGAAAATAAGAAACAAAAAGGTAACAACACATGTCATCAATTATAGGAGGCTGCAGGAAAATACGGTTAAAGACGAATTCAATCAAGAAATCCAAAACCTACATAAGAACATCCCTGATGATCACTCAAGCGTAGATAAGGAATGGACATGTTTCAAGGCTGCCATGCTAGACACACTGAAAAATAAATGTGGAACAAAGAAAGTAGGGCAGGACAAAAGATAAAGAACAGCTTGGTAGAACAACGAAGTTAAAGATAGCATATTCAAAAAGAAGGTAGCATTCAAAAAGTGGATCACAACTAAATCTGAACAGGACTATATTACTTATAGAATAGCACGACGTAATTGTCAACAACTCAACTGACAGGCATCATCGGATACTTCTCCCACACCAATACAAGAAAACTTGCAAGTCGTGTGCGAGGAAGATCAATGGTACATTTATTGCCGTTGGCTCGCTACACGCAGTGAACAGTCGCTATTGAAACACACAACATAAAGCCACAGTATTATCTATCACGAGCTGCTAACCGCTAAGCTAACTTTCTACACAAATAAACACAAGAAAAACCCTATCGCTATCCTAACGAAGTGACCACTTCGAAGTCCCGTCTCCCGTCTGGCAAACTTACAAGGACTAAACATGTTTTCCACATATGTGCTTTGGTGAATATGTGAACAATTGCGTATGCAATTGAGCTTCTGTTACCTACTGTGGTAAATACTCAGTGGGGAAAGAGCACATGATGATTGATGATGTACCTGTGAGACAAGTCTGGTGAAAAAGGGGTGAGGTCTGGCATTGCTGTAGTGAGTATATGGAATAGGACATTCAGGCACCAACATCACACCATTGGAATGGATGTCTGGTCTGCTAATTGGGTAAATGCCATTAGTTAATACATAATGCAGATTGCAGTTGTAAATGCCTATTTTCCATTTCCCTTCACAATGCCTGTCCCATGTTGCTATGTCACAATGATTGCTGTACTGTGTCTGGTCCTCCTTGTGCCCAGGTCTACTGTGGTTCAAACATGGTGGAACTTAGACCACATAAATGCTTGTAATTGTGTTAAGCTACCCTGTCTCAGCATATAGCCTTGTGATTACAACAGTACATCACAGTGAAATTCACTACATCATCAACTAGGAGAGGTGTGTTTGGTCAACATCCTCCCTTAACCTCCCCATCTCCATCTGTGTATGTTAATGTATGATAACATCATCTTTTAACAAATGTAAAGAGATGTTGTGCCATTTTGTATATTGACAGAGAACAAGATGATGGTGGAGAGGCCTTCCATATATCGTCTGGGACAACTAACCAGTAGTTCCGAAATCCAGAACCAATTCTGTTCTCAAAAGGAATAGTTCTGAAGACTTCAGTGATCATAATTATCAATGACATCTGAGAACTAAACAACAAGTCTATGGTGGTTAACCTCATTCAAGACGTCTGGTGAAATGACTGGGACAATGGATTGTTTAGCTAGGACTTATCTTAGTTAATCTCCAGCTTGGTGCTCACACAGTGTTTTTCAGAATGAAGACTTGCAGAGTAAGTGAGATAGACTGAGAAGAAAGAATGCTGGGACATATTTGTATCTTAGATCTTCCTCTACAGGAAAAGTAGAACAAATGTCCTAAGTGTCAACTTCATGAACAGTCAACTCACCGGTGAAGGACAGGGCTGTGACCTTTCTTCAAACTGTGACAGTAGGGGATAATTAGTCTGACTTGGAAAATCATCATGGGGAGAACTGCAACCTGAGCTTCGTCCAACACCCATCATAGGTGCTAAAAGGATTAAACAGACCAGTGGAGCAGAATGTCCCTATGCTTGCCCCAGGTTATGGCTTATCTTGGTTTTCCCTCATTAACAGTAGAGGAAAGGATAAAAGTCAATGGTGTAGTGGAGATTAGAGAGGAGAGGAGGAGGAAAGTTTGAGTATTGGTTGGAGGAGGGATCCGAGTGTGGTATCATGTTTATCTGCATGCATGTTAGCATATTTGTACATTTTGTATGTACCTATTGAGGTGTTGACATGACAGAAAGATGAACCATGGATCATCACTCGACTCATCATCAGCTCAATAAACAGTATTATTGAACCAATGTTTTAAGTACATGTCCCCAGTGAATTTCTTGTACAGTTGCTGTCAAGTGTTGTCTCTGGTGACTGTCTTAAGTGCTGTGGTTGATTATACATATTGTGAAAAGTCTTGTATAGATGTTGTCAAGTATCTCTTATGATGTAAGTCTTGTACAATGGCTGGTGTACACAATTCCTTGTGAATGTATGTCCCACTTTTGTTAAGAAACTGTCATATAGATGTCTTGTCCAACAGATGTAATGTACAGTTATTGTTGAGTTTGTCTACAAATAATTGAATCCTACAATCCCAAAGAAATGGGACAACCTGATATAGGTCACACTGACAAAATAAAGAAAGGTAGATCTAATGTGACGGACGAATAGCACACTGGCAACATTATAATGAGAGAGATGGATCCTCAGTTGTACAGGGGCGAAGAGTCCAGATCTCTTTTTGGTCTTGAGGGAACCTTTTACTTCTTTTATAAATTTCTGTGTAGATACATAATAGTCTCACAGTGGGGGTTTGAGCCAAAGAAAAGTGGTTCTCCAAAAAGGCTATTGTGGGAATGATTAGCTCATTTGAGTGACCTCTAGACAAAACGTGCTAAATCATATCCTTTATCTTGTTATTTATTATTCAAGATATATCTCCAGAGAACACTACTAATTAGGTCCTCTGTCAACTATCAAATTTGTCAGATAACTGGGTAGGCTCTTTCCGGGCTATAAACCCTGGGAAAACCCTAATACTCGTCTCGGATTTAAACCCTGGTAATAACCTGCTAGGGGCTCACATACCTGATGCCCTGATGACGGGATACAAAACTTTGGGTATACCCTGCATAAGATTCACTTTTGGGATCTCTATGTTGGTATTAAAATCCGGGGTGACCTCTCGCAAATCAGACCTAATTCTTGGAGTTTTTATGGTGTTGTTTAATGGACCCTGTCTCTTATATGAGGGCAACTGTCCAGACATGTAGACCCACGATAAATCTCTAGGAGGTTTGATTTCATTAAAAGTGATAATATTGCATGTATCACTGTTTTAATATATCAGTTAGGAATTCAATGTAGCAGACTGAAGATGATGTATAAATATCTTATGGGTCAACATAAATGCTGTATCCATGATATTTAAGTTCTCAGTATGAAATGATTTATTGGCTTGTCAATAATGTTGTATAATTTTGTGCATGCTGGTTATTCGATATATGTATCCAAAAATTAAGGTACCTGAAACACCAGAGAACACAAATTATTTAATATAACTGAGACAGCTATTACAGGGGGAAATTCATTTTTGTCCCTGAAATTAAGACACTTAAGTAAATGAATATGAGGCCTACTCCATCTCCAAAATTAATTGCTGGCATGGGAGAGAGAGAGGGGAATATTGTTGTAAATACAACATTTTTAATGTCACCACATCACATCAATTAACAACTCCTTATATTCTCTTCTCCCCATAACATGCTTGCAACACTGAGAGTAGAGAGTGTGAACCCTGATGGAAAACTTGGGCAACCATTAAGACACTTCACTAACAATCTCTCTCAGTATAGTCAGTATTCGTACCGGCTAAAGTCCAGTGTCGATTCGACATCTGGATTTATTCTTCAGTGTGTGATCTTCTCAGTATATCCTGATCAAATTGCTGAGGGGAGAGCAGATTGAAAATCTCGAGGAGAAAGCATCCTTATCAACTCAGTTACTTGCCATTCCTGAAGTAGTGGTATTATTAAGCGTACCTGATACGTGAAGGACGAGATGAAAGGAAGACTCTACCTGATGTTATGGGCGGTCATACAAAACAGACCACAGTCCGGTGTCTATAAGACATTAGTCTATTGTTCGATGGTGTAATCTTTCTGGTGTACTAGGATCCACGTCGCCAGGAGTTAACTCATTGAATCTCCAGGAAGGCCATCAAAATAACTGGACCCCTAGCCATTTATATGGAAGTGGAGAGCGTACGCAAAGTATGTGTCTGGGAAACGATGGATAACCAACCTGATGTCATTGGCGTATCATACGACTAGGAGCATAACAGTGGACAACCTGAAAAATTTCATGAAGAGATAAAACAGGATCCGTCTCCGACGTCGGACGTCAATTCATCCTCAGTTGAGAAAGCGTTTCTGCCTTAAAAATGGTGGGAATTAAAGGGAGGACAAAGTTGAGTACAACTGATGTCATTCCCCTTTTGCATCCTCAATTTGAGAAGACTTTTCTGCCTGAAAAATGGTAGAAATGTAGCTCGGTTCTAGACAAGAGCAAAGTCTGTGATGGAATGGACTAATAAGGATTACTGTTCTTAAACAGTTAACTCTTATATGGTAGAGATCAGTGCAACTCCAGCAGTTGACACTCTATACGCCAATGTCTGCGAAAGTGGACTAACGAAAGATCAGTTTCAAACAGCTGACTCCTTTCAAGATAAAGATCCCTGCAACTTAGCAGTCGACTCTTTATATAAGTAAGAACCATGCATTGCGCCGTGGAATCTTATATTATTACTGAGATGCGAGGTATATTCACAAGACCTGGCCAGTCCTATCCTCAAAGTCAGTAAAATTGCTGACAAAAATTCCAGCCAATATTGGGATATAAGAAGTAACCCACATAATCACACACCTTAAAGGCTGTGATAATGACGAACTTCTCTAATGCTGAGAGGGAACGCCTTATATTCGCAAATAGTAAACGTTTTGCTCATGTGGGAGAGAAAGAACGGATACTCCAGCCACTCAAAAGCACTTCGCTAAAGCATGGCTGAAGACAACTAGTTGGAAACTCCACCAGGAATTCTATATTAGTATAAGTAGATGTCACAGTCTGGCTGCATCTACAAACTCAGTTGCTACGTTAGAAACAGCTTCTAGAGCAACTAAGGAGAGGAAATGCTGTCACTTCTCACAACAAATCAAAATAGAGGCCTAACGGAATGAGGAAATCTCAGCCAATAGTGCACCTCTAAATCTATGGTATTGACTACAGAAATGAGTCAAGGAAATATAATGGGAAATTGCTACCATCTGCAATCACAAGAGGCTTATTGGAAAGGTAGACCCTGTGTCCAACGCTAACCAGATCTGCACTAGTAGATTTTAGTCTTAACAAGTTTTGCAGCGGCTGCTATACAGTTCACCCGGAAGTGATTGTCTTTGCTCCGGTGATGATCAAATATTTTAACCCAGTTCCAAATGCCAAGATTACTGTTGGAGAAAGTGTTCAGTTAAATACACTCTCACAGGATTATCATTCTCCTATGGCGAAGGGAAGGATGGAGTTCTGATAAAAGGTGAAATGTTGAGAGATACATGGAATGCAACCATTCTCTCTAAACGTCATCTAGAAGTTGGCTTAATTGCAAAGCCATTACTTCACATAATGAATCTCTATGGTCCATTCATACATTATGAAATGGTGTGACTCAGAGAGATCATTTATCACAACAGGAAATATAGCAAGGATGTCGGCGATGGAACACTGTCAGAGGTAAATAGAAAGGGCAGTTCACAGATGAGTGGAGTCAGGACTCCAGATTCTCCCAGTGACTTAAAGGAACTTAATGCGGGGCTAACTTTATGGTCTTTGCGTTTGCCACCAAATTCATCAACAGATGCAATGTTGGGGCAGATTTTTTTTTAAGGAAGAAAATCACTTAGTTCCAAATGTACTACTCTAGTAGGGTAAAGGGAGACAGAGAGTAATTGACAAAACCACATGAGGGATCTGGGAACTGTGGATTTCTGAGATTATCTGTCATGCCTATGAAAGATTTAAGAGAGGGGCCATGTAACATGATGGGTCAGAATCCCCCATTCCCAGCCCAACACATTCATAAAAATACTTTCGATTTGAGCGGCGTTTCCAGATAGAAGGACGATTCTTGGAATAGTACGTTCCAGAACGATTTGGGGGAGGGCAGCGGTATATGCGCTTGTCTTTTCATTGGTTAATAGGTGGCAGCCCGCGCTGTTTGCTAGGCCACATTTGAAAATTTGGCAGTTCGAGCCAAGATTCCATCCGGAGCGGTAGCTAGTGTGATGTAATGACCCAACAATGCCCTTAAAGATTCTATAATATATTGTTCTCTGGAATACCAGGTACCACTTTAAAACATACTTTAATGTGTGATTATGCCTGGTGAACGAAAGAGAAGAATGTATGAGTATTTTATGAAGAAAGTGTGAAAGTGAAAAACAGAACTTCTGTGCGCCAGTATTCTGGATACTGCTTCTTCAACCTTGACATGTCTTTCACGCTGTATACTCCAAGTGCATATCAATCCCTTGTTGTGACTGGTTGCGTATGCTTGATGAATGTATAGTACACTCATGCAAATTCGCAAACCCAAACCCCTTGTGCATTCTTCATGCCTAGGATGACTCATTCGTAAATCAACTGTACCTTTGCTCTCGCGAGTTAACATATAGCAGTCTGAATTGGAATGGGTGATGTAAACATGTACAAGTTCCTTTGTAAAACGCTGAGAATGTTGGAGTGAATGAACTGGTGCTTTGATAAGTAGCCTCTCACATTAGTAGAAAGAAAGATGCTTCAATATCCATATGTAAGCAGGTTGTGTGTGGCACGCCAGAATTGCAAAGTTCATGTGATGCCTGGTGGCTATATGCTCAAGAGAATTAATATAATTTCTCTACTGAAGTATTACACTGGTACCTTTACTGTTGGTTGGTTCATATAAACTAGTTCCTAGAAGGACAATAGGTGTGTGAACCTGTGTCTTAGTTGGCTGAATATAATGTATGGCTCATGCAAACTTACAAGGACTAAACATGTTTTCCACATATGTGCTTTGGTGCATATGTGAACAATTGCTATGCAATTGAGCTTCTGTTACCTACTGTAGTAGACATGACAATTACTCAGTGGGGAAAGAGCACATGATGATGATAAAGATGATGTACCTGTGAGTCAGGTCTGTCTGAGAAAAGGGGTGAGGTCTGGCATTGCTGAGTGAGTGTATATGGAATAGGACATTCAGGCACCAACATGACAACCATTGGAATGGATGTCTGGTCTGCTAATTGGGTAAATGCCATTAGTTAATACATAATGCATATTGCAGTTGTAAATGCCTATTTTCCATTTCCCTTCACAATGCCTGCACCATGTTGCTATCTCACAATGATTGCTGTACTGTGTCTGGTCCTCCTTGTGCCCAGGTCTACTGTGGTTCAAACATGGTGGAACTTAGACCACATAAATGCTTGTAATTGTGTTAAGCTACCCTGTCTCAGCATATAGCCTTGTGATTACAACAGTACATCACAGTGAAATTCACTACATCATCAACTAGGAGAGGTGTGTTTGGTCAACATCCTCCCTTAACCTCCCCATCTCCATCTGTGTATGTTAATGTATGATAACATCATCTTTTAACAAATGTAAAGAGATGTTGTGCCATTTTGTATATTGACAGAGAACAAGATGATGGTGGAGAGGCCTTCCATATATCGTCTGGGACAACTAACCAGTAGTTCCGAAATCCAGAACCAATTCTGTTCTCAAAAGGAATAGTTCTGAAGACTTCAGTGATCATAATTATCAATGACATCTGAGAACTAAACAACAAGTCTATGGTGGTTAACCTCATTCAAGACGTCTGGTGAAATGACTGGGACAATGGATTGTTTAGCTAGGACTTATCTTAGTTAATCTCCAGCCTGGTGCTCACACAGTGGTTTTCAGAATGAAGACTTGCAGAGTAAGTGAGATAGACTGAGAAGAAAGAATGCTGGGACATATTTGTATCTTAGATCTTCCTCTACAGGAAAAGTAGAACAATGTCCTAAGTGTCAACTTCATGAACAGTCAACTCACCGGTGAAGGACAGGGCTGTGACCTTTCTTCAAACTGTGACAGTAGGGGATAATTAGTCTGACTTGAAAAATCATCATGGGGAGAACGGCAACCTGAGCTCGTCCAACACCCATCATAGGTGCTAAAAGGATTAAACAGACCAGTGGAGCAGAATGTCCCTATGCTTGCCCCAGGTTATGGCTTATCTTGGTTTTCCCTCATTAACAGTAGAGGAAAGGATAAAAGTCAATGGTGTAGTGGAGATTAGAGAGGAGAGGAGGAGGAAAGTTTGAGTATTGGTTGGAGGAGGGATCCGAGTGTGGTATCATGTTTATCTGCATGCATGTTAGCATATTTGTACATTTTGTATGTACCTATTGAGGTGTTGACATGACAGAAAGATGAACCATGGATCATCACTCGACTCATCATCAGCTCAATAAACAGTATTATTGAACCAATGTTTTAAGTACATGTCCCCAGTGAATTTCTTGTACAGTTGCTGTCAAGTGTTGTCTCTGGTGACTGTCTTAAGTGCTGTGGTTGATTATATATATTGTGAAAAGTCTTGTATAGATGTTGTCAAGTATCTCTTATGATGTAAGTCTTGTACAATGGCTGGTGTACACAATTCCTTGTGAATGTATGTCCCACTTTTGTCAAGAAACTGTCATATAGATGTCTTGTCCAACAGATGTAATGTACAGTTATTGTTGAGTTTGTCTACAAATAATTGAATCCTACAATCCCAAAGAAATGGGACAACCTGATATAGGTCACACTGACAAAATAAAGAAAGGTAGATCTAATGTGACGGACGAATAGCACACTGGCAACATTATAATGAGAGAGATGGATCCTCAGTTGTACAGGGGCGAAGAGTCCAGATCTCTTTTGGTCTTGAGGGAACCTTTTACTTCTTTTATAAATTTCTGTGTAGATACATAATAGTCTCACAGTGGGGGTTTGAGCCAAAGAAAAGTGGTTCTCCAAAAAGGCTATTGTGGGAATGATTAGCTCATTTGAGTGACCTCTAGACAAAACGTGCTAAATCATATCCTTTATCTTGTTATTTATTATTCAAGATATATCTCCAGAGAACACTACTAATTAGGTCCTCTGTCAACTATCAAATTTGTCAGATAACTGGGTAGGCTCTTTCCGGGCTATAAACCCTGGGAAAACCCTAATACTCGTCTCGGATTTAAACCCTGGTAATAACCTGCTAGGGGCTCACATACCTGATGCCCTGATGACGGGATACAAGCTTTGGGTATACCCTGCATAAGACTCACTTTTGGGATCTCTATGTTGGTATTAAAATCCGGGGTGACCTCTCGCAAATCAGACCTAATTCTTGGAGTTTTTATGGTGTTGTTTAATGGACCCTGTCTCTTATATGAGGGCAACTGTCCAGACATGTAGACCCACGATAAATCTCTAGGAGGTTTGATTTCATTAAAAGTGATAATATTGCATGTATCACTGTTTTAATATATCAGTTAGGAATTCAATGTAGCAGACTGAAGATGATGTATAAATATCTTATGGGTCAACATAAATGCTGTATCCATGATATTTAAGTTCTCAGTATGAAATGATTTATTGGCTTGTCAATAATGTTGTATAATTTTGTGCATGCTGGTTATTCGATATATGTATCCAAAAATTAAGGTACCTGAAACACCAGAGAACACAAATTATTTAATATAACTGAGACAGCTATTACAGGGGGAAATTCATTTTTGTCCCTGAAATTAAGACACTTAAGTAAATGAATATGAGGCCTACTCCATCTCCAAAATTAATTGCTGGCATGGGAGAGAGAGAGGGGAATATTGTTGTAAATACAACATTTTTAATGTCACCACATCACATCAATTAACAACTCCTTATATTCTCTTCTCCCCATAACATGCTTGCAACACTGAGAGTAGAGAGTGTGAACCCTGATGGAAAACTTGGGCAACCATTAAGACACTTCACTAACAATCTCTCTCAGTATAGTCAGTATTCGTACCGGCTAAAGTCCAGTGTCGATTCGACATCTGGATTTATTCTTCAGTGTGTGATCTTCTCAGTATATCCTGATCAAATTGCTGAGGGGAGAGCAGATTGAAAATCTCCAGGAGAAACATCCTTATCAACTCAGTTACTTGCCATTCCTGAAGTAGTGGTATTATTAAGCGTACCTGATACGTGAAGGACGAGATGAAAGGAAGACTCTACCTGATGTTATGGGCGGTCATACAAAACAGACCACAGTCCGGTGTCTATAAGACATTAGTCTATTGTTCGATGGTGTAATCTTTCTGGTGTACTAGGATCCACGTCGCCAGGAGTTAACTCATTGAATCTCCAGGAAGGCCATCAAAATAACTGGACCCCTAGCCATTTATATGGAAGTGGAGAGCGTACGCAAAGTATGTGTCTGGGAAACGATGGATAACCAACCTGATGTCATTGGCGTATCATACGACTAGGAGCATAACAGTGGACAACCTGAAAAATTTCATGAAGAGATAAAACAGGATCCGTCTCCGACGTCGGACGTCAATTCATCCTCAGTTGAGAAAGCGTTTCTGCCTTAAAAATGGTGGGAATTAAAGGGAGGACAAAGTTGAGTACAACTGATGTCATTCCCCTTTTGCATCCTCAATTTGAGAAGACTTTTCTGCCTGAAAAATGGTAGAAATGTAGCTCGGTTCTAGACAAGAGCAAAGTCTGTGATGGAATGGACTAATAAGGATTACTGTTCTTAAACAGTTAACTCTTATATGGTAGAGATCAGTGCAACTCCAGCAGTTGACACTCTATACGCCAATGTCTGCGAAAGTGGACTAACGAAAGATCAGTTTCAAACAGCTGACTCCTTTCAAGATAAAGATCCCTGCAACTTAGCAGTCGACTCTTTATATAAGTAAGAACCATGCATTGCGCCGTGGAATCTTATATTATTACTGAGATGCGAGGTATATTCACAAGACCTGGCCAGTACCTATCCTCAAAGTCAGTAAAATTGCTGACAAAAATTCCAGCCAATATTGGGATATAAGAAGTAACCCACATAATCACACACCTTTAAAGGCTGTGATAATGACGAACTTCTCTAATGCTGAGAGGGAACGCCTTATATTCGCAAATAGTAAACGTTTTGCTCATGTGGGAGAGAAAGAACGGATACTCCAGCCACTCAAAAGCACTTCGCTAAAGCATGGCTGAAGACAACTAGTTGGAAACTCCACCAGGAATTCTATATTAGTATAAGTAGATGTCACAGTCTGGCTGCATCTACAAACTCAGTTGCTACGTTAGAAACAGCTTCTAGAGCAACTAAGGAGAGGAAATGCTGTCACTTCTCACAACAAATCAAAATAGAGGCCTAACGGAATGAGGAAATCTCAGCCAATAGTGCACCTCTAAATCTATGGTATTGACTACAGAAATGAGTCAAGGAAATATAATGGGAAATTGCTACCATCTGCAATCACAAGAGGCTTATTGGAAAGGTAGACCCTGTGTCCAACGCTAACCAGATCTGCACTAGTAGATTTTAGTCTTAACAAGTTTTGCAGCGGCTGCTATACAGTTCACCCGGAAGTGATTGTCTTTGCTCCGGTGATGATCAAATATTTTAACCCAGTTCCAAATGCAAAGATTACTGTTGGAGAAAGTGTTCAGTTAAATACACTCTCACAGGATTATCATTCTCCTATGGCGAAGGGAAGGATGGAGTTCTGATAAAAGGTGAAATGTTGAGAGATACATGGAATGCAACCATTCTCTCTAAACGTCATCTAGAAGTTGGCTTAATTGCAAAGCCATTACTTCACATAATGAATCTCTATGGTCCATTCATACATTATGAAATGGTGTGACTCAGAGAGATCATTTATCACAACAGGAAATATAGCAAGGATGTCGGCGATGGAACACTGTCAGAGGTAAATAGAAAGGGCAGTTCACAGATGAGTGGAGTCAGGACTCCAGATTCTCCCAGTGACTTAAAGGAACTTAATGCGGGGCTAACTTTATGGTCTTTGCGTTTGCCACCAAATTCATCAACAGATGCAATGTTGGGGCAGATTTTTTTTAAAGAAGAAAATCACTTAGTTCCAAATGTACTACTCTAGTAGGGTAAAGGGAGACAGAGAGTAATTGACAAAACCACATGAGGGATCTGGGAACTGTGGATTTCTGAGATTATCTGTCATGCCTATGAAAGATTTAAGAGAGGGGCCATGTAACATGATGGGTCAGAATCCCCCATTCCCAGCCCAACAAATTCATAAAAATACTTTCGATTTGAGCGGCGTTTCCAGATAGAAGGACGATTCTTGGAATAATACGTTCCAGAACGATTTGGGGGAGGGCAGCGGTATATGCGCTTGTCTTTTCATTGGTTAATAGGTGGCAGCCCGCGCTGTTTGCTAGGCCACATTTGAAAATTTGGCAGTTCGAGCCAAGATTCCATCCGGAGCGGTAGCTAGTGTGATGTAATGACCCAACAATGCCCTTAAAGATTCTATAATATATTGTTCTCTGGAATACCAGGTACCACTTTAAAACATACTTTAATGTGTGATTATGCCTGGTGAACGAAAGAGAAGAATGTATGAGTATTTTATGAAAAAAGTGTGAAAGTGAAAAACAGAACTTCTGTGCGCCAGTATTCTGGATACTGCTTCTTCAACCTTGACATGTCTTTCACGCTGTATACTCCAAGTGCATATCAATCCCTTGTTGTGACTGGTTGCGTATGCTTGATGAATGTATAGTACACTCATGCAAATTCGCAAACCCAAACCCCTTGTGCATTCTTCATGCCTAGGATGACTCATTCGTAAATCAACTGTACCTTTGCTCTCGCGAGTTAACATATAGCAGTCTGAATTGGAATGGGTGATGTAAACATGTACAAGTTCCTTTGTAAAACGCTGAGAATGTTGGAGTGAATGAACTGGTGCTTTGATAAGTAGCCTCTCACATTAGTAGAAAGAAAGATGCTTCAATATCCATATGTAAGCAGGTTGTGTGTGGCACGCCAGAATTGCAAAGTTCATGTGATGCCTGGTGGCTATATGCTCAAGAGAATTAATATAATTTCTCATCTGAAGTATTACACTGGTACCTTTACTGTTGGTTGGTTCATATAAACTAGTTCCTAGAAGGACAATAGGTGTGTGAACCTGTGTCTTAGTTGGCTGAATATAATGTATGGCTCATGCAAACTTACAAGGACTAAACATGTTTTCCACATATGTGCTTTGGTGCATATGTGAACAATTGCTATGCAATTGAGCTTCTGTTACCTACTGTAGTAGACATGACAATTACTCAGTGGGGAAAGAGCACATGATGATGATAAAGATGATGTACCTGTGAGTCAGGTCTGTCTGAGAAAAGGGGTGAGGTCTGGCATTGCTGAGTGAGTGTATATGGAATAGGACATTCAGGCACCAACATGACAACCATTGGAATGGATGTCTGGTCTGCTAATTGGGTAAATGCCATTAGTTAATACATAATGCATATTGCAGTTGTAAATGCCTATTTTCCATTTCCCTTCACAATGCCTGCACCATGTTGCTATCTCACAATGATTGCTGTACTGTGTCTGGTCCTCCTTGTGCCCAGGTCTACTGTGGTTCAAACATGGTGGAACTTAGACCACATAAATGCTTGTAATTGTGTTAAGCTACCCTGTCTCAGCATATAGTCCTTGTGATTACAACAGTACATCACAGTGAAATTCACTACATCATCAACTAGGAGAGGTGTGTTTGGTCAACATCCTCCCTTAACCTCCCCATCTCCATCTGTGTATGTTAATGTATGATAACATCATCTTTTAACAAATGTAAAGAGATGTTGTGCCATTTTGTATATTGACAGAGAACAAGATGATGGTGGAGAGGCCTTCCATATATCATCTGGGACAACTAACCAGTAGTTCCGAAATCCAGAACCAATTCTGTTCTCAAAAGGAATAGTTCTGAAGACTTCAGTGATCATAATTATCAATGACATCTGAGAACTAAACAACAAGTCTATGGTGGTTAACCTCATTCAAGACGTCTGGTGAAATGACTGGGACAATGGATTGTTTAGCTAGGACTTATCTTAGTTAATCTCCAGCTTGGTGCTCACACAGTGTTTTTCAGAATGAAGACTTGCAGAGTAAGTGAGATAGACTGAGAAGAAAGAATGCTGGGACATATTTGTATCTTAGATCTTCCTCTACAGGAAAAGTAGAACAATGTCCTAAGTGTCAACTTCATGAACAGTCAACTCACCGGTGAAGGACAGGGCTGTGACCTTTCTTCAAACTGTGACAGTAGGGGATAATTAGTCTGACTTGAAAAATCATCATGGGGAGAACGGCAACCTGAGCTCGTCCAACACCCATCATAGGTGCTAAAAGGATTAAACAGACCAGTGGAGCAGAATGTCCCTATGCTTGCCCCAGGTTATGGCTTATCTTGGTTTTCCCTCATTAACAGTAGAGGAAAGGATAAAAGTCAATGGTGTAGTGGAGATTAGAGAGGAGAGGAGGAGGAAAGTTTGAGTATTGGTTGGAGGAGGGATCCGAGTGTGGTATCATGTTTATCTGCATGCATGTTAGCATATTTGTACATTTTGTATGTACCTATTGAGGTGTTGACATGACAGAAAGATGAACCATGGATCATCACTCGACTCATCATCAGCTCAATAAACAGTATTATTGAACCAATGTTTTAAGTACATGTCCCCAGTGAATTTCTTGTACAGTTGCTGTCAAGTGTTGTCTCTGGTGACTGTCTTAAGTGCTGTGGTTGATTATACATATTGTGAAAAGTCTTGTATAGATGTTGTCAAGTATCTCTTATGATGTAAGTCTTGTACAATGGCTGGTGTACACAATTCCTTGTGAATGTATGTCCCACTTTTGTCAAGAAACTGTCATATAGATGTCTTGTCCAACAGATGTAATGTACAGTTATTGTTGAGTTTGTCTACAAATAATTGAATCCTACAATCCCAAAGAAATGGGACAACCTGATATAGGTCACACTGACAAAATAAAGAAAGGTAGATCTAATGTGACGGACGAATAGCACACTGGCAACATTATAATGAGAGAGATGGATCCTCAGTTGTACAGGGGCGAAGAGTCCAGATCTCCTTTTGGTCTTGAGGGAACCTTTTACTTCTTTTATAAATTTCTGTGTAGATACATAATAGTCTCACAGTGGGGGTTTGAGCCAAAGAAAAGTGGTTCTCCAAAAAGGCTATTGCGGGAATGATTAGCTCATTTGAGTGACCTCTAGACAAAACGTGCTAAATCATATCCTGTATCTTGTATATTTATTATTCAAGATATATCTCCAGAGAACACTACTAACTAGGTCCTCTGTCAACTATCAAATTTGTCACAATGAGAGAGTGTGAAACATACAGAGGTATATCACTCCTGAGCCATATAGGGAAAATGTATGCAAAACTTTTTCAACAAAGAGGTAGACCAATAGTTGAACAACAGTTTGGCAAAGCACAATTCGGTTGTCGGAAAGGTAAAAGTTGCCCTGATGCATTATTTACACTTAGACAAATTTGTGAAAATACTTTCGAATATAGTGACCAGTAGAATATTGTGTTTGTAGATCAGATAGAGTAGACAGATACACATTATGGACTATCAGTATGACAGTACAGGGCAAGATGTGGTGAGTAAAATAAGACGTGACAAGCGCAGAACGTTTCAGGGCAGGAAAAAAAGCTGGGAGCAGCCACCGTGGTGGAGTTTCGAGGTGGAGAAGGCTTGGGTGGATAAGCGTAGTGCTGTAAGGAGATGGCAAAATGCCAAGAAGAACAGAGCTGGTCATCCGAGTCCCTGCTTGCACTTAGAAAGAGAGATGCACACAAAAGTAAGCTACTTCAAAAAACTGGTCAAGGTTGTTAAAAGCGAAAAACGGGCAGAGGTGTGTCAAAGAGTAAGCACAGACAAGTCACTGAAATTGTTCTGGCGACTACATAAAAGCATGAGTGGTGTAGTCAAGAATAAGAGCATTTCTGACTTCCAAGGTGCTGACCTCATCTGGCAGAGGACTGACGAGGACAAGGGCAAAGCCCTCTTTGAACGCTACCTTGAGCAGAGCAACCAGACAGACATGGGAGGCCGAAATCTGGCCAAGGAGGTCACCTCAGACAGATGCAAGGCCCAGAACACCTCGGATGAAGACACAGTGACAGTGAAAGAAATCAAGGCTGTGCTTCGACGATCAAAAAACAGTGCTCCAGGTCCTGATGGCATAAGATACGACGACATAAATAGGTGTACCGACAATGAGCTAGAGAAACTAGCAGACATGTACAACAACAGTATAGGGAGTGCTAGCATCAAGGAGGAATGGTTACACAGCTATCTGATTCCCTTGCCGAAGCCTGACAAAGACCACAAAAAAATTCAGGGATATCGAATTATAACCATCCAGAATACAATAGGCAAGCTGCTGGAGAAGGTAATTGCCAGGAAAATATCAAGCCAACTAGAGAGGCAAGGTGTTTTCCCACCCACCCTGGGTGGGTACCGTCCAAAAAGAGAAACCTAGACCAATGCAGCAGTCTTTGCCCAGGATGTCTATGAAGGTTTCCACTCAGGCACTGAAACCGTTGCTGCAGCGATTGATCTTGAGGACGCATACAACAGAGTACCACTGGATTTTTTAATGTTTCAGCTTCTCGAACTAAACGTAAGTCAATTCCTCCTTAGTTGGATCGCTGCAGCCCTCTTCCAACGGAAAGTAGTTTTTAGATGTGGCAGTTGGACTTCGGAACCAACAACAATACATCCTGGCCTACCACAGGGATCACCATTATCTCCGGTACTGTTCAACGCCTACACAGTGAGAATCACCAGTGAGCAGATCACTGGACCTGGCAGGACATTGTCATATGCCGATGATGTTTTAGTGTATCGTCAGGGTAAGGATAGAG
Organism: Cepaea nemoralis; assembly: GCA_014155875.1. NCBI lineage: Eukaryota > Metazoa > Mollusca > Gastropoda > Stylommatophora > Helicidae > Cepaea > Cepaea nemoralis. Next base: position 338,198 of record JACEFZ010011166.1, read on the forward strand.
AGGAGGTTGCTGTGGAACTACAAACCGAACTCAATCGCATAAGTACTTGGTGTGATGAAGCTGGGGCAATGGTCAACCCAACAAAGGCAACAGTGACTTGGTTCTCGTTGAATAATCATATTGTCAACACTCCAACACCAACTGTAATGCTGTGTTCAGAGACGGTGGAAAGAACGCAGGCAATGAATTACCTGGGGATACGGTATGATCGAAGCCTTGCTTATAATGTGCACATAGACCAGGTGATAACAAAGGCCAAGCGGGGTTTGGCAGCGATGCGGGTGATGGCGGCAGCAAACTGTGAGCAGCGCCATCTATGTCTTCTGTACGAGGGGCTGGTCATGTCTGTTTTGGAGTATGCAATGGCAATCCTGACTCTCAGCCATAAGCAGATAGAAAGGATGGAAAGGATACAGAATGAAGCTATGCGCATTATTCTTGGATGTACAAGAGATACAGCATGCAGGGCGATGCGCTACCTTCTTGATTTTCCAACCATTGAAGAGAGAATACAAGGTTGCAGGGCACGCGCCTACCTCAGAATTAACGCAAACACACAACATCCACTGCATAGTGAAATTAGGAAGGTGAAGGGCAGCAGGTTAAAAAGAGGAAGGTCGTGGATGGGTCAAGCCGAAGACATTCTTCAACAGGTGTGTTCACTTGAGGACTTAGAACCTGGCGAGGAGTGGGTGCAAGTGCCAACAGACTTCTGCACATCCTTTTCAGTTTGCATCCAACTAGATAGAAAATGCAGACAAGAAAATCCGGCTGCTGTTGAGGCTGAAGTACAAGCGTTGATTTTCGAGAATTCGCTAGACGGTGACGCGGTCATCTACACAGATGGGTCGGTCGTCCGACATGTGAGAAGCTCATGGGCCTTTACAGCTCGGGCCGGAGGGAGAATTGTGAAGGAGGACTCTGGTGCTTTCACTGAAACCACAAGTAACCTGACCATGGAAGTCATGGCAGTAAGTAAAGCAATAACATGGCTCGAGACACAGACATTCACTAGGGCTTGTTTCCTCAGCGACTCAATGAACATGATCAAGAGGATAGAGGAGGGATCGATCCGAAGAGAATGGTTGCTGCCTCTGGAGCGGTCTCGACTGGCAAAGAATAGTTTCATCTTCGTGCCAGGGCATGCGGGAGTACAAGGAAATGAGCGGGCTGACAAGCTCGCAGGTGAGGCTACTGTGGAGGGCGGACGCGCCATGGACCAGGCCGACATCCTGAATGCTCTACGAGAAGTAAGACTTTTGCGAGAACCAAGTGATGACTGTGAATCTACAACAATGGCCAGACTGCGAGAGCAGCAAATTAAAAGAGGGGTGGCCAAACAAGAACACTACGCAGGAAGCCAAAGAAGATTGATAAACCAACACAGAACTGGCGTCGTTAGCCGCTACACGTTGCGGGATTTGCTGAGGAGGGGATCCGAGCATTTATGGACTGAATGGTTCGATGTGCAATGAGGATGATCTGTCGACTAACTAACTAACTAACTAACTAACTAACTAACTAACTAACTAACTATGGGATAGAAGGGCAACTGCTAGAAAACATCATAGCCATGTACCACTCGAGCCAATGTGCAGTAAGAACACAAGAAGTTATATCAGATATGTTCACAGTCAATACAGGAGTGAGGCAGGGATGTGTGCTCTCTCCCCTGCTATTCAATATCTACATGGACAGAATTTCCAAAGAAGCAAGTCTCGACAGAACAGATTCAGAAAATTTAGAACTCTTTACTCCAGATGAAATAACTGACCCACAGGGAATAAATGAACTTCTTCTATTTTCAGACGATCAGTGCCTGTTTTACAGAGATGAGGGCAGACTACAAAATCATATTACTAATCTGAGTTCAACCTGCAGCAGATACAATATGAGTATAAACACAGCCAAAACCGAAGTAATGCAAGTTAGCAGATCGCCAGGCCCACTAAGTATACAGATAAATAACACGTCTCTGAAACAAGTTAAAGAATTCAAATACCTTGGAAGTATGATCACAGAAGATGGCAGATTGGACAGAGAAATTGAAATCAGATGTCAAAAAGTAGTGCACTTACATATCAACTATCACCCTTACTGAAACATCCAAACATACTGTCGTGTGTGTAAAGAATGAATGTCGTAGTAGTTATTTGTTCTTCTTTACCACTTTAGTGTCGTCCCTGGAGTGAGGGGAATCAACACCCACATTTGTTTTAATTCAATATCTCTATCCTGGAGATATCCAGCAGACTCCGTCCACAACACTCCCTCAATCTGAAGACACCTTCTTCTCACTCTTGCTCACCCCTGGATCATGCCCCCTCTCATTCTTCCCCAACATAACATACGTGACAACTCTAGCTTCAACAAATAAAAACAAGAAATTTATTAAAGCAAAGAGTATATGTAGGAGAAGTGTGTGTGTGTGTATAATGTTTAGAATGTGTGACGTATATTCTAAAGTGTATATAGACTCAGATCAGTGTTCAGGAGTATAGTCATTCTCATCACTGTGCTGAGAACACACTAGCACCATGTATTCCAGACAAGCAACCTCACCAAGGTGATGCTTCTCCGGTCACGTGAAGACTTCCTCCGTTGTCTCTTGAACCACTAGGATGCTTGGACATCCAATACAAACACTGTCTAATGAGAGTCTTCAATCTGATTCACACTATGAATTTCCTGTTATTTAACTGATTGTTAATCAGAAAATTCTAATCCTATTGTCACTGTTACTGGGGAAATCTCAATGGATCTAGTGTCACTGGTTTTAAAGATTCCCCATATTAACACCACACTCTGAATGTTCTAGGTATTTCTATAAATTTGTATGAATGTTCCTGGTATCAGTAGTGTATATATACAATGTTCTGACTGTTCAGTGATACACCTATCACTTGCTAAACATCAATATCATCAGCATGTCCTGCTCAGCAGAAGTCAGGTTCCCGCAAACCAACTTGGGTATAAGCCCAATGTAGCGGCCTCTCAGCAACTTCTGTCTTCAAATTCTGAGCCATCATCTTCTAAATTGTGTTCTAGCTTCACTGTTGAACATCATAGCACACATACATGGACCTGTAAATGGAACCTATAATACATTATATCACCGCACCTATAATACATTATATCACCGCACAGTACTGTACTCTATTCCTAATCATACTCTAAGTTAGATATGATTAATAGCCCACCATATGCCTATTCCGGTTGCTAATCGAAACTAGGCAATCACAGATTGGATCTATGTCCGCCGATAAATATCAACAATTTGACACCCTAGTTTCTTTCATGGAACACAACTCGGAAAACTGCACCGATCTTTCCCACTTCAGAAATCTTGATCGACTAACTTCACTTATTTACCGCAACGCTTTTTATATTGGGCTGGAGTGACGTCACCAAAAAGTCTAGACGCTGATCCGTCCAGAATCTGGTTTCCTCCTCCTGTTCTAGACTAACTGGAGTTAATCCGCCGGCAAATTTGCTTTCATTTGGGGAAATTCTTTGTCCCGTACATCAATAGTTCAGTCTGTCTGTGAACCACAGAATTCCCCACATCACATAATCCATCCCGCGTCTGTCCAGACTTTCCGTCTAGCACTTCAAAGGCTACTACCGCCTTGGCAGACGTTTGGCGTTGTTATTCGTTTCTCGAACAACCCACATCATAAAGATTCGCCGACCAGGGGTAGACATTTTGACGCGACGTATCTTGTTTCTCAGTTAGAAATGCCGATCGTGTTTAGACAGTTTTAACGACGTATTTTTCTCAGTCTGTACAACATCAAAGGGTCGGTTGTTTTTGCAGTCTAATGTCGGGTCTTGTTTGTCATCGATCGCAACTAACAAGTTTATTTTCCGTGACATAGGCCCCCTCCTAAGAGAGTAGGTCCGCAACAACTCTTTCTTCTTGGAGGTTCGATCCAGATGATCTATTCCTCTTCTTCAGGAGCTGGATGTCTCGACAGGAAATCAGCTCCCACATTTTCCTTCCCAGGTATATACTCCACTGTAAAGTGATATGGCTGAAGTAGCAACGACCACCGCATCAAACGGGCGTTGAGCTTCTGAGAAGTGGCCAGGAGCATCAAGGGTTAAAGAAGATTAATTCGACTTAGAAACGTCTAGCGTATCGATACAAGGAATATATGACTTCAGACAACACTACCACAAACTGACTCAAATCAATTAATTCTAAATGTCTTAAAAGCAAGTTATTCAGACAGATCGGTCAGGCTGAGAATGGAAAGCCACATAATTACTTTTAGTGATTTGTCTATATCTCTATATGATATTATTAGAGATGTCACTGTTTATAGATGTTTGTTAGTCACTTGTTAATGTGATTGTGGCCATCCTTCCGTCTTTTGTCATGTTATGTCGGTAGAAATAAAAACGACAAGACAAAAACTACAAACACTAGCCATAACTGGAGCACCGCTCGAACTCCGCGTAGACACATTACCTATAGTTAATGTGGTTGAACATAAAACACTAGATCTTTTAATTGACAGCCATTTGAACCGGAGCTCTCAGGTTCACGTTCTTACCAAGAAAATAGCACAAAAGGTTTATCAACTTTCTAAAATCCAGCACTTCCTGGACGAAAGCACACGAAAAATATTCTATACATACTATATCCAATCACATCTCGATTACTGTTCCACAGTTTGGGATTGTTGCCCTAAATGTAATATGAAACGACTATGTTCTCTACAAAACCGCGCTATACGTCCATTTTCTGGCATAAAGCACGTTGAAAGTAATAATTTATACAGTCATCTAAGACTTCTACCACTTCGAAAGCGCTTCCTTTTTAACAAAGCCAAATTAGTGAATACAATTATATCTCAAAATACCCCAGAGTATCTTCTACCACTGATTCAGTCTAATGCAATGAACAGCAAGCGCTTAAATTTGTTACTTATTCCTAAGCCTAGATTGGACCTATAAAAAAACATGTTTCGCCTATTCTGGTGCTCACTTATGGAATGATCTTCCTCAAGATCTGAAAACTCCAATGAGTCCCTCCACATTTAACCGACTATATGCCACCATAATTAATCTGCTGGTATAATTGCTCATTATAATTGTTTAACTATAACTATTCACTATATGTGTGTGTGCATATGGGAAAGAACGAACGAACGAACGAACAGACTTTATTTTCAAAGGGTAACAAATTGGGCACGCAGGCCCGTCTTACATTCGGCCCTTCCAATCACTCATCTTTCTTTCATGTACAGTGCATAGGAAAAAAAAACATTGTCACATGAATTTTGTAAACATAAACAATGCATATTACTATGTTATAAGACACATCCACCACCCACCCACACATCCCCCATTCACTCCAACTCCCCCACCCAACCACACACACATACAATACATTCCCCCACCCATCCACCACATCCCTACACATCTCCCCACCCACACACACCTCTCATCCACCACACATCCCATCCACCCACACCCCAAGCACACATACATTCAATAACCCACACATCCCCACCTACACACATCTCCCCACCCACTCACATATCCTTTACCCGTCCCATTTCCCACCAACAATCACTCACCCAATATCCTCCTCCACCCAACACACCTCCAACCACCCAACCAAACACACATTCCTCAGCCACACACACACACATCTCCCCGTCAACTCACATATTCCGCACCTACCCACACACAAATTCCGCACTCACCCACATAATCTCCCATTTCCCCCAGCCCACTCACTTATCCCGAGCCCACACCTACAAACATCCCCCACCATCTCCTAACCTGCACACACTCACCCACCCACATATCCTCTACCCACCCAAACATCCTCTACCCACCTATCCCCCAACCAAACATCCCTTAACCACACACTCTTACTCATATACAATCACCCACCCACACATCCTCTACCCAACCACACATCCTCCACCCAACCACACATCCTCCATCCACCCATTCCCCCAGCCACACATCCCTTAACCACACACCCTTACCCATATACACACACATCCCCACCCACGCACAATCTCCCCACCCATACAAACATCACTCACACACATCCCCACTTACCAACACATTCCCCATTCACAAACACACATCTCCCATCCACGCACACACAACCCATACATTCATCCCCTCACACATCCCTAGACACACGTACTTATCCCTCAACCACTAACACCCACACGTCCCTTACCCACTCATCAACACATACATCTCCTATCTACCCACCCACACTCACACATCCCTACCACCCATCTAAGCAAACATCCCCCACCCTCACACACATCATTCACCCACCCACAAACCCAACCACACCTTCACCCACCCACACAAACATCATTTATCCACACCCAGCTCCCCTCCCACACAATACCACACCCACACACATCCCAAAGACACATCCCTCACCCACACACACATCTATCCACACATCTCCTACCCATCCACACATCCCCCAACTACAGTCACCCTCACTACCCACACATACATCCAAGAGAGAGAGAGAGAGAGAGAGAGAGAGATAGAGAGAGAGAGTGGGTGTCAGAGAGAGTGGGAGAGTGAATGTGTGTGTGTGTGCACGTGCATGAGGGTGTGTGGGAGAGATTGATTGAGCGAGAAATGGTGAGGGAATGTGTCAGTGCATGCATGCGTACGTGTATGTGTGAGAGTGAGTGAGGGAGGGTGTGTGTGAGCGTTCATGCGTATGTGTATGTGTGGGAGAGTGTGATTGAGAGAGTGAGTGTGTGTGTGAAGGATTGTGTGAGAGAGAGTGAGTGAGTGATTGAGTGAGTGAGGAGTGAATGAGTGAGAGAGTGTGTGTTAGTGAGTGAATGAGTGTTAGAAGTGTGTGAGTGTGTGTGCTTGAGAGAGAGAGAGAGAGAGAAGAGAGCGAGAGAGTAAAAGAGAGAGCGAGTGAGTGCGCTAGGATAAGAGAGAGTGAGTGAAACATTGAGTGATAGCGTGAGGGTGTGTGTCTATCTGTGTGTGAGTGAGAAAGAGAGAGAGAGAGAGTAAGAGAGTGAGAGATAGAGTGAATGAAGAATTAGAGAGTGAATGAATGAGGGAAATAGTGAGTGAGAGAGAATGAGCGAGCGAGAGAGAGAGTGAGACAATGGGAGAGTTGATGTGTTAGTATGTATATGTGTGCGCGCATGCGCGTGAGTGTGTGTGTGTATGAAAGAAGAGAGAGAGAGAGAGAGAGAGAGAGAGAGAGAGAGAGAGAGAGAGAGAGAGAGTTGAGCGCACGCATGTCATGTAACACGCGTGTCATGTAACACGCTAATCCATATGTTTGTGTATTCTCATCTGTCATATTATCAGTTGAATGTCATTTGATTTCATCATGTGTAATATAAACTTATGTATATTACTGTAGTTTGAGTGAGAGAGTCAGTGAGTGTGAATGAGGGACAGAGTGAGTGAGTGTGAGAGTGAATGTGTGTGTGTGTGTGTGTGTGTGTGTGTGTGTGTGTGTGTGTGCCTGTCTCTGTGTGTATCTCTGTGTGTGGGAGCATCACTATTTTTTACGCCACACACTGTATATGTACACATTTTTCTCTATGTTTTACATTTTTGTGAGATTGCTCACATTAATCGTCAGTGTATGTGTGTGAGTAAAGTGTGGAAGTTTGTTCATATTAGTTTCAATGATCACGCGAGGCATTATGTATGTGTCTAGATGTGGGGATGTGTGAGTGTGTGTGTGTGTGGGGGGGGGATGTATGTGAGTGTGGGGATGTTTGTGGGGGATGTGTGGGTGGGGGTATGTGTGGGTGGTTGTGTCGGGGTGTAAGTAGGAGGTGTGGGGGATGTGTGTATGGGGGATGGTTGCGGGGGACGTGTGTATGGGTGGGGGATATGTGTGGCTGGGTGAGGATGTGTGGATAGTTAGGGGGAAGTATGTGTGGGTGGCGGGGGTGTCAGGGTATGAGATTGTGTGGGTGGATTGTGGAAGTAAGGGTTAGTGGGGAGAAGTGAATGGTGTGTGGGTTGGGGATATGTGGGTGGTGTGTGGGTCGGGGATGTGTGTGTGGTGTGTGGGTGGGTGTAGGTTTGTGGTGGGTGGGTGGGGGATAGTGTGTGGTGTGTGTGTGGGGGATGTGTGTGATGGGTGCGGGGAATGTGTGTATGGGTGAGGGATATGTGTGGGTGTGAAGAGATGTGTGGAAGGTGGGGGATGTGTGGGTGGGTGTGTGTGAGTAGCTGAAGAATGTATAGATGGGTGAGGGATGTGTGTGTGTGTCGGAGCGGGATGTATGAGTGGGTGGAGGCTGTGTGTGGGTGGGGATATCTGTGATCGAAAGATGTTTAGTTAGGGGCGGGCTGTTGCGGGGTGTGTGGGTGCTTAGTGGAGGATGTGTGGGTGAGTGAGTGTGTGTGTCTATTGGTGGATGGGTGGGGGATGTGTGTGTGGGTGGGGAGATATGTGTGGTGTGTTGGTTGGGGATATGTGTGTGGTGTGTGGGTGGGGATGTGTGCGTGGGTGGGGGATTTGTGTGGTATGGGGGTATGTGCGTGGTGGGTGGGTGAGGCTATCTGTGTATGTGTGGATGGGGGATATGTGTGTGGTGTGTGGGTGGGAATATTGTGTGGTATGTGGGTGACGGATATGTGTGTGGTGTGCAGGTAGGGGATGTTTTGGTGTGTGGGTGTGGGATGTGTGGGTGGGGGATACCTGTGTGTGATGTTTGGGTGGGGAATATTGGGTAGGGGGTATGTGTGGTACGGGTGGGGGATATGTGTGTGGTGGCGGGTGTGAGTTAGTGCATGAGTGGGTGGGTGTTGATGTCTGTGTGGGTGGTGGGGTGTGTGTGAGTGTATTGGGGATATATAGGTGGATAGGGAGATATGTGTTTGTGGGTAGGGAGATGTCTGTTGGTGGGGATGTGTGTGTATGGGTTGGGGATATGTGAGTGGGTGCGTGATGTGTGGGTTGGTGGGGTATAGTGTGTGTGGGTGGGGAATGTGTGGTCGAATGGAAGTGTGGTTGGGGGATGGGTGGTTGGGGGTGTGGGTGGGTGGGTAGAAGATGTGTGAGTGGCGGATGGGTGTGTGGGTTAGGATGTGTATGTTGGTGGGTGCGGGATGTGTGGGTTGGTGGGGGATGTTTGTGTGGGTGGTGAGTGTGTGTGGGTTGGGGAACGGGTGAGGGCAGTGTGTGTGGGTGGGGGATTGTGGAAGGGGGATGGGTTGGTTGGTGGGGTATTATGTGTCCCTGGGTGTGTGTGGGTGTGTGTGTGTGTGGGGGGTGATGTGTGGGTGTGTGGGAGATGTGCCTCATAAAATGGTAATTTGCATTGTTTATGTTTACAACATTCATTTAACAATGTGTTTTTTTTTTCCTTTTCTTCCTATGTAAATGTATAATGCACCATTGATGAACGAAAGATGAGTGATTGGAAGTGCCGAATGTAAGACGGGCCTGCGTGCCCAATTTGTGACCCTTTTAAAATAAAGTTGATTTGATTTTATTTGATTTGAAATCGGCAAATAGAAGTCAATATTAGAGAAGTACATATCTGGATGCCTTAGACACATGGTTTGGTCAAGACAAGATTGGGTTTTTCCACGACACTGGTTATCGTGTGAGACCTCCCACGATTATCGGCATGGCGCATGATGATGTTGATGATTAACACTCTCTCTCTCTCTCTCTCTCTCTCTCTCTCTCTCTCTCTCTCTCTCTCTCTCTCTCTCTCTCTCTCTCTCTCTCTCTCTCTCTCTCTCTCTCTCATTCAAACTACTGGGCACTAGTACTATTTGCTGAAGTCGCGCACCATTTCTCCTTCTTTTAACAATCTTTTTATGCTTATCTGTTTATATGTTGTGTGTTATTGTTGATACCAATTTAATGGTTAGTAATTTTTGTTGTGTTTTTACAAAAGTTTATCATAACCCAAATTTCGGATATTATTACCTGGCTTTGTCGTTTTTATATTTTTATATTTGTTTATGTTTCCTAGGTCCTGGTTCCTGTATATTTGTGCTTTTGCTGCTGTCAAGGTCTATTTTTATTACTTTGAAAGTGTAAATTCGGGTTCGATTTGTTTATATTGAAACCTGTCCTGGGCAGATGAATAATTCCACAATATTTGTAAATGTCTTCACTATTTCTTGTTTTGCACTCGTTTCTTATATACAAATGTAACATTCGGTCATCTTTGAAGCACGCTTTTGTTTTTGTCTCTCAAATGCTTGCACCATTTACTAGTATCTTTCTACAAAAAAATAATTCTTTAACATTCAACTTCTGTATTAGCCTGGATGTGTGATAAATCGTTCGATTTCTATCTTCTGTAATGTTTATCTTCAATTTTTAAAATGTAAGTGACATGACGTTTTCTTTAATGTCTGCATTTATGTGTATACTTTTATAGTCGTGAAATGCATAATTTATTATCATTTTCTGAAATGCCTGTCTATATTTTCTGTAATCCCCATAAAGTACTTAATCTTCATTGTGCCTTGTCAAGGCTATCTTCTATCAATATACTTATCTTCATTTGGTCTTTTTGTAATAGTATTATCTTAATTGTCTATACTGCTGTGATTCTTTAAAGTATACTAAGACAATTTGAAACTGAAAGCTACGAAAGTTAGTAATAAGTACACACTTAAGGCGCACTCATGGTATGAGTCACTGTTATAATGAATTAATAGGAAATGTGAGCGTTATCTTGAAGCCGATCCTTTGCAGAAAGTCGCTCTTATCGCGGGCCAGCAAGACTCTCGATTCTTCGGTAGCTCTACTACCTCATGCATTTTCATGTTCAGTGTGTCTGCAATGTCCTGTTTCCATATTTGTGATGGTCGATCCCAGCCTCTGTTCCCGAGTGCTATGTCCTCTACCGAAGATCTTTTTCATATCACTGTAGTGTTTAGCTGTCTCAGTGCAGAAGGCAAATATATCGCCAAATGTGACCTCCCATTTGGATAGAAGGACGATATATCGCTATACTAGGGTCATCGTGTTATTTGTTTTGTTCCGTAGTATCTTCCGCAATTTCAAGGCTCAGTGAATGGAAATTTACATTTAAATAGTTGTTCATTTCCCTGTGCACCTTGTTTGGTGCAAACTTACTTTTTGTTTGACATTGAATCAGTTTATCAGGCCAAAGTATTTCAGTTTCAGAGAGACATGATGCAGTTTATAAGCAAGTTTTCTACAAGTTTAAGATCTTTTAGAATATCGGTGCTCTCTCTCTCTCTCTCTCTCTCTCTCTCTCTTCTCTCTCTCTTCTCTCTCTCTCTCTCTCTCCCCCTCTCTCTCTCCTCTCTCTCTCTCTCTCTCTCTCTCTGTGTGCTTGATCCACGATATTCTTATACATTTTAGTAATATTTGAGTTCAAATGCCTCTATTTTCTTTTTAAATAATTGTGAAAATGGCCTTTCAGTCATAAGTTGCCATAGAAACACTACACATTCTCTAAAATGATTAATTTGTTCACTGATGCTGTGTCATAGTCTCTAGATACTAGTTAATTAACCTTTTCATTGCTGTGCTGATGGACTGACACCTTGCCGTCTTGACGGACTATAGATTGTTATATTGTGCTTCAAAAAAGGCATAATATCTTCTCCATGGCCCAAAGCCTGAGTTGAATCGTAGAGACCACGTATTGCCCATGCAGCATGATCCCTCTCTCGACCTGCCTAGTCTAAACCAGAAAAAAGGTAACACCAATACATCGGGCGCAAGACAAGTTGCAGAAGCTGCCGGATTAGGAAATGCTCTAACTGTCAGCCTGTCGTACCTTTGATCCTAGACTATTTGCCGACCAATACTTAAGGTCTGCTCCGCCCTGCCATGCCATTTAAACTTTAGGTTGCATTTCCTGTACCAGGATAAGGCTTGTACCCTCCCAGTTCTCCTCTGCACGAAGCCGTTGACACAATGCGGAGTGTCGGGTTTGATGAGCTGCGCCCAACATTTCGGCACTATCTGAAAGCAGGTAGTACTGTCTAGTTAGGTGCGTCATATCTGACTAAGACCAGGCTAACTGTACTGATGCAGTAGAACGGTTTTTTTTTATTCGCATATCCTTTACAGGACATCGCTGTCAACAGCAGCATCTTTCAGCTGTCTGTTGATTTCTTGGCAAGATTACGCTCAGTAGTTTGCCATTGCTTTCTGAGCGGCCGGCTCAGTTATCCCGCAAGTTACCAGCGGGGGTAGAACCGCTTCCAGTTCTCGCCCGCTACGAGACTCTGCGTTATAAACGGGATTACGGAGAAAGTGGTGTAACCCCTCGACCAGAGAGACCGGCAGTAGAACGGTAAATATATGTATAATGTTGTTGTGACTGAAGCGTCGATTGTAGAAATTGAAACAATGGATTCTGCTCCAAATTCAAGAAGACCTAACTAAGTAGTAGTAATATCAAGGAAACTGTTATGACGAGAATGTTTACTAATAACAGAAGACGCACAACAGCTGGCTGTCTAAAAACAAAAGATGGCAAAATCATAATAGAATAAAAAAGATCAGGAAAAAAAAACATGCATGATGATAACAGCGATGAACGCTATGATATTCGAATTGATAATGAAGGACCGCCAATTTTGAAAATTTAGGTTCGGGATGTTCTTAACATTAATAATAAATAACTGGCAAGACCCCGGGTTCAGATAACATCACAACACAAATGATTAATGCTTTAGAAGAATACAGAATAGATCAAGTCACCAGACTGCTGAACACAATATATGATACTGGAGATATACCTTCTGAATTATGTAATTCTGTATTTATTGCAATCCCAAATAAATCAGGAGCCTTGGAATGTGATCAGCATGGAACAATTAGTATAATGAGTCACATCACGAACATTTTGCTACGAATTATCATGAAAAGACTGAGGAAGAAAATACAACCAGAAATAGGAGAAGAACATTGTGGGTTTGTAGAAGGTACAGTGCAGTAAATGCTGTGTACATGCTGCGAACAGTCATTGAACTTTCCATAGAAGTAAACAAAGATATACATCTTTGCTTTATTGACTGCACAAAGGCTTTCGAAAGAGTAAGAAATGTCAGCATGGTAGAGATGCTTGTAGATCTACAAATTCATTAGACATTAGACTTATAAAAAACATATATTGGAAACAACAAACTGTGTCATAAGGATTGATATTGAAGTGGGTCAATATCAGCCTATTAAGAGGGATTTGAGAGAGGGATGTGTAGTGTCTACAGAACTTGTTTCCCTATACAGTGGAAGATATTTTCAGAAATGTAGAAGATATAAATGAAATCATTATTGAAGGAAGAAACATCAATAACATTAGATATGCAGATGAGGCAGTATTGATTGTAGACACTGAGCAGGATCTGCAACAATTAGTAGATGCGGGTGTTGCACACAGTGAACAACTTTGGCTGAAGTAAACTGTAAAAGACACAGATTATGGTCGTCACTAGGAAGAACGAAATACCACAATGTAATATACAAGTAATTGGGAATATTCTTCAAGTGAATCAGTACAATTATCTCGATACAGTAATAACATCTGAAGGGAGATGCCTTGAAGAGATTAGAACAAGAATCGCCATGGCGAAAGTAGCCTTTAGCAAGATAAAAAAACATAGTGACCAATCAAATAGATGTCACTTGAAACGAGAAAAAAAGTGTAGATGTGCTACATAGAGCCTATACATTTGTATGGATGTGAAGCGTGGACAATGAGCAGTCAAGCTGAAAAACGTCTGATGGCCGTGTAAATGTGGTTTATGAGGAGAATGCAAAGAATACCATGGACAGACAGAAAAACCAATGACCACATACTACAAGAAACAAATAACAATCGTAAATTTATTAGAGAAATTAGACATATACTTTCAAAATGTTGTGGACACGTTATGAGAAGAAATAAGTTGGAGAACTTGGTGACAACTGGCAAGATCGAGGGGAAGAGAACAAAGGGAAGACAGAGAAGTTAATACATGGATGGCTTGATCACGTGGCATGGTCGGGAAAAGAACACTGAGTTGATCCACGACTCTGGTGATCGAGCAAAATGGCGAGTCATGACCGCCCACTCTTACAGCATGGCACATGATGGATGGATTACCAGTGTCCCTCCAAATCAGGCGACCCACTCCGACTTCAGAAAAATTTACGTCCCTGAGTCAAGGACGAGAAGACAAAATTTTAGCCCAGCTGACCGGTGTAAGGGCTGAACCCGCTACCTTGACAACAGCACACAAATGCTTAAGAACAAACGTTCGTATTCATACGGCCTCGCTGACCACAACCGAAACAAGTACTCTAACTGTTTTGAAGGAGTTTAGGACACGATGACCAACGTATCACAGGCATTCGAAAGTGGCACTTAACATTTGTTTCGCCCCATTATTAGATGAGAACAACGTAAATCTTATATATAAAAGGCGATCTCCGTCTGTCTGTCTGTCTGTCTGTCTGTCGGTCTGTCTGTCTGTCTGTCTGTCTGTCTGTATGTATGTATGTCCTTTATTTGTTCGCGAACGGCCCATCCGATTGAGATGAAATTTTCTACACGCCTTCCTTTCATTCCAGCGCTGCCAACTGTGATATTTTGTTAGTGTGAAATCGCCTGCTTACTCAGTATTATTTCATTTTTCAGTTTTCATTATAATTTCATATATCTCAGGGGACCTAACTCCGTAAAAGTTATTTCAAGGGGCATAACTTTTCTGTATAACTTATAGTCATATTGTGGCATCGTTTTCAAAGATTTATAAACTCTTTGTCCATAGTTATGTACCGGCATATGAGTTATAATAAATAATGATACAATCTGTAAGGCATTTTCAAAGTTTTCATAAAAATAATGCACAATGCATAACATTGTAACTCATCTTTTTTTGCTTAAGAAGTTACTGTAGTCATGCAGGTGATTAGAAAGAGTTTTCATTAAAAATAATGGATGGTGTGTGGAAGGACATTCTTTTAAGTTACTTTTTTAGTTGTATGAATTTAATGAGAACTTATATGACTACTTATATGAATTAAATGAGATGCTCCCCACCAGGGACTGGGCGAAGCCGGACAGGGTCAGGCAGACAGATAGACAGACAGACAGACAGACAGATAGACAGTCGGGAACAGGAACTTATATGACTACTTATATAAATTAAATGAGATGCTTCACACCAGGAGCTGGGCAATGCCGGGCCGGGTCAGACAGACAGACAGACAGACAGACAGACAGACAGACAGACAGACAGACAGACAGACAGACAGATAGTCGGTAACGGGAACGGGAACTTATATGACTACTTATATGAATTAAATGAGATGCTCCCCACCAGGGACTGGGCGAAGCCGGGCAGGGTCAGGCAGACAGATAGACAGACAGATAGACAGTCGGGAACGGGAACTTATATGACTACTTATATGAATTAAATGAGATGCTCCACACCAGGAGCTGGGCGATGCCGGGCCGGGTCAGACAGACAGACAGACAGACAGACAGACAGACAGACAGACAGACAGACAGACAGATAGTCGGTAACGGGAACGAGAACTTATATGACTACTTATATGAATTAAATGAGATGCTCCCCACCAGGGTCTGGGCGAAGCCGGGCAGGGTCAGCTAGTATATTATAAGTGGTACGATTAATTACAAAGATGTTTCGGAGGATTGTAAGACAAGATTCTTGACAAGCCTTCATTACAGGATGGAACAAATGTATAGATTGATGTATTTTGTTTGAAATCCTGAGACGTGCAGAATCGTGCTCGCTCACACTATTTAGCATTGCACTTGATGATGATGGTATTAACGACATGCTGCTGTTAATATCTTGGATACAGAAACGAACAAATGCATCCTTACGACAAGATCTGAATATTGAACAAGATTGGCCACTAAGGACAATATAACAAAGAAAATTGAAATATTATGGTCACTTGAAACGTCATGGAAGTTTGGAGAGAACAATAATGGAGGTGTATATGCCTGGGAAGAGAGGAAGAGGAAGACCAAAGAGAAGATGGATGCAAGTTGTGGCAGATAATCTCGGGCTGTGTATATCGGACGCGGAACATCTTGCTTATGACCAAGAAGTTTTCCGGACGGTTGTTATGTGAGCGACATTCTTCAAAGGACATGCTACTGAATGAATGCATAAATTGTGTTAAAGGCATCACTTGCTGGTATTAACAGTGATCAATATACACGAAAGGACATCTACTATGTCATAGATTAGGTATATAGTGCCAGCTCCATGTTTTAGACTAGTCAGCATACGGTAGGTGATGTAATCAGTATCACGCCGACCGCCTTTGCTTCACAGAAAATTTCCTGGTACTCATTTTAGTCTGTGTCGATCTGAGAGTCCAGGTCAGTGAAAACCATATCCCAGCCTCGATGGGGATACGAAATGAGCAAGAGCCAGCAGCTAGTCGTGCTATTCACCTCGCTGACGCGGCTATCTATATCTATAAAACAGAGTGTATGTGGCTTTGTGTGTTTGTGGTCAGCTATGTAAGTATTGGATGCGTTCGATAACGGTACATCCGATTGAGATGAAATTTTCTACACGTCTTCCTTTCATTCCTGTGCAACCGACTATAATAGTTTCTTAGTGTAAAATCTTCTACTTATTTAATAACATTTACTTTTCCATTTTTCATTATATAATTTCTATATAGCAGGGGGACTTCACTCTATAAAATTTATTTCAAGGGGCATAACTTTTAATTACATTTCTATATACTTCATAATCATATTGTTGGACTTACTTGCACTATTGTTAAACTCTTTGTCTATAGTTATTTTCAGGCATATAAGTTATAATAAATAATGATATAATCTTTAAGGCATTTTCAAAGTTTTCATAAAAATAATGCATAATGCATAACATTGTAACCCATCTTTTTCTGCTTAAAGAACTTATCAACTGTCATGTCGGTGATTAAAAAGTTTTCATTAAAAATAATGAATGGTGTGTGGAAGGACATTCTTTTAAGTTACTGTGCGCCAGGAGCTGGGCGAAACCACGCCGGGTCAGATAGATAGACAGACAGACAGATAGTCGGGAACGGAAGCTTATTTGACTACTTATATGCTCCCCACCAGGGACTGGGTGAAGCCGGGCCGGGTCAGACAGACAGACAGATAGACAGACAGTCGGGAACGGGAGAGCTTATATGACTACGTATATGAATTAAATGAGATGCTCCCCACCAGGGACTGGGTGAAGCCGGGCCGGGACAGACAGACAGACAGATAGACAGACAAACAGATAGTCGGGAACGGGAGAGCTTATATGACTACGTATATGAATTAAATGAGATGCTCCCCACCAGGGACTGGGTGAAGCCGGGCCGGGTCAGACAGACAGACAGATAGACAGACAGACAGATAGTCGGGAACGGGAGAGCTTATATGACTACTTATATGAATTAAATGAGATGCTCCCCACCAGGGACTGGGTGAAGCCGGGCCGGGTCAGCCAGACAGACAGACAGACAAACAAGCAGACAGACAGACTGATAGATAGATAGATCCCCTCCAGGGCCTGGGCGAAGCCGGGCCGGGTCAGCTAGTAATATATATATATATATATATATATATATATATATATATATATATATATATATATATATATATATATATATATAAATAGAAATGTAGCCCTGTGTCAGATCGATGGAAGAAAGTTCCAACTGATAGTTTTAGAGGACATCTGCTAGTGGTATAGGACATCTGCTAGTGGTAGAGGACATCTGCTAAAGTGGTAGAGGACATCTGCTAAAGTATTAGAGGACATCTGCTAATGGTAGAGGACATCTGCTAGTAGTATAGGACATCTGCTAGTGTAAGAGGACATCTGCTAAAGTGGTAGAGTACATCTGCTAAAGTGGTAGAAGACATCTGATAGTGATAGAGGACATGTGCTATTGTTAGAGGACATCTGCTAGAGTGGCATAGAACATCTGCTAGTGTTAGAGAACATCTGCTAGTGGTAAATAGCATCTACTGAACTGGTAGAGGACATCTGCTTAAGTGGTAGATGACATCTGCTTAAAATGGTAGAAGACATCTACTAAAGTGGCAGAGGACATCTGCTAGTGGTAGATTGCATCTGCTTAAGTGGTAGAGGACATCTCAAGTGTTAGAGGACTGCGAACGTGAAAGCATGGTAAAAGAAATTCACAAAACAAAGTGTCTACTTGAGTAAATAGACAACCTACACCTGGCAGAAGAGATCAGTCATTAATCACCACAGCCGGATGTTCTGTCAAAGGCGGATTTGACTAATCACCTGTGTACATGTGGAACTAGGGAAAACCTGCACATAATCTTTCATTACCAAGAATGCCATTGTGAGCAGGCCACAAATCTGAATTGGGGGATTGACGTATTCAACAAGTTCACATAAGTCTATACGCTGCTTAACCAAATTTGATATGCTATGGTAAAAATCTTTACAGCATCATCATTATTATGTGGCAGTGTTCTTTGCAGAGCGTCGCTCTGGTCACAGCCAGCCGAAGATATTCTGAATCCCTTGCCATTTCTACTGCCTAACATATTTTTTATGTCCAAGGCGTCTGCAATGTCGTGGGTCCATCTTTGTGCTGACATTTCTCTGCCTCTTCTTCCAAGAAGCATGTATTTCATATCTCTTCTATCCAAATCTCTATTACATTTAATACAGTCAAAGTAGTTCAGCTTTCGTGCCATGTTCTGTAAAAGGCTGTAGATGACCAGTACACATGCAAATGGAAGTGATGAGCTCATTCAGCACCACCCAACCCAGAGGGCGTATGTAGATTCCACCTGAGACAATGTGACTTGCTAACATCCTCTAGCGTCATCCAGATGTGGTGCTAACACACTACTACCGTAATAGTTATTATAACTCAACTTGTCTCATGGTAATGCTATTTTAATTCATTGACATGTATTACTTTGAAGTAATAGCTGGTTAGTATAAAAGGAACTACATAACACTTGCCTGGGCATGAAAGAGTTAATAACATGGTTGTTATAAATTAATGGCGCGTTGGCGTGGCTGTTAGAAGGTTACTCTGAGAACGGTCGGACAAGGGTTGAACAAAGCAAAAGCGCTTCGTAGTTTGTATTTGACGAACCTTAAACGATTACACAAATGCACTAAGGCCTCGGCAATTGTGTGTTTCGAACTTGGTTATGCTGACAGAAAGACTTCATATTGACTTTGCGATTACAGCTGGGATAACAAATGCATCACAGTTGAACAGTATCAATAACTGTAATATATAACTTTGCAGTATGCACGTGACGAGATGCGGCAAAATATCCCCAAAAAGATTGTGCAGCAGTTTGTGAATCTGTGTTTAAATTAACTAACGGAATATATTATTTTAAATTAAATATTTAGCTGGAATTATGTTCTGAAACAATAATTCAATGTTCGTTGTTTTCTCTGTTAAGGTGTCATGATGTACACATATAAATATGTTTTTAGCGGTTGGGATCAATAACTTACTTGTCAATTACAACAGAAGGTTGCGAATTATAAAAGATGGCGATTTATTGCTTTACGTAATGACAGAAATTGATGTGAAATAAAAGAATTTGTAGAATGAGAAACAAATTAATAAACACCGCGAAAGACCATTGTGTATACAACGAATGATTACACGCTAAAACACGAACAACTACTCTAATATTCTGCTAATGTGTAGATCAACTAACATAACACATCAAAATAGTCAAAATTACACTATGCAGCTTAATTCGTCGTCGTCTTCTTCATTTTCTTCTTCCTCTTATTCTTCGTCGACGCGATCGTCGTTTCTTCTACTGTAGCAGTTCTACTGCAGTTCTCAAGTACCGCACGTGAAACTCTCCTGTCGTTTGCTATCTCCTTCGGCTTCTTTCGTCTTCTTCATCCATCTCCACCTCTAATATTCTTCGCCCCGTGTTTTTAGACCCTCCACTATTTCGTTTGTCTTGCAGGTTTCAAAAATAGGATATTGTAGCGATACTATTATCAGGTTGTCCCAATGCGTGTCGCTAGCGTCTTTTCTTCATCTTTTGATTCGATGGAGTCTGCCAAGTTTTGTTCGAAAACTTCGCAATTTAACTATAAAACTATGAATTCAGCGTAAAATAATTCTCTTGTTGTAATGTACAGAACGAAAAGCGTAACCAAGATGTAAATAGCATGAGAAAACTATTCAAAGGAATTAATCGACACTCATTTAAGTAGTGGGAGACGATGTACTGTAATAACTAGACGCTTGCCTGCCGACCCTACGGTTATCTTTTCCAATCCTCATCGAGGCGAATTTTGAAATTTGACCTGGGTTTCCAATTCGACCCAGCTAAGATAGGTACCAGAAAATATCTGGAGAAGTGAAGGAAGTCGAGGGGGGGGGGGGTATTTGCAACATCACCCCTAGAGTGCCGGTTGGTCTACAAAATATGGCTCTATTGTCATGTGCCCAACAGGCCTAAGGCGAGTACAGTTGCCCTTTACGTACTCGGAGAGTAAAGACGCACTATGTAGCCTATCATTTACAGTTATATAGTGCGACTGCACTGGGATTAGAACTTGGGATGTAAATAGATAAATCAGGGATTTGGAAAATACAAGACCAGGAAGAATAATAAAAAGGGTGACACAGGTTGCCAAAATAGGTAAAGGAAGTTATCCGAACTTTGGGGAAATACAAGCGGCTGGAAATGGTTACAATACATACAATGTACAAACAAATATCACCCGCATGTGACCCCAATAAATGATCATATAAAAATAGTCTTTATTATGAAGTATAGTGTCATAAATATGTCGAGTGCAGACACAAGGATCAAATTGGTACGAGTAACTCACACAAAAAAAAGGAAGCACCAAGAATGGGCAAGAATAATCACCGGTTAAAGCAATTCAGGAAGACTGAAGCGGACAACAGACCTTTGCAAACTATTTAAAGGATGTTTTGTGGCATTATTAACGGATTGTTAACAGCATACAACGCATGACTGAAATGTATAAACAGATTTAAGAAGAAAACTGACAACAACAATGACAAACAAAATAGTCAATATACCCTCGATACTTTAATGTAACTCTAAGTTAACTCCAGTTAGAAAACCCAGTGCTTTTTTTCCCCGCGTTTTCATCCTGTTTCAGGATATTGCGGTCAACACCAGCATCCTTCAGTTGTATGTTGATTCATAGGCTAGATTACGCTCACCAGCACGCCACGACTTTCTGAGCGACCAGCTCCATACTCTCATAAGTCACTGGCGCGACTAGAACCACTTCTACTTCTCGTGCGCTCACGTCAACCATGAGAGTATTCCAGGTTACAGAGAAAGCTGTAAACCCCTCAGCCAGAGAGACCGGCAGAAAAGCCAGTGTTAGAACAGTTTATAGCAAACTATGCATGTAGAATTTCCAGATTTACAACAACACCTTGTCACCCTGAACACTGCTGCAGCCACCTACTGTCTGGGTTGTCTCTGGCAAGGTATTGCGAAACACTTACAGTAGAAGCTTGGGCCCGCTTACAGTTTGAAAATAAATGAAGGTGTATTTTTACCTTCTTAACCATTTTGTTTAAGAGACAAAACAGCGGCTGACATCCTTATATCTATGAAATAAGTGTCCAGGGGTCAATGGTTCGATAAACCTCTCACAATTTTACCTTTTAGAGATCTGTTTGATGGCGATTATTAGTTAGCTCCACCAAGTTTAGACACCCCCCACCCCCTCCTCCCCTGCTTACCCTAGGCTTAGAAAATACGATGATGGCCTTAGTTAGATTAGTTTAGTCGACGGATCAACATCACGGCACACGGGTGTAACCCATAAGTGCTCCGTTAGTTTAGTTTAGTCGACGGATCAACATCACGGCACACGGGTGTAACCCATAAGTGCTCCGTTCTACTCCTAACTCAAACCTGAGTCCGGAGAATCTCAGCTCAGTGCACGAACTCAGTAGCACGGTGAGGATCCTGAAATACTTTGGGTAAATTTCTAACTCTAAATTTTGCCCGGGCAGCGCCGTTAGCTACTCTTTTTCGACTTCCGACTGCCAAGGGATATTTTACGTGCGCAGCAATACACACGGGCGTCCGATCTCACTACCCAGAGACCAGAGGAAATTTTATTACTGGAAGTCAACGTGAACACATCCCGACCTTCACCGGGGCTTGAACCCGGGACCTCCAACACTCGAGGCGGACACCATACCTCGAGACCACATAGCCCCCAGATGATGACGCTATCACACCACAGACCCATGGCAGGAAACTGCTTCGAGACAGTTCCCCCCACCTCCCCCAAACCATGTCTCCTGGAGACGGATACTACTTGCTACAGCTTCAGCCTCGCGATAACGAGAAAGATTGAAAGCCACCGTTTCCATATCTTCAAAGACGCCATCTTCAGGTAGCATATTGCTGTAGATGAGGCTGGGAGGCTGAGATCCAGTCCGAGGAAAGGCTTCATATTTCACTTACGTCTCCTTGGCGTGAAGTGGTAGTACCTCTGGAAACGGCTTACTATCTGGCGTTTCCAGAGGAGCTTAAGTTCTTTCTACATGATGCAAGAGTGGGGGTAGCCAGAGTTCTAACATCAAATAGAATAGAGGCTGTCAACGCTTTTAGCATTTATAATTGTTGAAATGAGATCTCCCGTTCTATTATCCATGATGTGAATGAAATGTATGTGTTTCATTTGATCCAGTAGCTTTACTCTTTGAGTAAAATACCAATGTTGCTCACATGCTTTCTACGCTATCAATATTGCCTATTTCTTAGGTGTGCTGTAACCTCTTTGTGTTCTCATAGACCAGTGTAGTGAAACTAGTCTGATCAACGAGCTGTACCAAAATACATTATTACCGCTTGTCAATAAGTACATTTTTTTTTAAAGCATATCCTTTACAGGACTTAGCTGTCAACACCAGCATCTTTCAGCTGTATGTTGATCTCTTGGCAAGATTACGCTCAGTAGTTTGCCATTGCTTTCTGAGCGGCCGGCTCAGTATCCCGCAAGTCACGAGCGGGGGTCGAACCGCCTCAGCTCTCGCTCCGCTACGAGACTCTGCGTGATAAACGGGATTACAGAGAGAAAGTGTTGTAACCCCACAGCCAGAGAGACCGGCTCAATAAGTACATAGTAATGGCATATTGTGGATATGCTGCCACACCCATTGTTTCTTGAATAATGGCTTTGGTTGTGGTCAGTATCAATGCACTTGATATAAACATTATTAAAACGATGAGGTGGAAAGAAAGTGCTGTCAGGTTTATAAAGCATAAATTACGCATAAATATTATTGAGAAAACCACTAGCAATTAATACTTTCCCAGAACTCATTGTCAGAACTCTTACAGACCGTGTTTAAATTTCGCTTGAGACAATAAGAATGCAGATTACATTTGTAAAGTACCATGCTGCACTTTGCAGTCTCAAAGAAACACTTCAGCCTAGACACGTTACGGAAAACACTTAGTTTCTCGAAGATAACATAATGAAACAATGACATCCTACGACATTTCAGTAACCTCTCTGCTTCCCGAAGATTCCATATTAAAACAAGACAATCAACCGACGTTACGGGAAGCTCAATGTTTTAAGCATCGACTTCTGTGACGACATTAGATTTATTTGTTTCGTTGTTATTGCACAGACGAACATCATACTTTGCATATGTAATGAGTCGATTATGAATTTTCGTAAAACATTAAGAATGCACATTCTAATGTTTGTGTAGCAAAACTGATCCAAAAAGCTATCGGCCCAAGTTCGGAGAAAACAAATGAGAATACTCATAACTTTCCTTCAAATATTTGTAAGTACAATGAGCTGTGCACACAGCAAAAATCTAACTTTCGCCGTTACTACATCAGACGTTGTTGTTGTTGAGTTAGCTATGTTCTAAGTGTTGATTGTGACACTATAAATGGCACGGAGTGGAGTTCAAATTGAAGACAGACAAGGAGCCAGCAAAATGTATCGGGTTAGGACGCGCAAGGTTACAGAAATCTAACAATAGTCGACAGATGACAATAGACCAATAATACTAGAGGTATTTAATTTATCTCCAACAGATAACCTATGTAATCTCATCTCATCGAGTAACCCCTAACGGGTGTTATATGGGTGTTATAATGGAAACATCAGCAATCTGAATCTTCCATTGTTTTCTGTCTTCAGCCATGGGGAGACGTATTGGAGTACTGCATCTTGTCCACTCTTAAATGTAAGTCCAGAATCTTTTCTGTCTTCTTTTTTTTCCCGATTGCCCTTAACTGGTCCATGAAGGTTTACTTTCCAGACGGTGTCATAACATATGATAAGCCCAAACCATGCAAGCTTTCGACATATAGCCATGGATAAAAGATGTTCCTGGTAGCCTGCATACGAATTTACTTTTTCTCTAATGCTTCATCGTGTGCCATGCCGATAAGCGTGGACGGTCATGTTTCGCCATCTCACTCGATCACCAGTCGTGGATCAGCTCAGTGTTCTTGTCTCGACCATATCATGTGGCCAAGCCATCCAGGTATTTACTTCTCTGTCTTGCCCTTCTTTCTTCCACTCAATCTTGTCAGTTGTCCCCAAGTTCTCTAATTTATTTCTTCTCATAACATGCCCAAAATATTTTGACTGTCTACGTATAATTTCTCTAATCTTTTACGATTTTTATTTGTTTCTTGTAGGACTTGGTCATTGGTTTTTATCTCTGTTTATGGTATTCATTGTATGTTCCTCAGAAACTACATTTCCACAGCCATCAAATATTTTTCAGCTTGTCTGATATTTGTTCACGCTTCACATCCGCACAAAAGTACAGTTTCTATGTACCAATTCAACACTCTTTTTCTCTTTGTAATTGACATTTTTTTTTTGGTCAGTATGTTTTTCTTTTTTTTTATGTGGTGGATGAAATTTTGAGGGCAGCCGACAGATATTGTGTGTCATGGCCTCGAGCTTCACGACGGCAGGCAGAGGAACTCTTCTTGAGTCAATGGCTGCGGTCTCCGACCAGTAAGGTCACTGCCATAGAGGAAAGCAACTGCAAACTACCTCTTTAAAAGTGCAGACAAGGACAGAGACGTTAAAATTAGCAACTTGGAACGTTAGGACGTTAAACAACGACGGAACATTAGAGAACATAAAACAAGAAATTGAAAGGGAAAAAATTAATATTTTAGGTATGTGCGAAACGAGATGGACAGGATCAGGCATCAAGATAGAGGAAGATTTCAAGATTATGTATTCTGGAGGTGAGGATCGTCATAGAGGAGTGGCAATTATTTTGGACCGGAAAACAGCAAAATCTGTTCAAGGATATTGGGCCGTGTCGGACAGTGTTCTACTAGTTAAAATAAGTGGTAGACCTTTTAGCATAAATATTATTCAAGTATATGCCCCAACAGGAGAATCCAGTGAAGATAGTGTAGAAGAATTTTATAATGACATAGAGTCTGCCTTAAAGAAATGTAAAAATTCAGAAATAAACATCATAATAGGGGACTTCAATGCAAAAGCAGGAAATCAAGGGGATAGATACACAGTAGGAAACTATGCTTTAGGAGAGAGAAATTAAAGAGGATACAGACTCGTAGAGTGGGCAAAAGAACAGGAAATGATTGTAGGAAACACCAGGTTCAAGCAACACCATAGAAGATTATGGACATGGAGGAGACCTGATAGCAGGATTAGAAACCAGATTGACTACATTCTGATTAGCAGAAGATTTAGAAACGCATTAACACTAGCAAAAACAGTTCACAGTGCTGATTGTTATAGTGACCACAGATTACTCACAGGAACATTGAGGATAAAGTTGAAGAAAGTCAAGTATATAACAGGAAACACTAAATATGATTTGTGTGCATTGAGTAATGACAAGGAAATACAAAACAAATTCAACATAGAAATACAGAACAGATTTGAAATATTGTCTGATCTAGAGATATTATTCCAGGATGTGGATGATCAATGGGAAACGTTGAAGAATTCAATCAATGTGGCTGCAGAAACAACTATTTCAAAATTAAAGAAGGTGGGTCGTAAGAAATGGATGACTGAAGAAATTTTACACCTCATGGAAACAAGAAGACTCAACAAAAATAATTCTATCAAATATGAAGAAATTCACAGACAAGTCAGACTATTATGTAAGGAGGCAAAAGAAGCATGGCTTGAGGAAAAGTGCCTAGAAATTGAAAACCAACATAACAGTCAAAATACCAAATTAGTGCACAAAAGAATTCAGAAACTTACTAATAAAAGAACAAGGTAATCAACAGGGTGTCTGCCATGAGTCGGATTACTTAAGACCTGAGTAACAGCAACATAGATTGTTGAGACATGAAGAGTGATAAATAATCACGGAGAGCTATAAGGAAAAGACACCGGTAACGGGCTAAAGATAGTAGCCAATCGAGCGGCAGGACTGAGGGCACGTGATGTGGTTTGAACACAGCGGGCGGACAGTAGAGAAGGGAGTTGGTCCGGGAAACACAGCCAGGTTCGACATCGTGGAAATTGACAAGACCAGCTGTATCAGATGAAGATGGAGAGTGTTCAAAGGTGAAGAGGAAAGCCTACGAGTAAGGCGGCATGGACAGCGTTAGAGTGTTGTAGAATCTGTGTTACCGCGAGAGCGACGACCGGTACACATCAGGCTTGTAAACACACGGCAGTGCAGAAAACTGGGGGAGCCGTGTCGCTCGCTGAATTGAGGGCCCGGTAATGATGCAGTACAAACTGTAAGTTGACGAATTGTTCTAATGTATTATGAATTAATGGTGCTATGAATAAAGTCATTTATTCGTTCGGTCGGCTTTTGGAACTGCTATTCTTTGTGCTATTGGACGTGTTCATTCTTAAGTTGTCAGGGTGCATACAACATAACCCCTAGTAACACTCTGGCAATTATGGGGGACGTCACGGAGACTGAATCCAGGGAATGGAGGACGATACGAAATTGAGCGATTCTCAGGGAAAAAGTAATCAGCTTGGAAAGTTCTAGTAACAGATCGAAGTTAAGAACAAATATTAGAACACGACTAGTGGAAAGCCGGCAACAGTATGAAGCTACAAAGATACCATTGTGTTAATTGTGAACTATAATAGGATTTGTGATAGCAAAGATCGGTGTGGAATAAGGAATAGGTGCAACAATGAGCGATGCTCAATAATATCGTAGAAAGAGTTATGAGTAAAAGCCAGAATAGAAGCTTACGAATTATGAATCATGGCTAGTGGTAGAGCATTGCACGGTTGAACATAGCAACACGATTTGCAAGAAATTGACTCGCAGTGAGCGATAATCAGCAACTCAGGAAAGTGATCGCTAGCATCAAATAACACTGAAAGGTGAAGTGTGAAATGTGATTAAAACCAAAGAACATGAGTAGTCAAATAGGAAGCAGTGATTAATATCAAATAACATGGAAAAGGGATGTTGAAAAGCAAAAGTAATAATGCGTGCCGACTTGATTCAGGTGAGGGTCAAAGTGAGTTTGAACAATAA
The DNA here is from genome assembly GCA_014155875.1 of Cepaea nemoralis. Taxonomy (NCBI): domain Eukaryota; kingdom Metazoa; phylum Mollusca; class Gastropoda; order Stylommatophora; family Helicidae; genus Cepaea; species Cepaea nemoralis. The sequence continues at coordinate 365,697 of JACEFZ010011166.1, forward strand.
GACTATCACAACGATATGAGGGTGCTCGAGAAGGTGTTGTTTAACAGCAGGAGGGAAAACATTGTGTGAATACTACAGACGTTATCTGATCTCTTTAAGAACATTGCCGACAGGGAAAATAGACATTGTGATGGAAAGTGAACACTTTTCGAAAGGAGTATCAGCAAAGCAAACAATCAGGGCTATCAACCACAGCAGTGGAACCCACGTAGAGTATCAACAGCAATGTTGGTGGCTGAATTTAGCAGGGTGCCTATAAAGCACAATATTTCAAGTTCTCCAAAAGTTCAAATAAGGGCGCGCAGCCACATAAATAACATTGATAGACGGTCTACATGTACTATAGTGCTTTCAAGAACTAATCGCGTTATCAACATTGAGTATTCATTCCAGATTTGGTTCACATGTGTTGGCAGTAGTATCATAGGTGGCATCTACACCACGTTTGGGGAGCCACCAGTTCACCTGACGACCCAGTTGATCAAGTCCATGCCAGTTGAACCGAGTTGGAGCCAGGCTGATTCCTTACCAAGTCCTGAAACAAGCGGAGCTGGAGCCGAGCAGTTGGACCAAGTCACCAGGGACACCGGCGCTGGAGATACACAGGTCAAGTTTTCTTATTGATTGCTGTGTATATTCTGCTTATTGGTCAGGGTCATAGGGCACATTGCATGACTATATATATATTTGTACCATCATTATTAGGGTTGCTCACTCCACAGGTATTCATTTAGTAAACTGTTGATAAGTGCCGTTGGTTGTCCGGCAAAGGTATTATTGGTTTTGAACAGTGGTACAGCAGGGTCAATACTTGGTCGAGGGTATCATAACAAGACAAGCAGCAACACTTGAGTGATCTGCGTGTACAGATAGTTATAGATATACCACTCAGTAGATACATCATATAACCATGCCTACATGGTCGGACTTCATAGATTTAGGTGTGAGGTGTGGGTTGACAGTGACAGAGCTTAAGACAGAACTTCAGAAACGTAAGGAGAACCAAGGTAAAGACCAGCAGAATAGACCCAAGAGTAGAGATCACCAAACTACTCAATATAGACCGGCTCTACAGAGACCAGCTAAGGTGGCTCGATCAAAGCCAGTAAGTGAATGTACATATTGTGGTCGCCAACATGGGGCTGTTGATATAGGCAATAGAAACCCTAAGTACGACTCGTACATCAGAAACAGTCCTAAGAGAGTCGAGAGGTACGCAGACTACATAAACAGTCAAAAATGTTGGGTCTGTAACAGTCTGGGCCACGTAGCCAGAGAGTGTAGACTAAGACGACCGATTAAAGAAGAACATGACCAAAAGACAAATGTAGGAGACATAGCGACAGTAGTAAATAAGAGACAAGAGTTCGGTAACCCCACGTGTAGGCATACAGTGCCTACAAGAGAGGCGAATGCGACCAACATTCACAACGGGACTTTGAAAGTCCACAAAGCACTCGTGAATGGAAAGTTGACAACCTGCATTAGAGATACTGGGGCGTCGATAGTAGGTGTGGATCGGAGTCTGGTACTGAATAGTGAATACACGGGAGACAGAGTGACATGCCGTACCTTCGGCGGCACGAAGGAAAAGTATGCTATAGCATGGGTTCATATATCCTGCCCATACTATGAAGGGAGAATACGAGTGGCGGTATTACCAAGCCCATGTGCTGGACTTATGATAGGTAACATACCGGGGGCAAAAGATTGTACGGAAGAGGAAGCCCGGACATGGGATTATAGTAAGGCACATGGCAATGCGATTACCAGACAGCAGACTAAGAAAGACAAGGAAGAAGATAACATGGCCATACCTCGGGCTAACCAAACAGACAATGGACTAGTCCCAGACATCCAAACCGACGATTTTGCAAAACAACAAAGAGACGACAAGACACTGCGAACGTGTTTTCAGCGGGCAAACCTCCCACCTAAACAATCTAAAGGGAGTAAGTGGTCATTTGTAATTGATAAGAACATCCTCACGAGAGAGTATAGCAAAGGGGCAACGCTTCTCTCACAAACCGTGCTGCCGTTACATCATCGCAGCAATGCGCTAAAATTAGCGCACGACTCCCCATTTGCAGGCCATATGGGGATGGCCAGGACGAGACAGAGATTATTATCTCAGTTCTTCTGGCCAGGCTATTGTAAGGATGTCAGAAGCTATGTCCGATCATGTGAACTGTGCCAGCGAACCTCACAAAAAGGAAGGCATCCAAAGGCTAAAATCCAGGAAACGGACTTGGCTTCTAGACCATTCGAAAAGATAGCTGTCGACATTGTGGGACCCCTCAATACGACAACGGACCGAGGGAATAGGTACATCCTAACGATGATTGACCTATGCACACGATGGCCAGAGGCGGTGCCCCTGAAATCCATATCATCTAGATCCATCGTAGAAGCATTCCTCCATATATTCAGTAGAATAGGATTCCCATCATGCATCCTATCAGATAGGGGTACCCAGTTCATCTCAGAAGCCACACAGTGCGTAATGAAGTTAATGGGGATAAAGCAATCATTCAGCTCCCCATACCATCCGATGACCAACGGAGTAAATGAGAACTTTAATGGGGTACTAAAACGTACTCTAGCCAAAGTCACGGCGGAACGCCCAAAAGACTGGGATGTGATGCTCCCAGCAGTGCTGTTCGCATACCGAGAGGTACCACAAGCGAGCACAGGATTCTCCCCATTCGAGTTAGTGTACGGGGCAAACCCAAGGGGTCCATTGCTACTGTGGAATGAGTTGCTCACAGGCAAAATACATGACTCCCTGAAAAGGGAGGCATACGACATGGTGGTAAGCCTAAGGCAGAAAGAAGTCACGGCATGTCAAGTAGCAAGAGAGGCACTGCAGATCGCTGGACAGAAATATAGACAGTATGACAACCGGAAAGCCAAGACATTAGTCTTGAAAGAAGAAGATAAAGTCTTGTTGCTCCTCCCAGACCCCAGAGACTCCCTCATTGTATCATGGCAGGGACCATTCCAAGTATTGCAGAGAATTAGTGATGTAGATTATCAGGTGCAGGTGGGCAATAAGAAAAAGATCTACCACATCAATATGCTGAAACCGTTCGTAGACAGAAAGACGGACGAGACAGTATCAGTAGAAGAAGGTGTAAATCTTAGACCTGCCTCTGGATGCTGGGTCATTAATGAACAGCAAAACGACGCGGTGGGGGATGAAATTCCAACACCTGACGTTAGAGACGATGACAGCTGGAGAGGAATACAGCTAAACCCGGAATTAGGAAAACAGGACAAAGCCAAACTGGAAAGGTCTATTGTAAAATTTAGACACATATTTTCCAACAAACCTGGAAGCACTGATCTCATAACTCATAAAATCACCCTATTATCTAATGTGCCAGTAAGGGTGAAACCGTATCCTATTCCGGTCCACTTCCTTGAGAAAATAACATCTGAAATATCTGACCTTGACCAGTGTGGTATCATTAGGAAATCCACCTCAAATTACTGCTCACCTTTGGTCATAGTAAAGAAAAAAGATAACACCCTGAGGATATGCGTTGACTATAGAAAGATCAACGCATTAACCCTCTTAGATGCGGAACCCATGCCAAACATTGACGATCTCATAGACGGCATGGCCAAATCACAAATTTTCTCCAAAATCGATTTAACCAAGGGATACTGGCAAATCCCTATGGAAGAAAAGTCCATGCATATCACGGCTTTCGCTACGCCGTTAGGCCTTTATGAATGGGCCTATATGCCTTTTGGTCTACAGAACGCACCAAGCACATTCATGCGAATGATGCGCAGGCTACTGCAAGGCATTGGAAATGTAACCACGTATATGGACGATATATGCATCCATACTATGAATATAGATAAACACACCGAGGTCATGGAGCAGGTGTTTCAGAGAATACAAGACCATGGGCTGAAAGCTAAACCCAGTAAGGTCGAGGTAGGGTATTTGGAAGTGCAGTTCCTTGGACACAGAATCTCCAACGGGTTTCGGAAAACCGACCCGACTGTGGTTACAAAGATTTTGCAAATTAAAGCTCCCACCACAAAGAAAGAGGTTAGGAGCGTTTTAGGGCTTATTAATTATTATCAGAAATTCATACCGAACTTCGCCGATATGACTGCAACTTTTTCCGAACTACTGAAGAAAGGTCAACCGACAAAGGTAAACTGGACAGACAAACACAGCAGACTGTTGGAGGAAATTAAGACACTCTTCAGTAGACAACCTATCTTAAAACTGCCAGAGATCTCAAAAGACTTCATTCTTCAAACGGATGCGAGCTCCTACGCAATCTCTGCTATCCTGCTACAGTACCATCATGGACGATTACACCCCATACTCTACTATAGTAGGAAACTTACAGACACCCAAAAGAACTATTCCATCACGGAACTGGAAGCCTTAGCGCTAGTTGAAAGTGTTAAGAAATTCTCCAAATATTTGTTGGGGAAAAAGTTCATTGTATTGTCTGACAATAAACCATTAAAGGTATTCAAAGAGGGCCATCCAAAAAACTCTCGGATACACAGGTGGTCCTTACTTCTGCAGGACTATGACTTTGATATTTGCCACATACCAGGCAAAGATAACAACCTAGCAGATGTACTGAGTAGACTATAGAAAGACATTAGGAATACATGAACGAATTGACAGGTAATTACTGTGATGGAATGTAAGTAGAGATAGGTATATTGTAGATACTGTATAGATTGTATAAAGGTTAGATATATGATTGCAGTAAGATAAAATGCAATTGTGAATGTAAATATGCATATGTATGTATGGATATATACACCCAAGGCTGTTATTAATTTCAGATAGTTAAGGGGTATAAATGACTGAGCAGAAGAGATAGTGTCGAAGGGACCTCAAAGATGTTACCTCACTAGCGGACTGAAGAGGCTGAGACATGCAGACGCAAGTGACGATTGAGAATCTGAATGTTACGTGATACAGCCAGAGAAGACATACCAGCCAGAACCAATTAAGGGAGTAATAGTTAATAACATTCACAATCATTCAATAAACAAAACTCATAATACACATAGATATAGATAAATATCATTTTAATGGCTTTAAGTACATACATAAACATCAGTACATTCTTATGATCATGATCATCATGCCATGTATATTTGTAATCAGTATGCATGTAATTGTAACAATAATTGTAACATTATTGATTGTACTAGTACCTGATTGTAACACAGGACGTGTAAGATGAGATGTTGGTAAAATCGACATCTGTGAAAGCAGGAAGGTTAACAGTGGGTCTAAAACCACGATACATCACAGATGACACCCATAACATAAAAGGAAAAGAAGAATAAGGTAACTGAGACACTACTACCAGTGATACATATTGATGTCACAAGGATGATAATGATGGGCGAGTGAAAGTTTGAATAGTGCTTGCAATAGTACATGTGAGTCCAATTTTATATATTATTCAGGTTTTATGACAATATTGTATATTGGAGAGACAGACATGTACAATTGGTAGGAGAAATTTATGTGATGGTGGTAACATGTATATAACATAAGAATAGGTTGAGTGACAGTGAAGTGAGAGAAAGGGGACGAGAAGACTGAGAGTAGGAACTTGTGCGAATGAGAATCAATTTGAACACAACCTGGATACGTGCACAACGGTATACAGGAAGCGTACAGGCATAGATGGAGCATTTGAGGTTCTAGTATGCGTGTTGTGAGACAGAGTACATAAAAAAAAATTAAACACAATTTTAAAAAAAGAGATAGAGAGAAAGACAAACGATGAAAGGATGAAGAGAGGGAATGAGAGAGAGAGAGAGAGAGAGAGAGAGAGAGAGAGAGAGAGAGAGAGAGAGAGAGAGAGAGAACAGAGTGCAAGTGAAATTGAAGGAAAGGATACAAGGATAGTGGAGTAGGATTATTAGTAGTACCATTGATAATAGTACCAAGTGGTAGTACTGTGTACATATAATATTTTAACATGTAGTACTTCGGCATGGTAGTAGATGTATATAAAGGTATATAAGGGTCATGGTATTAGGAACACTACAAGGAAAAAGTTAGTAGCAAGAACACCAGGGATAAACATAAGGCAAATGAAGGGAATAGATAGCCACTAGAGCACAAGTAACTAATGGCAGCCGACCACGCACACACGTTGGCAAGACAAATACAAGAGTCATAGGTACCCGCACCAAAGAGATCCACAGTCGTATCATAGACTACTCAGGAGCAAGATAGAGCTTAAACAAAATATGGGTGAAATTGATATGTCTGCAATACACACGTTCCTGCACCCAGAGCTTAAGGGCTGGGGAGGGTGTCAGTTGCTTATACCGAGGTATAAATGAGGAACCTAATGGGAATGTCCGGGGTGAGACATTGGGACTCATAGTAGGTTGGTCCTCAACTTGCCGAACACAAAGGGGGTTGAGGCCACACGAGGTCTATTTGGGAATAGACGGATATTCGTGTCCGACATTATAATTTGTGTGAAGGTATGGCAGAATATCAACGTAACACAGAGGGAAGTTAAAGGGAACTGAGAAGCAAGCTCAAAGGCATGAGGCAGTAGACAGATATGTGCGACCAGGGGACAGGCATGTGCGACCAAGCTGACTCATGTCAAGTGTAGAGATAAGGAAGAACCCAAAAATGTAGAACATTTTTGAAATTGCGGGGGGCATATGCCATGAGTCGGATTACTTAAGACCTGAGTAACAGCAACATAGATTGTTGAGACATTAAGAGTGATAAATAATCACGGAGAGCTATAAGGAAAAGACACCGGTAACGGGCTAAAGATAGTAGCCAATCGAGCGGCAGGACTGAGGGCACGTGATGTGGTTTGAACACAGTGGGCGGACAAGTGGAGAAGGCAGTTGGTCCGGGAAACACAGCCAGGTTGACATCGTGGAAATTGACAAGACCAGCTGTATCAGATGAAGATGGAGAGTGTTCAAAGGTGAAGAGGAAAGCCTACGAGTAAGGCGGCAAGGACAGCGTTAGAGTGTTGTAGAATCTGTGTTACCGCGAGAGCGACGACCGGTACACATCAGGCTTGTAAACACACGGCAGTGCAGAAAACTGGGGGAGCCGTGTCGCTCGCTGGATTGAGGGCCCGGTAATGACGCAGTACAAACTGTAAGTTGATGAACTTGTTCTAATGTATTATGAATTAATGGGGATATGAATAAAGTCATTTATTCGTTCAGTCGGCTTTTGGAACTGCTATTCTTTGTGCTAGTGGACGTGTTCATTCTTACGTTGTCAGGGTGCATACAACATAACCCCTAGTAACACTCTGGCAGTGTCTAAAAACTGAAGATGGCAAAATCATAATAGAAAAAGACCAGATTCTACACGTATGGACAGATTATGTGAAACACCTTTATGATGATAACAGAGACGAACAGTATGATATTAGATTTAATAATGAAGGACCGCCAATTTTGAAGATGAAGGTTCGAAATGTTCTTAAATCATATGAAAGCTGTCAAGTCCCCCGGTTCAGATAACATCACAACAGAAATGATTAAAGCTTTAGAAGAATATGGAATAGAGATATACCGTTTGAATTATGTAATTCTGAAATTATTGCAATCCCAAAGTAATCAGGAGCCTTGGAATGTGATCAAAATAGAACAATTAGTATAATGAGTCACATCACGAAGATTTTGTTATGAATTAACATGCAAAGAGTGAGGAAGAAAATACAACCTGAAATAGGAGAAGAACAATGTGGATGTGAAGAAGGAAAGGATACAGTAAATGCTGTGTATACGCTGCGAACCAGTTTTGCTGTAAAGCAGTGAATCTGGGAATGTAAATGAACAAATTAAGAAGAAATTAGAAGCAACAGAGATGTGGTTACTGAGACGAATGTTGCGAATTCCTTGGACTGCCAGAGTAACTAACAACTACTGCCTTATACAGGCTAATGAAACTAGAACATTATATACAACAATAAGGAAGAGCCAAACATCTTTCTTCGGTCATGTGATGAGAAGAGAGGCATTGGAGAACATCGTGACATCTGGAAAGATCATGGGGAAGAGAGGCAGTGGCAGACCAAGAGAAATGATGCTGGATGGATTGAGACGGTGGCGTGGAGGAATACCATCAATAGAGATGATCCAAAACACCAACGACCGAGATCTGTGGAGAGCCATGAACAAATACGCGAACTGACAGGGCGCTTGATGATGATGATGCTGCGATCAGTTATTGAACGTCCTATAGAAATAAACAAAGGTATACATCTTTGCTTTATTGACTGCAGAAAGGTTTTCGATAGAGTAAGACATGTCAACATGGTAGATATGCTTGCAGATCTACAATGAAGGGAAAGACATCAGACGTATAAAAAACATATATTGGAAACAACAAGCTGCCATAATGATTGATAATGAAATGTGACAATATCAGCTTATTAAGAGAGGTGTGAGCCAGAGATGTGTAATGTCTCCAGATTTTTTTTTTCCCTTTACAGTGAAAATATTTTCAGAAATGTAAAAGATATAAATGGAATCATCATTTGAGGAAGAAACATCAATAACATTAGATATGCAGATGATACGGTATTGATTGCAGACAATGAGCAGAATCTGCAACAATTAGTAGATGCGGTTGTTGCACACAATAAACAACTAGGGGTAGAATTAAATTGTAAAAAGACACAGCTTATTGCCTTCACTAGGATTAATTATCTTGGATCGGGAAACATAAAAATCTGTTCAAGGATATTGGGCTGCGTCAGACTGGGTTCTATTGGTAAAATTATTTGGTAGATCTGTTAAAAATGAACGTAACTAAAATATGAAATATGGAAGAATTCAATCAGGTTGGCTGCATAAACAATTATTCCAAAATGAAAGAAAGTGGGTTGTAAGAAATCGATGACTGGAGAAATTAAATAACTAATGGAAACAAGAATACACAACAAAAAATAATCCTGCCAAATATGAAGAAATTCACAGAAAAGTCAGAATATTATTAAGGATGCAAAAGAAAAATGGCTTGAGAAGAGTTGCATATAAAATGAAAAACAAGACGACAGTAAAAATACCAGATTAGTGCACAAAAGAATTCAGGAACTTACTAATAAAAGAACAAGTACATCTGCAGGCTGTCTACAAACTAAAGACGGGAAAATTATAATAGAAAAAGATCATATTCTACAAGCATGGTCAGACTATGTTAATAACCTTTATGATGATAACAGAGATGAACAGTATGATATTCGATTTAATAATGAAGGACCGCCAATTTTGAAGATGAAGGTTCGAAATGTTCTTAAATCATATGAAAGCTGTCAAGTCCCCCGGTTCAGATAACATCACAACAGAAATGATTAAAGCTTTAGAAGAATATGGAATAGAGATATACCGTTTGAATTATGTAATTCTGAAATTATTGCAATCCCAAAGTAATCAGGAGCCTTGGAATGTGATCAAAATAGAACAATTAGTATAATGAGTCACATCACGAAGATTTTGTTATGAATTAACATGCAAAGAGTGAGGAAGAAAATACAACCTGAAATAGGAGAAGAACAATGTGGATGTGAAGAAGGAAAGGATACAGTAAATGCTGTGTATACGCTGCGAACCAGTTTTGCTGTAAAGCAGTGAATCTGGGAATGTAAATGAACAAATTAAGAAGAAATTAGAAGCAACAGAGATGTGGTTCCTGAGACGAATGTTGCGAATTCCTTGGACTGCCAGAGTAACTAACAACGACTGCCTTATACAGGCTAATGAAACTAGAACATTATATACAACAATAAGGAAGAGCCAAACATCTTTCTTCGGTCATGTGATGAGAAGAGAGGCATTGGAGAACATCGTGACATCTGGAAAGATCGAGGGGAAGAGAGGCAGTGGCAGAGCAAGAGAGATGATGCTGGATGGATTGAGACGGTGGCGTGGAGGAATACCATCAATAGAGATGATCCAAAACACCAACGACCGAGATCTGTGGAGAGCCATGAACAAATACGCGAACTGACAGGGCGCTTGATGATGATGATGCTGCGATCAGTTATTGAACGTCCTATAGAAATAAACAAAGGTATACATCTTTGCTTTATTGACTGCAGAAAGGTTTTCGATAGAGTAAGACATGTCAACATGGTAGATATGCTTGCAGATCTACAATGAAGGGAAAGACATCAGACGTATAAAAAACATATATTGGAAACAACAAGCTGCCATAATGATTGATAATGAAGTGTGACAATATCAGCTTATTAAGAGAGGTGTGAGCCAGAGATGTGTAATGTCTCCAGATTTTTTTTTTCCCTTTACAGTGAAAATATTTTCAGAAATGTAAAAGATATAAATGGAATCATCATTTGAGGAAGAAACATCAATAACATTAGATATGCAGATGATACAGTATTGATTGCAGACAATGAGCAGAATCTGCAACAATTAGTAGATGCGGTTGTTGCACACAATAAACAACTAGGGGTAGAATTAAATTGTAAAAAGACACAGCTTATTGTCGTCACTAGGAAGAAAGAAATGCCACAATGTAATATACAATTAAGTGGGGATATTCTTCAACATGTGGGAGGAAATTTGTTAAAGGAAAAGGTACAAACAATGCAATATACACATTACGAACACTATTAGAAAGATCAGTAGAGACAAAGAAAGGCATATATTTGTGCTTCATAGATTATACTAAGGCATTTGATTAAGTAAAACTGATGAACTGATTAAAATGTTGGAAGATATTAACATTGATGGGAAAGATATTAGAATAATAAAAAATATTTACTGGAACCAAACAATTAATATGGGAAATAAAGAAGGAAATTATGAACACATTAAGTTGGGAGTAAGACAGGGATGTGTTTTGTCACCGGATCTCTTCTCCCTCTATAGCGAAGTAATAATGAGAGAGATCAAAGAAAAGCCAGGAATAATATTTGGAGTTTATAATATAAATAATATACGCTATGCAGATGACACAGTATTGATAGCGGATAATGCCACAGATCTACAACAATTGTTGGACATTGTAGTATGCAAAGAAAGGATTCTCCTTGAATATAAAGAAAACAATAACAATGGTGATATCAAAGAAACAAGTGACACCCAAATGTGAAAAAGAGATAGAAGGGAAAATTCTTCACCAAGTGGAGATTTTTAAATATCTAGAGACATTTATAACATCAGATGGAAGATGCACAATATAGATCAAGAGCAGAATAGGGCAAACAAAGGCTGCATTTCAGAAAATGAAGAATATCTAATGCAATAAGTCACTATCATTGAATGTAAGAAAGAGAGTGCTGAAGAGCTATATAGAACCTATTTTGTTGTATGTCTTGGAATATAAATGAACACATTAGGAAGAGATTGGAAGCAACAGAGATGTGGTTCCTTAGACGAATGTTGCGAATTCCTTGGACTGCCAAAGTAACTAACAACGAATGCCTTAAAGTGGCTATCGAAACTAGAACATTATATACAACAATAATAAAGAGACAAACAGCTTTTTTTTTGGTCATGTGATGAGAAGAGAGGCGCTGGAGAACATCGTGACAACTGGCAAGATTGAGAGGAAGAGAGGCTGAGGCAGACCACGAGAAATGATGCTGGATGGATTGCGACGGCGGCATGGAAGAATATCAACGGCAGAGTTGATACAGAAAATTAAAGACCGAGATCTGTGGAGAGTCATCAACGCCTACGCCAGTCGGCACGGCACTTGATGATGATTCTTCAACAAGTGAATCGGTACAATTATCTAGGAACAGTCATAACATCTTATGTGAGATGCCTTGAAGAGATTAGAATAGGAATCGCCATTGCGAATGTAGCCTTTACCCTTTAGCAACATGATTTTTTTCAGCTTCACTGCTCATTGTCCACCCTTCACATCCATACAAAAGTACAGGTTCTATGTACCACTTCAACACTCTTTTTTTCGTTTCATCTGATATCTTTTCACTGGTCAGTATGTTTTTCATCTTGCAAAAGGCTATCTTCGCCTTGGAAATTCTTGTTCTAATCTCTTCAAGGCATCTCCCATCAGATGTTATGACTGTTCCGATATAGCTGTATCGATTCACTTGTTTAAGAATATTCCCATTTACTTGTATATTACATTGTGGTATTTCTTCCTTCCCAGTGACGACCATAATCTGTGTCTTCTTACAATTCAATTCTAACCCTAGTTGTTCACTGTGTGCAACAACCGCATCTACTAAATGTTGCAGGTCCTGTTTATTGTCTGCAATCAAGACTGTATCATCTGCATATCTAATGTTATTGATGTATCGTTCCCCCAGTGTTGATTCCTTCCATATCTTCTATATTTCTGAAAATATTTACACTGTACAGGGAAAAAAAGATCTGGAGATATTATACATCCCTGCCTCACACCTCTCTTAATATCCTGATATTGACCTACTTCATTATCAATTCTAATGGCAGCTTTTTATTTCTTATATATGTTTTTACAAGTCTAAGGTCTTTTCCATCAATATGTAGATCTTAAAACATCCTTATCATGTCGACATGTCTCATCTTTATCGAGAGCCTTTGTGTGGTCAATAAAACAGAGGTGTAGATCTTTGTTTACTTCTATAACGTTCAATTACTGTTCTCAGTATGTACACAGCATTTACTGTACCCTTGCCTTCTACAAACCCGCAATGTTTCTCTTCTATTTCAGGTTGTATTTTCTTCCTAACTCTTTGCATGATAATTCTTAGCAAAATCTTCGTGATGTGACTCATTATACTAATTGTTCGATGTTTATCACATTCCAAACCTCCTAATTTCTTTGGGATTGCAATAAATACAGAATTACTTAATTCATGAGATATTGTAACAGTGTAAAGGACTAACAAAGACTTGGTTTCATATCAATAGGGTTTATTTTCTTAATGGTGACCAGTTCTATTAAGATGGCGTCCTTCCAAGTCCAGACCCTGATCTTTACTGCCCCCTGACAACCAACTACGTCACGACTTGAGCATCTCTCTTCCCATTCTCCTCCGATGCTCAACCGTGCCGTAGCCTTTTCCCACTAGGTACTAAATACTCTACTTCTGTTACACCTCCCCTTGTTTTCTAAAGACTTTTTCCTATAAAGGAAAACATCTTTACTCCAAATCCCCTTACTCTATTCCCCTTTTTTCCTTACCGCTCACAGTTCCTCTAATCCTCCCCAAACCAACTCCAACTTACATAAATATTCTATTTCTTCAACTCTTTCCCCTGTCATATAGTTATCATAGTTATCATAGTTATCCACTATACAGTTATATATTACTGGCTCGTTCTTGGCTCCTTATTTTCTTGTATAAAATATACACATCATAAGAATAGCTCGTAAAATCGTTATCGTACCTTTTGACCTTATAAAATTCCTCACTCTTCCAGAACACAGGATGTACAAAAACAATGTAGTTAGAAAAAGTAAAGAAGCGGTGCGCACCGAGTGAGAAGTATAAAGAATGAATACTCAACATGACCACATTTACATACAGTAATGAATATTTAAGACACTCACATTTTCTTAATGGTGACCAGTTCTATTAAGATGGCGTCCTTCCAAGTCCAGACCCTGATCTTTACTGCCCCCTGACAACCAACTACGTCACGATTTGAGCATCTCTCTTCCCATTCTCCTCCGATGCTCAACCGTGCCGTAGCCTTTTCCCACTAGGTACTAAATACTCTACTTCTGTTACAATATATCTCCAACATCATACAGTATATGGCATATGGTATTCAGGAGTCTGGTAACTATCTATTCCGTATTCTTCTAAAGCATTAATCATTTCTGTTGTGATGCTGTCTGAACCAGGGGTCTTGCCAGATTTCATATGGTTAAGTGCGTTCTGAACCTCCATCTTCAAAATTGATGGTTCTTCATTATTATTTTGAATATCATACTGTTCTCTGTTATCATCATGAAGGTATTTCACATAATCTGACCATACATGTAAAATCTGATCTTTTTCTATTATCATTTTCCCATCTTTCCTAGTTGATGTATCAGAAGTAATAAGTCCCCCTTCCACGACGTGAAACATATTGGATATGTGATGCGACCCCATGTTGTTACAGACGAATTTTCACTTAATGGATGATGTTGTGAACATCACGTCAGCTGCTTTACTTTCCAGAACATTTCTTGTTACCCAGGTTAGGCTATGAACCTCCCGGTAGCCCAGGTTTAGGAGTCTCCGTGGCGAAGTGGTTACCCCGAATGCCTCGCGCTCCGAAGGTTATGGTTCGAATCCGGTCTACGCCGTTCCGTTCACTAGTGCAACTTCATCGGAGACTCTTAGGGGTCCACGCTGGAGTTACAGAGTTCGTGTTATGTCTGACGCTTTCATCAGGCCGTCCGGAGAAAAGAGACCGCGACATATGCGATAAAACGTATTGCAATAAAGTTGATCCCTTCGCCTTTTAAATCCTTCTTCCAACTCTTGTGCATTGTTTTTAAAATTCCTCGTCTCGGTGAGCTTTTAAAACATGAGAACTGGGCTTGCAGATAAGCCATTGTGTTACTGCGGCCCTTTCTAGTTTATGTGGCAGCCAGGTTTTAAATGAGGTCAGCGTGTATTCTTGTCTCGTGCAATGACTCATTGACTGTTATGCCGTAAATGACTAACGACCTGAACGAATGTTTGTGTGTTTATTGCGTTGTTTCTTTCACATGTCCGCCTATTAGCTATGGTGTTTGCCTGTGTAATTTAATTCTCACGACTACTCGTGCATCCGAGCACATGTGACTGGCAATTAGTCATTCTGAGAAACCGGTTCGTTTCTTTGGATAAAGGTATTACTAACTGTTGCAGAGAGAGAGAGAGAGAGAGAGAGAGAGAGAGAGAGAGAGAGAGAGAGAGAGAGAGAGGAGAGAGGAGAGAGAGAGAGAGAGAAAGAGAGAGAGAGAGAGAGAGAGAGAGAGAATTGATTTGAATTGAATTGATCTTTATTTTCATAGGGTGACAAATTAGGCGCGTAGGCCCGTCTTACATTCGGCCCTTCCACTCACTCATCTTTCGTTCATCAACGGTGTATGATGCATTAACATAGGAAAAAAAGAACATTGTCAAATGAATGTTGTAAGCGTAAACAATGCATATTCTCATGTTATGTGACACATCCCCCTCCCACAAACACATACCGCACCAACACACACACACACACACACACACACACACCCCTCACCTACTCACACATCACCCACACATCCCCCACCCACCACACATCCCACACTCATCCCTCCATCCACTCACAGATCCCGCAACGAAACCCAGACATCTCGCACCCACTCACACACACACATCCCTCACCCAACCACATGAATCTTTCCACCCACTCACATACCCCAATCCACTCAAGCTCACCCACACACACATGCTCCACCCACCCACACACCCTCCAACCACACACACATATCCCTCACACACGCACACCCCGCATCAACACACACATATCCCTCACTCACTCACACATCAACCACTCATACCCACACATCTTTCCATCCACACACACACATTTCCCCACCCACCCACACATTTCACAACTACCCAAACACCCCAACAACCACACACATCTCCCACCGACACACATTCCCCCACCAACACACACATCTCCCACGCAAACACACATCCCCCCTACCAACACCCACATATCCCCATCCGCCAAAACCCACACCTCCCACTACCCACCAACACCCACGCAAACACACCAACCCATCCTGCTTCCACACATCCCTCACCCACCCACACGCCCCATCCATACTCACATCCCTCCAGCCACCAACCCACTTATCTCCGCACGCACCTACACATCCCCACAAACCCACACATCCCACACCTCCCCACCCACCCACTCACATCCCCACCCGCACACTTCTCCCCACCTACACACTTCTCCCATACTCCAACAACCTCTACCATCCACCCACACACCTCCTCAAACCACACATACACTCCCTATCCACACATTCCCTCACCCACACACAAACACCGACCCACACACACACATTCCCATCCCACACACCTCTTCCATCCATATACACATCAGCCACACCCATGCCCCAACCAATACACACATCCCCACACCCCCTACAGACATCCCCATTCACCCATCCAAATACACCCACCCACACATCCCCACTCACATATCCACACCCCCACCCACCAATACCCACTCACTCACACACATCCCTCGCCCACACTGACACCCCCCACCGACCCACTCACATTTCACCCAGAAACATCCCTCATCCACACACATATTCCCCCACCCACCAACACATCTCTCCACACATCCACCCAGACACACACAATTAACCCACCCACACATACATATCCCCATACACATACTCCCACCCACAAACTCATCCCCCAACACAAACACAATCCTCACATCTAGACACAGACATAATGCCTCAAATAATCACTGAAGCTAATGTGAACAAACTCCCACACTTTACACACACCTACACTGACGATTATCGTGAGCATTCTCACAAAAATGTAAAAAATGGAGAGCAAATTATGCACATACATTGTGTAGTGTAAAGAAAATTATTGATGCGATATAATAGGTTGATTCCTAAAATTGACATAAACATGATGGAATAAGCAGTGCACAAATTTTGGTCAGTATGTGTTAGAAAATCAAGTGGCAGTAAAAAATGATATGTATGATGAGTATACAGAAAAAATATGGAATAGCACGTCACATGACATACATGCGCTCAACCCTCTCTATCTCTTTTTCTTTTTCTTTCTTTCTTTCACACACACTAACTATCTCGTTGTCATCATCCCCCCACCCACCAACACACACCCACTCACATATTCTCCACCACCAACCCACACACCCCTAACCACACAGCCAAACACACACCTGCCACCCACACACACACCATCACCCACATATACCCCTACACACACCCCACCAACACACATCTTCCCACACACACATACATCCCCCACCCATACACTCATCACCCACACAAAGTTATCCACTCACGTACTCATACCACAACCACTCACACCTACACATCCCTCACCCACCCATCAACACATACAACTCCCATCTACCCACCCACACTCACACAGCCAAACCACCCAGCCAAACACACATCCCCCACGTTCACATACATCCTTTACCCACCTGCATATCCCATCTCCCCCATCCACCCACACACCCTCACCCATCTCCCCTCCCACACAACACCCTACCCATATACACATCCCCACCCACACATATGCACATCCCCACCCACACATACGCCCCCACCCACCATTTCCCACCCACGCACACATCTCCCACCTATAAACACTCTCACCACCCACACATACATCCCCCACCCACACACACACATCCCACCCACACAGACATATCCCCACCCACAAACACATCCCCACACCCATCACACACCCATCCCTCTACATACACACATCTTCCCACCGCCACAAAGAGAGATAGAGAGAGGGGGGAGATAGAGAGAGGGGGGAGAGAGGGGAGAGAGAGAGAGAGTCAGTCAGTCAGTCACAGTGGCGAAGACGTCTAACCTTCAGCCTAAAGCTCAGTAGGTCCTGAATTCGTTTTCAAAATTCGTCATTCTGTTGGTGAGTGTAATTTACACTGAGACTCCAAAGTGTCATCAGCGGAGTACGAGGCCAATGCGACGATCTCGCAGGCGGTTAGCGTAGAGAGACTGAGCTACACGGGATAAAGTCGATGCTCTTGCATTGTAACTATATTTTTAATCGGTGCAGAAACAAGTGTCGCTGCTCTCAGACAATTTAACTGAAGATAACTCTCTCCCAGCCTTCTCGCTTAACTAAAACTGTCATTTCAGCATTGCCTGCCATGGCTGGTGTCTACAGGGAGCATTGACCAGGCTTGGTGTATAAGAGTAGTTTGTCCAAACAGTCGTCATGCACCATGCAGGGCTTTATTTTACCTCCGATATATAAAACGCTCTCTTTTTCTCTTCACTGAATATCATAACCCGCGTCCCATGTCTTGTGACCTGGATATTTGAACATTCCTGCCACTTGAACTTCAATTTCTAGATTTGTGTATGTTACAGTTTATATTTAGCAAGGTTGCGCCCTCCCTTTATCTCTTCCCTTTGTGGAGTGAACCATTTAACGCATATGCACATCTGTACACGTCTTTTTGCTATTTGTGTAGAAGTACATTTAACGCAGGTGTTTATCTTTACATTTCTTTTTGCCATCTTCCCACATCTAGTCTTAGAATAAAGGTGAAGACAGTCATGGCGGCATTCCACAGACTGGAAGATAAACAGCACACGAATGTCGTAATTGTAAAGGAATCACAGAGTATGATGAGCATGATGAAGACAGACATGCTTCGCGAAGAGTGGCAGGCTTCCATTCTAGTATCAAACATTGAGATTACAGTGGTACCCGGGTTACGAACTTAATTCGTTCCATAACTCGGTTCGTAACCCGGAACGTTCGTAACCCGAAACATTGAAATCGATGAAATAAAGACAATCCGTTTCAAGATGAAAGAATCGTTCTTTTATATTAACATCCGGTCGTTTACCTGACAAAACGCAAGGAATACGTGTACTTCACGTATTACAGAAAGAGAAAGAAAACAACCAAATGAATTAAATGTAAAATTTAAAAAAATTAAAAAAAAAGAAAGATTGAATCTATCTTTATTACCAAATTTGTCACTTTCTTTGTTATTCTCGAATCAATAGTTTCAGGAATATCTTGTCGCTGTTTCTTGGCAGCTGATTGGGAATCTTTCTGCACCGAAGAAACTATCAAGGGAAATTTGTCGCTTCCTTTGCTGGAGAAATTTTCTGAAGTGGGCCATCGTGTTATAATTCATCAGGTTTACTGCCCTGTTAGCAACAAGCTTGTCTGGATGATGGTTCACAATGAAGTCTTCGACGTCTGCCCACTTGCTGCAAATTTCTTTAATCCTGGCAGTTGAAACAGTCACTGACTCCTCATAATCAGACGACTGCTCCTCCTTTAATGTCTTTAGCTGTTCACTCTGAAGATCCACAAGCTCATCTGCAGTAATGTTTGTGCTGTACACGATCGTTTTGTCTGAACGCTACACCTTGCTCTTTCCTTCTCTCGCCTTCGTTCGTAACCCTAGGCACTGCTCGTTACCCGAGACATACAATTTTCGAAGTTGTTGTTCGTAACCTGAATTGTTCGTGACCTCAGGCGTTCGTAACAGATACCAGTGTATCGGTTTGATTGTTTTCCGCAGGCATGCTGGCGTTTTGGGAAACGAGCAGCCGGTAAGATTGGCTGGGTCTGCACTCCTTTGTGAGGTATTGGTGCATGCTAATGCAGATGTGGTCGGGATCCTTCGGAATCGTATGTATAGTGCAGAAGAACAGGATAAGTCATCACGGCTTGGGGAGAATGATGATGCAGGGAGTGACCAGAGGTTCTGGCTGACATTCAAAACTCCGAGGTGAGGCCAGAGTGACACATATTGAGACTATGATATACCATTAGCTGGCTGTTGCAGATGATGACGGAGTAAGAATGATAATGTCCCTAGTTCTGTGATATCGGTTCTTAACTCAGTTCCCTTTTTGAAGTGGAACATTTATTACATGTGCACACCTGTAGTACTTCGATTTTCTCTCATCCATTTCTGAAGGAACACATCGGACATTTTTTTCCGCGCTTGTTCTTATCTTTGCTTTATGAAGCATTCCATGTACCACCATGCGGACTTTAAAAAAATTGACCCTCGCAGCCGTGTCATCCAGTCTAAAATGGATACAAAGTCATTTCTTTGGAAGCAAAAGGCGGCTAGACTGATATTGACCACATCCCCACCGAGAGGAGATTGATGCTATAAGTATATGACTTCTAGAATCACGTGCCCAATGCACCTCTAAGCGCCTTAAAAGGTGCCTTTACTTACTTGACTGGCCTATTGCATATTTGTACCCAATATTTGTCTTCCATTTGTCTGCCAGCCCACTGAACACATATACACGTCAATGTATTTAAGTATTCGATTACTTTAATAACAGCAGATGGAATATGTGCTAAGGAAGTTTCATGTAGAATAGCTCAAGCCAACTAGCATTTTAAATGACGTTGAATGTTCCCTGCAGTTTAACATTGTCAATCGAAGTGTGGAAAAGAGTTCTTAAGAGTTACATTGGGGTCATTCTGATGAGCTGAAGCCAATCATGAACAATTAGCAGAAACATAAAGAATTCTGTGGAAGTCGCGATGATTTGATTTTATAGAAGAATGATAAGAACACTTTGGACGAATAGAAAGAGCATTAGCATTACCATCTTAATTACCACTTTACTATTATGACGATTGGAAATATACTGGCCAATAAAAAGATGTCAATTGCAGCTGAGGTGCAACATATAACCTGTGCTTTTTTTTATGGATGTGAAGCGTGGACAATGAGCAAACGGGCTTAAAGACATCTGATGGCTGTGGAAATGTGGTTTCTGAGGAAAATACAAAGAATACAATGGACAGACAGAAATGCCAATAGCTTAGTCCTACAAGAAATAAATGAAGATCGTACCTTATTAGAGAACTTAGACGTAGAAGGTCAAAATTGTTTGGTCACGTTACGAGAAGACAAAAAGTTGGAGAACTTGGTAACAAACTGGCAAGATCGAGGAAAAAAGAACAAGGGGAAGGCAGAAGAATAAATACCTGGATGGTTGGGCCACGTGGTATGGTCGAGAAAAGAACGCTGAACTGATCCATGTCTCCGTTGTTCAATTGAGATGGCGAAACATGGCCTCCTACGCTTATCGGCACGGCACATGATGATGATGATTATAACGATACTAATATCACGCATGGAATGTTCGAACGTTAAGCAACAACGGAAAATTAGATAACATCACACAAGAAATGGAAGGAGAGAAGATTAATATCTTAGGAATATACGAGACGAGATGAAAAGGGGCAGGGATTATGACAGGATAAGATTGTAAGAATATTTATTCTTGGGGAGAAGAACGGCAAAGAGGTGTAGCAATTATCTTGGATCGGGAAACATAAAAATCTGTTCAATGATATTGAGCTGTGTCAGACAGGGTTCTATTGGTAAAATTATTTGGCTGACCTTTTAACATGAACGTAATTAAAGTATGAAATGTTGAAGCATTCAGCCAGTTTGGCTATATAAACAACTATTCCAAAATTAAAGAAAGTGGGTTGTAAGAAATCGATGACTGAAGAAATTAAATAACTAATGGAAGCAAGAATACGCAACAAAAAATAATCCTGCCAAATATGAAGAAATTCAGAAAAGTCAGAATATTATTATGGAGGCAAAATAAGAATGGCTTGAGAAGAGTTGCATATAAATTGAAAAACAAAACAACAGTAAAAATACCAAATTAGTGCACAAAAGAATTCAGGAACTTACTAATAAAAGAACAAGTGCATCGGCAGGCTGTATAAAAACTAAAGATGGCAAAATCATAATAGAAAATGATTAGATTCTACATGCATGGTCAGACTATGTGAAAAACCTTTATGATGATAACAGAGATGAACAGTATGATATTAGATTTAATAATGAAGGAACGCCAATTTTGAAGATAGAGAAGGTTCAAAATGTTCTTAACCATATGAAAGCTGGCTAGGCCCCCTGTTCAGATAACATCACAACAGAAATGATTAAAGCTTTAGAAGAATATGGCATAGAGCAAGTCACCAGACTGCTGAACACATTATATGATACCGAAGATATACCTTCTGAAATATGTAATTCTGAATTTATTGCAATCCCAAAGAAATCAGGAGCCTTGGAATGTGATCAACATAGAACAATTAGTGTAATGAGTCACATCACAAATATTTTGCTACACATTATCATGCAAAGAGTGAGGAAGAAAATACAACCTGCTATAGTGGAAGAACAATGTCTGTTTATACAAGAACAGGGTACAGTAAATGCTGTGTATATGCTACGATCAGTTATTGGATGTTCTGTAGAAGTAAACAAAGATATACATCTTTGCTTTATTGACTACACAAAGGCTTTCGATAGAGTAAGACATGTCAACATGGTAGGTACGCTTGCTGATCTACAAATTGATGGGAAAGACATTAGACTGATTTAAACCACACCAAAACAAAAAATAACATATATTGGAAACAACAAGCTGCGATAAGGATTGATAATGACGTGGGACAATATCAGCCTATTAAGAGAGGTGTTAGGAAAGGATGTGTCTTTTTTCCCTATACAGTGAACATATTTTCAGAAATGTAGAAGATATAAATGGAATCATCATTGAAGGACGAAACATCAATAACAATAGATATGCAGGTGATACAGTATTGATTGCAAACAAGGAGCAGGATCTGCAACAATTAGCAGATAAGGTTGTTGCATACAGTGAAAAATTGGGGTTAGAATTAAATTGTAAAAAGACAAAGATTATGGTCGTCACTAGGAAGAACGAAATACCACAATGCTAATATACAAGTAAATTGGAATATTCTTCAACAAGTGAATCAGTACAATTATTTAGGAACAGTCATAACATCTTATGGGAGATGCCTTGAAGAGATTAGAACAAGAATCGCAATGGCGGGATGCTACATAGAGCCTATTATTTTGTATGGATGCGAAACTTGGACAATAAGCAGTCAAGCTGAAAAACATCTGATGGCTGCAGAAATGTGGTTTCTGAGGATAATGCAAAGAATACCGTGGACAGACAGAAAAACCAATGACCAAGCACTACAGGAGACAAATGAAAATCGTAAATTGATTAGAGAAATTAGACGTAAACAGTCAACAAGTTTTTGACATGTTATGGGAAGAAATGGATTGGAGAACTTAGTGACAACTGGCAAGATCGAAGGGAACAGACCAAGGGGAAGACCGAAGAAGTAAATACCTGGATGGCTTGGCCACATGGACATGGTCGAAACAAGAACACTGAGCTGATCCACGACTCTGGTGATCGAGTGAAATGGCGAGTCAAGATCCGTTCAGGCTTTTCGGCATGGCACATGATTGATTGATTGCCCGTATCACATTACTTTATTAACGCTTAGCGGGTGCGTTAGCGAATTTGTTACGAAACTGCGCTGATAATGTCATGAGTTCGGCTGCACAAAGATTCTACGATAACTCGTCGCCTACTAAGTGAGCGAAAGATTGGTCACCTATTCCTCGGTACTTTCAAACCTACAAAATTTAATGGCCCTGTGACATTACAAATTGTTTGTTTTTTTAATTTTTTATTTATCTCGTTTTACGCTTCTAATTAATTATCTAGGCCTAATCCCTATACTATTAACTATTTTCACGTATTTGATACATTTCTGAACTATTGCCTGCTTTATTTATTCATTGTTTTTGAAAGATACAGAGGGAAGACATCATTAGAGATGTGTGTGAATTTGGTAAGATAGCGTGGGAAAAGGAATGAGCCATGGTGCCGCTCAACAAGGCATACTTAGAATGAAGGTTACCCTGGACCGAGTGTGTCGGGCATGGACAACGGGTCAGAAAATGGCATTCTTCGTGCAACATCAGTGAAGTGTCAGCTCTCATCCAAGTGTTGTGACAATGTACATGAAGCGTTCTGTGGTGAGTGTGTTGGACTTTACTGCAAAAGTTAAGGGCGTTGTGTAAATAAATAGGGCAGAAGGCATATGCTATCACCACTTCCAGCATGACCATGGAGGTGAAGGCCATGACGGCGGCGATGCGATGGCTGAATAATAGTGCATAATGAAGTGTTTGTGACAGACTAGCAAAGCATGCAGTGTAAAATATAAACTGAGATTTAATCGTGTGGCTATCATTGCTAGAAAATTCGAAAGTAAAGAGCATACGATAGAGTTTTCCTTCAATGTGCAATGCAATACATAAACGGAGGTGTCCTCGTGTAAGGGCTAGCATTGCTAGAAAATTCGAAAGTAAAGAGCATACGATAGTTTTCCTTCAATGTGCAATGCAATACATAAACTGAGATGTCCTCGTGTAAGGGCTAGCATTGCTAGAAAATTCGAAAGTAAAGAGCATACGATAGTTTTCCTTCAATGTGCAATGCAATACATAAACTGAGATGTCCTCGTGTAAGGGCTTGCATTGCTAGAAAATTCGAAAGTAAAGAGCATACGATAGTTTTCCTTCAATGTGCAATGCAATACATAAACTGAGATGTCCTCGTGTAAGGGCTAGCATCGCTCGAAATTACGAAAGTAAAGAGCATATGATAGATTGTTCCTTCAAGGGCATGCATGTGTGCGAGGAAATTAACGGGATGATAGACTGGCTGTTGCATCTCTTTTGTGCGGTGGGGTGCAAGGAATAGGGTGGTAAAAGCTCTCTGTGATCGAGCGAAAGATGTAGCAAAATAACACAACAGTTCGGTCCAGTTTATTAATCTCTATCAATAATTATTTTCCCTTTGTATTTCAGGCATCCCTATTTTTATTTTCATGTGGATTGTGAGTTCCATTGAAATGATTTTCTTGTTAGACTATTTTCAGGTATTCTCAAGGTATGTCTTAACCAGCTCCAGCGTCATTTGAATCTCTGAAACCTGTCTGGTTCTCTCCATAAGCTCCACAAGTGTGATTCCGTCCCACCATTAACGTCGTTTATTGCACGGGCACCAATTAACAGATTCAGTACCAAAAAAAATGTAGGTTTGGACGAAACAAAAATGGATGTCGGAAAATACTAACTAAGGGTGTGTCACAGTTAAGACTTAAATTTTGTTTATATAGCGGATATGTTGTATTATATATCAAGTTAAAGAGGGTTGGATAAAGAAAACTACTATATATACGCCAATGGCAGATATATGAAATCGCTTCAGACGATTTACCATCCCATGGTAATTAATTAGTTAGTGACTGTTTGTATAATAGTTTATCAGTATTGGTGTAGTCGTTCTCCGTGTTTTTCATGCATACAACAGTGCTGATTGTAATTTATCAGTGTTATTGTAGTGGTTTTCCGTGTTTCTCTTTCATATAGCAGTGCTGATTGTAATTTATCAGTGTTATTGTAGTGGTTTTCCGTGTTTCTCTTTCATATAGCAGTGCTGATTGTAATTTATCAGTGTTATTGTAGTGGTTTTCCGTGTTTCTCTTTCATATAGCAGTGCTGATTGTAATTTATCAGTGTTATTGTAGTGGTTTTCCGTGTTTCTCTTTCATATAGCAGTGCTGATTGTAATTTATCAGTGTTATTGTAGTGGTTTTCCGTGTTTCTCTTTCATATAGCAGTGCTGATTGTAATTTATCAGTGTTATTGAAGTCGTTCTGCGTGTTTCTCTTCCATACAACAGTGCTAATTGTAATATATCAGTATTGCTGTAGTCGCTCTCAGTATTTCTCTTCCATACAACAGTGCTGATTGTACAGTATTTTTCTTCTATCGTTCGCTTGAAATGTGTATATAACTGCAATGTTGTTTCTTGAATGAATGTAACTGTCTTTTTTAGTTCACTCAGCGGTCCATAGAGGTTATATTTCACTGTCGTCTCTCTAGGCCAGAAGGTTTGCCTAGATAAGCTGTATTTTGAACAGTCTTGGAGTATGTGCTTTGCTGTCTGCGACGCCAATCCACATGTGCACATAGCTGTACAGTATTAATGTAGTCGTTCTCCGGCATTCCCTTCCACACAGCCGTGCTGATTGTAGTTTATCAGTATTATTGTAGTTTTTCTTCGTGTTTCTCTTCCTTACAACAGTGCTGACTGAATGTTATGGTTAATTGTTCAAATTTTAAAACTACGTTTAGTTTCTTCTTCTGACTTCCACACAATTTCTAGTGCTAAGATTCAATCCAATTTGATACCAGCAATAAATAAGCAAAAATGTCCAGCCCATTCAACCTGCTTTCTCAGCCTGCGTTACAACTGCGGTGATTCTAAGAATATGATTCTTTCATTGTTTTAGGAATATAAACAATACTGTGAACCGCCTTTCACATTTAATCTAGTATCCATCTTTATTTTCAGAATTTCGAGCACACTTTCCGATGAAAAATTTATTTATTTCAGTTTGTATATTATGTTATTTGACTGTAGTCATTCTATAGTCAAATTACACTAGGATTGCATTTCCATGTTGATTCTGTTTTACTTATCCAAAACGATAATTGAAAATACCAAAATTTAAATATTTTACTTCAATTTATTTGCTGAGTTTCTTTCTCTTAAGATATTGTTTTCACTTTCACACTTGACTAGGATAGTAATTTCGTGTTCTTTGTGGAAACTGCTGACCATATTTCACAAAAGGAAACAACAGATACTGGCCCACTTGGGATGTAATTAAACATCTGAATCGTTTCGGCGGGTGACCTAGTCCTGCGTGTACCGGAAGTGAGTGACGTTTTCTTTGGGCTAATATCTGGTGTGAAATTATTAGAGTTTAGGGAACTGTTTCTTGAAACACCGTGACTTTCTTCGAGGGTGTCGGTGTTTCGGTTTCAGTGTTTTATTGTATCAATTGTTATGTGTGATATAGTTCTCAGTCAACCTGTCTGTCTGTCTGTCTGTCTGTCTGTCTGACATGCTGCCAGCCTGTCCTTTCGTCCGTGGGATCGTTCTTCCTTCTACCGTCTGTCTGTCCCTTTCTTACTCTCTCTCTCTCTCTCTCTCTCTCTCTCTCTCTCTCTCTCTCTCTCTCTCTCTCTCTCTCTCTCTCTCTCTCTCTCTCTCTCTCTCCCTTCCGTTCGCTCGCTCTCACCGCCAATCCGTGGTTTGATCCGCCATCCACTACTTGTTTCGTAGACAGAATAGATGGCTCACTATTTGTTTGCCTGTCTGCCCAACTATAATTCTGTCTGTCTCTAAGTCTTTATGAATTTATTTGTCCGTTCGTCCAAACGTAAATATTATTGCCTCTCTGTCTGTCTAGTCTGGTAGAATGGTTTGGCCTTTCTGTTCCATAACCACGCGCTCACACACACACACACACACACACACACACACACACACACACGAAATTAGACGATATTATTTGATTAAAGGTAAGATCGTCCACGTATTCAACACGTAATTTGTCTGAATACAGGCCGAGCAGTGCAAAATCTGAACAGTGAATTAAGGAAATCAAGAGGAACAAGATCAAGTCGGTAACTATAGCTTTCAATTTTAATGTTGTCAAGTGCGTTTTTTTGGTCTCTACTTCCTTCTTCTCACTCCTAAGAGTGCCAAACAATGCTATGTGTGTTCATTTATGAACAGTGGATTAAGAGAGTTATACTTGCATATTGACATCAAGCATGACTATTATGTGTGGCGTTTCAATACGTTACTCATTTCCTTATTGACAGAGAGAAAGCAATAGCATTTGAATCATAGTGATTCATATTGGCTGTTGAACAAAACTCATTGATTGATCTAGTTACTGTCTCATCATCATTTCATCTCATCTTGTTCCTCTTGAACCTGTCGGTGTCAAGGTGCAGCATAAACAGTGGAAGAGTGCCCTGTTACGGGCTTCATAAATCGAGATTCCCATGGACTCGGTTATTTCCTCCGTTCAGATGGTCCTCCGATCACAAGGTCGGCCTCTTCTTCTGGTTCCATTTGTCTTTTACACCATTGCTTGTTGTCGCGTACAGCTAGTTGGTCGCCTAGTGATATTGACGAACTATGTAACTTGCTGCTTTCTAATGAAATCTAGCACTGCTATAACCCCGGTACTGTGGCCAACATCATCCAGAGCTGGTAGGCCGGCCTCCCAAGACGAGTTACACCAAATTACTGAGCAAAGATTGTGTAGCAGATTAGACAACCGTGAGTGGTGTACATTGAGTATAGTAGATGTGTAGTTGGATCCCCCAGGGCTGGCTAGCAGCCTGACGCATTCGCTCTGGGTGGGACGTCACAGTCATTAACATGTTATGTCAGGATTTATAGACGGAGTGCGTTCCATACATCTTCCGTGTTAGTATTATTAAATTACACCACCACGACGGGTCTACCACCATATGCTTGCTTGTAACGGATCCTTTACTTAAGTAACTTACTACAAGCAGATGCTGCTCGGTGTTTTGATATTATATTTACCTTGACTTGTGCCTCGTCATATGAGCAGTTAACATGAAATCCATCTAGAGCCTTAACCAGATGCAGATAACACATTGAAATAACAAGGCTATTAGACTCATGCCATTTTACCGTTTCAAATGTTCAAAGCAACGTTTTCTCATTGTACATTTAGACAAAGAAGACACAAACAACAGATTCCACAATGTATTGCTTGGCATATTTCGCTGTGAGAGATGCGATAGCGTCGGGGCTAGACGCCTGAGGTAAAGAGTTCGAATCCTACTGGGGCGGATTCGACGTTCGAAAATTGACCGCTGCTCCATAGTTTAGGTTCTCTGAGCCATGAACCAGACTTGCATCTACGGGTATCAGACTGGTGTGGAGACTTTCCTCCGTAATCGGTATCAGCGAATTATCTTCACGGGACTGTGCGGCATACCCCTCCTCCCTTTACTCCTCTCTTCCTCTCCCCCAACAAAAAAGAAGGAGGTAATATAAAAAGAAAACAAGGCAAGAAAAATACACAAGAAAAAATAAACAACAACAACAACCAGCGGGGTGTGCAAAACTGATATTGAAGCTTTACAACCGCATTATTATGTGCGGATCGCTAACCAGAGTGGAAACTCAGCATGTGGATAGACAGCTCTGTGAAAGGTCGCTTCAAGTCTGGGCTAGGTCAATGGACTTGTACCACAATGGCTCCATCACCTGTGTACATATAACACCTGACAGTCAGTGTGCGACGACCACAGTGCAAATGTGGCCCCTGAGGACAGTCGGGAAAACAAATGACCTTTAAGGAAACAAAAACCACAAATTAATTGGAGAAATTGGATATAGACAGTCAAGATTTCTTGTACACATTATGAGACAAAACAAACTTGAAAATTAGTGACAACTGGCAAAACTGAGTGGTAAGAGCTACAAGAAGTCAGAGAGATACATATCTGAATGACATGGCCACTTGGGATAATAGGGGCAAGAACACAGACCTGTTCCCAGACTCTTGTGACCTTGTGAGATGGGGAGCCTTGACAGTCCAAGCTTATCGTCATGGCACATGATGATGAAAGAATATGGTAACACAAGCAGGGAATCATATGTGAGTTTTAATGTCTGCGTATGATGTATGTTAGCTTCAAAGGATTTATTTATATGCTTTATCTTATTTCTTTCGGCAGTTTTAATCTGACGAGCTAGAGAGAAATATAAGCAAAGAACTCTTTTCACGCATGAGATGTATTGAGTATATGATGCCAGTTCCAAATGTTAGACTGTTCAGCTTCG
Organism: Cepaea nemoralis; assembly: GCA_014155875.1. Lineage (NCBI taxonomy): Eukaryota > Metazoa > Mollusca > Gastropoda > Stylommatophora > Helicidae > Cepaea > Cepaea nemoralis. Next base: position 395,038 of record JACEFZ010011166.1, read on the forward strand.
AATGTGTGATTTGCACAATGTTACTCCGCCCCATTTATTTCCCAGGACATCCTTGATACTTAACTTAGGCTGGGTCGACCTGAAAGCCTACGTCACCAGAGTACATTTCCCGCCAACAGCGTACTGTGCCACACAACAAATTTTGCAATCAGTTTCATTTTTACAAATGTCAGTTGGTATCTTAAACACGTAATAAGGACGTTTGTCCATATAAGGACAAGATTTTATGTTAAATGAAACTCAGCTTTGAATTAGGCCGGAAGTATAATACATTATCACTGACTAATCTAGGAAACTGAGGTCGATTACAACAATAGATGGATAACTAGGGCATGAAAAGTTCACCATACTGACCTACTGTTAGCTCCTCCTGTAGGGGAAAGCAAATAAGGCTAAAGGTATTGCAGCATCGTATGTTGTTCCGCATAGTGGGATTTCTGCAACGGGGTTTATAAATAGTTGAAGATTGCTCGTATCAGAAGAAGACAGGCTACAATCTGTGGCCACGTTATTAGAAGGGGAAAGCTGGTGTACGTTGTGGTAGCAGGTAAGGTGTAAGGGAGGAGAGACAGTGGGAGACCGAGAGAGTAGATACTGGACATTTTGGCATCTTCGCTTGAATGAACATCGCTATCCGAAATTATTGGTAGTACAGGAGACAGAAGACTGTGGACAGACGTGATCACCAACGCCGCACGGCATGGACTATAAGAAGTGGATAGATAGTCGCCTGCGAAATAGTGCCGCTGAAGTGTGAAGAGATAAGTTTCACATATTCTAGGCTATGTCACCTCCTCTCCGTCCTTTGTTTCCACACACCTCCCAGAACATTATGAAAATTATCCAGTACTCACTGTATGCGGCTGTGTTGAGTCTGTATTAGTGCTGGTTCGAAAGAGAATCCTGGCATTTACGAGGAACTGAACTCAAAGCAATATGTAGGTATGTCACAAGTGCACTAAAATCTATGCCAGCACGCGCTCCATTAACTTAAAATAATGAGACTCAAGCTAAAGCTTCTCTGATCTAAACCAAGCTTGCTGCACGTAGAAATGAATACTTGTCATGTAAATTGATAGCCGTTCCACCTCCGGATAAATGTTTAAGAATACATTTTAAAACTAAATATGCTGCTTTTAAAATGTATGTATATTTCTCTATTTTGCATGTGAGTTAAATGTTAAATTGTTATTTGCATGTTAAATTACTGAAGCAGATGATAACAAAAACATGCATGTATAATAAGTTATATGCTATAATGTCTGTTTGAATGATTTGGCCTGAAGTATTGGAAAGATCAGGTTGTGTGACAGTTTATTCCATGCTCAGTCTTCGTAGACTTAGATGGATAGGACATCTTAGGAGGATGGATGATGGTAGAATATCAAAAGATATCTTTTTTGGTGAATTACAGATGGGTAAGAGATCTCAGGGTCGGCCTCTACTACGATACAAAGATGTGTGTAAGCGGGACATGATTGATACAGGCATTGATAATGCACATTGGGAGCAAATCGCCGCTGAACTTGTTGCATGGAGGGCAAACATCAGAAATGGAATAAAGACAAAGGAGAAAATTATTGCAGATAAGTCACACACCGAGCGTTTGAGACGTAAGATGGTGCATGATGGTGGAAATGACCACGTGTTCACATGCACCCACTGTGAACGGACATTTACAGCGCAAATTGGCCTTATCAGTGACACTCGCTACCGCCATAGGTAAAAGTTATTATGCCTTTTTAAAGCACAAACTATCGTCTGTCAAGACGGCAAGGTGCCAATGTATGTATGTGTGTATGCTAGAATGAACGAATGTTATAACGAAGACATGTTACCTATAAAATCAGAACTCAGCAAAGAACGAAAATGTCACAGCGAATACGAATGACAACCTAGAAGATGTCTCCTCCCTTTCTGGATTTACCTTCCAAACGTGTTTATCATCCGTCTGCTGCCGCTGTAGAATCTCGCACTAATAATTGTAATGACATGTTCATGAGGTTACACTTGTCAAGAGTACACACTTCTAGCACTGTGTGGTCAACCCTGGAATCATTCTTTAAAAATGTCGACAAACACACTTCACCTGATGCCCCGTCCACAAGAAAGTCATCAAAGATGAGTAGAAAAGAGGACGTCTACCCGTCATCTACCAATATATGTTTTGATGGTTTATAGAAAGTGTGTTTATGTTGTCTCATAGACGAAAATTGTTCATATTTTATGCGTTCGTGTAAAAAAATGAACAAAAGCTTTTAATTAGTAGACCATGTATTTAAAGTTTAAACAAATGAAATAATGGTTATAATTTCGACTTACGTAGCATATTAAAGTGAGATAGAAATATTCTTTTCAAAAATTGTCTTGAAGTAGTTTCCTGCCATGGGTGTATATACTTACATTATTTCACGCATGCATTACTGCACGTTCTGGGTATTTTCTCATCGTGGTTGCTTCAATTGAAGGAAGCTCTCTGGGCGAGGAGCAGAAAGGTTGAGAGAGCGTGAGCGAGAGAGTGCGAGAGAGAAAGAGATATAGAAAGAAAGAAAGAAAGACAGACAGACAGAAAGACAGACAGAAAGATAGAAAGAAAGAAAGAAAGAAAGAAAGAGATATAGAAAGAAAGAAAGAAAGAAAGAAAGAAAGAAAGAAAGAAAGAAAGAAAGAAAGAAATAATGAGAGACAGACAGACATAATGATAGACAAATAGACCGACAGACAAGCAGACACAATCAAAAGACACACAAAGGTAAGGAGGGCGGTTTCACGGGATCATGAATAATCAGACTGGATCATTGACGCGAACCTGATGTTATAGCATAGGTAAATCAAACTGAGAGTGTACCGCTAACAGACCGACCTGTTTAGAAACCTGTTTTCGTAATAGACAAAAACATGGTAATATTAATGGAATTTTATACAAGCGTACAGCTGCACAAAGGCACGTAATATCGTTTCCCTTCGAACAATGCTAAAAACAGAATGCTGTTTCGTAAGTAAAGTTAAAGCTCAAATGTCATGTGGCAGTCAACACCTAATTGATTATCTGCTTTAATGAGAGATAGATGAGGAGAGGTTGGCCGAATGGCTAGATTGTTCGGGAACCTGTGTTCGAATCCTCGAAAAGGTGTGGATGTCTTTTTCTGCCGGGGGCAAAAGGAAAACCGTAACCTGCACAATTAGGAGCGACTGCACTAGCCAGCGGCCTTAATTCCTCCTCAGGCTCAAGATCCCCCTGTCCCACACAGCAAGGAACTATAGGGTGTATTTTATTGACTGTGCAGTGTTTGAAAATATTGCCGGCCCAAAGCTTTGCATTTAGCCTTTGTAAAGTTCATGCAACATAACAGGTAAATACAAAATTTGGACCGGCAATATTTTCAAACACTGCACAGTCATTAATAATACACTCTGTTCTATAGGCAGTAAACGACAAGTGACAGTTGATTGATCAACTGCAGTGCAGGTAGATGTTCTAGACAATTTTACGGTTTAATTATTTGCCATTGCTTTGTGAACGGGAAGTCACCGTTTAAGTCCAAATGGTCGGTGTGGGGGAATGAACCCCCTGCCTCTCTATCAGAACCATTTTATACTTACGGGCAGCCAGTTGATGGCGGGTTTGGGGGAATCTTTCCTTATTCAGGTCAGCTGGACTTAATCGTTGACTTCACGTTTAGAAAGCAATGGCAAACTACTGAACGTAAACTTGTTGGGGTCGATCGCAATGTTCTACAAAGTTCATGTATGATTTTGTTTTGTTAAATTGATATATAAACAGACAGACAGACAGACAGACAGACAGACAGACAGACAGACAGACAGACAGAACAAACGAACGAACGAACAAACTTTATTTTAAAAGGGTAACAAATTGGGCACGCAGACCCGTCCTACATTCGGCCCTTTCGATCACTCATCTTTCATTCATCAAATGTGCATGTTACATTTACATAGGAAAAAAACAACACATTGTCAAATGGATTTTGTAAGCATAAACAATGCACATTACGCATGGTACATTCACATAGGAAAGGAAAAAAAAACATTGTCAAATGAAAGTTGTAAACATAAACATTGCATATTGCAATGTTGTGAGACTCACCCCCCCCCCCATCCACCCTCACACCCCGCAGCCACCCACACATCCCTCAGCCACCCATACATCCCCCACCCACCACATCCCCACCCACCCACACATACCTCCACGCACTCACACATACTCAGGCAAACATACATGCCACCACCCGCCCACTGATCCCCCACCCACACACATTTCCCCACCCACAAATACATCCCCCACCCATCCCATAACCGACACTCACACACCCACCCACATATTCTCCACCACCCACCCACACCATCCACCCACACCACCCACCCACACACCATGCAACCACCCAGCAAAACATACATCACGAAACCACACACACATACCCCCGTCAATCCACACATCCCGCACCTATCCACACATACATCCTGCACCCTCACAAATTTCCCCACCCACCCACACACACATCAGCCAACCTACACCCACTCACCCACCCAATATCCGCCACCTCTCAACTACACATCCCCCACCTATACACACATCCCCACCCACAAATACATATCCCCACCTGCCCACACATATCCCCCACCCATAAACACCAAAAAACACACGCCTCCCACCCACACACACCCCACCACCCACATATACCCCACCCACACACATCCGCCGCTCACACACATCTTCCCACAAACACACACATCTCCCAACCATACACTCATCTCTCACACACATCCACCCACTCACGTACTCATCCATCAACCACTCACACCCACACATCACCCACCCACCCATCAACACATGCATCTCTCATCTACCCTCATACCCACACACACCCCACCCACCCAGCCAAACACACATCCCCTATCCTCACATACATCCATAATCCACCTGCACATCCCACACCTCCCCCATCTCTCACACATCTCCCCTCCCACACAAAACTCCACCCATAAACACATTCCCCCCACACACATATCCCCCACGTGCATTCCTCATACACATCCCCGCCCACACATCTCTCACCCACTCACACATCGCCCCACCCACCCACACACCCCCCACCTACAAACATCCACACCACCCACACATAATCCTCCACCCACTCACACTTACCCCATCCACACTCACATACTCCCACCCACACAGATATATCCCATTTACAGACACCTTCCCCCACACTCATCCCCCACACCCATTACTCACCCATCCCCCAACCCACACAATCCCCTACACACCCGTTCACCCACCCAAATACACATTCCCTACCTACAAACATCCTCACCACCCACACATACATCCTCCACCCACTCACACTTACCCCATCCACACTCACACACTCCCACCCACACAGACATATCCCATTCACAGACACCCCCCCCCCCCACACTCTTCCCCCACACCCATTACACACCCATCCTCCAACCCACACAATCTCCTACACACCAATTCACCCACCCAAATACACATTCCCTACCCACACCCCCCCCCCCCAACCCACCAACACCCACATACTTCGAATAATCCTCCCAAATATACCCCCCCCCCCCCACACACACACAGACACATCCCTCCCCCCCTCCCCCCCACCGACTACACATCCTTTCACCCAACCACACATCACCCATCAACCCATACACATCCCCCACAACCCCTCCACATGCATTCCCCACACCCCCACACACATCCCTCACATACACACCCACACAAACATCCTCACATCTACAGACAGACAGACAGACAGACAGACAGACAGGCAGGCAGGCAGGCAGGCAGGCAGACAGATAGACAGACAGACAGACAGACAGACAGACAGACAGACAGGTCTTCAGTATCACACTCAGCGTGTAGCGACTGACGACACCCAGTTTTGTCTTGGTTGACTTTTCTTCGACTCCCTCCTAACATAGCACTGTTGTTTTCACCGCTTTGGACTTGAAGTTCGTGTAGTCTGGTTAAAGTGACATATTCACAACCTCCGTTTGAATCATATACTCTTCCTTCCTTCCTGAGGGCACTTGGGATATCAGCTTGGCTCATTGTGCGTCCGCTTCCCACAGCAACCGAGCTTGCATGCCTATCTGATCGTCCGGTTCCTTGTACACGCCCGCCACCTACCAGCAAAATGTCACAGATATTAATTAATGTTTATTAGCATCTGATCTCTCTTTTTGTCTCTGTCTCTGTCTCTGTCTCTGTCTCTGTCCCTCTCTCTCTCTCTCTCTCTCTCTCTCTCTCTCTCTCTCTCTCTCTCTCTCTCTCTCTCTCTCTCTCTCTCTCTCTCTTCCTTTTCAACAAAGCCAAATTAGTGAATAAAATTATATCTCAAAATACCCCAGAGTATCTTCTGCCGCTGATTCAATCTAATGCAATGAACAGCAAGCTCCTAAATTTGTTACATGTCTCAAAGCCTAGATTGGACCTATACAAAACATGTTTCGCCTATTCTGGTGCTCACTTATGGAATGATCTGCCTCCAGATCTGAAAACTCCAATGAGTCCCTACACATTTAACCGAAAACCCTTTTAATACCTAATCCATACCGACCATATGCCACCATAATTCATTTACTGGTATAATTGTTCATTATAATTGTTCATTATAATTGTTCATTATAATTGTTTAACTATAATTGTTCACTATATATGTGTGTGCGTGTGGGAGCGAGAGAGAGAGAGAGAGAGAGAGAGAGAGAGAGAGAGAGAGAGAGAGAGAGAGAGAGAGAGAGGGTGTCAGAGAGAGTGAATGTGTGTGTGCACAGAGTGTGTGAGAGTGATTGAGCGAGAAATGGTGGGGGAATGTGTCAGTGCATGCATTCGTACGTGTATGTGTGAGAGTGAGTGAGGGAGTGTGTGCGTGCGTGCATGCGTTCATGCGTATGTGCATGTGTGAGAGAGTGTGATTGAGAGAGTGAGTGTGTGTGTGAAGGATTGTGTGTGAGAGAGTGAGACAATGGGAGAGTTGATGTGTTAGTGTGTGTGTGTGTGTGTGTGAGCGCGCGCGTGAGTGTGTGTATATGAAATAATACAGAGAGAGAGAGAGAGAGAGAGAGAGAGAGAGAGAGAGAGAGAGAGAGAGAGAGAGAGAGAGAGAGAGAGAGAGAGCTGAGCAGATGCATGTCATGTAACACGCATGTTATGTAACACGCGAATCCATATGTTTGTGTATTCTCATCTGTCATATTATCAGTTAAATACCATTTGATTTTATCATGCATAACATAAACTCATGTTCATTACTGTAGTTTGAGTGAGAGAGTCAGTGAGTGTGAATGAGAGACAGAATGAGTGAGCGTGAGAGTGAATGTGTGTGTGTGTGTGTGTGTGTGTGTGTGTGTGTGTGTGTGTGTGTGCCTTCTCTGTGTGTATCTCTGTGTGTGGGAGCATCACTATTTTTACGTCACATACTTTTTATGTACACATTTTTCTCCATGTTTAACATTTTTATGAGACTGCTCATGACAATTGTCAGTGTATGTGTGTGAGTAAAGTGTGGGAGTTTGTTCATACTAGTTTCAATGCTAACGTGAGACATTTTGTATGTGTCTAGATGTGAGGAGGTGTGAGTGTGTGTGGAGGATGTGTGTGAGTGTGGAGATGTGTGGGTGGGGGATGTGTGGGTGGGGGTATCCGTTTGGATGGGTTGGGGTGTGTGGGTTTTGGTGGGTAGTGATATTTGTGGGTGTTGGTGGGATGTGTGGATGGATGTGTGGGGGTGAAAGTAGGGGTGTGGGAATGGGTGTGGGGGATGTGTGTATGGGTGGAGGATATGTGCATGGGACGGGTGCGGGGGATGTGTGTTTAAGTGGGTGGAGATGTGTGGATGGTTTGAGGAAGTATGTGTGAGTGGCGGGGTTGTGTGGGTAGGGGATTGTGTTGGGTGGATTGGGGATGCAAGGGCGGGTGGGGAGAAGTGTATGGTGTGTGGGTTTGAGATATGTGTGCGGTGTGTTGGTGGGGGATGTGTGCATGGTGTGTGGGTGGGGGTATGTTTGTGGTGGTATGGGTGAGGATATGTGTGTGGGTGGGGGATAGTGTGTGGTGTGGGGGATGTGTGTGATGGGTGCGGGGAATGTGTGTATGGGTGGGGTATATGTGTGGGTGAGTAGGGGATGTGTGGTGGTTGGGGGAAGTATGTGTGGGTGGTGGGGGTGTGTAGGTGGGAGATGTGTGCGTGGATGGGGAATGTGTTGGTGGGGGTGTGTGAGTGGCTTAGGGATGTGTAGGTGGGTGAGGGATGTGTATGTGTCGGGGTGGGATGCGCGAGTGGGTGGAGGATGTGTGTGGGTAGGGGTATTGTGATCGAGAGATGTTTTGTTGGGGGTGGGTGGGTGGGGGTGTGTGGGTGCGTAGTGGAGGATGTGTGCGTGAGTGAGTGTGTGTTGGTGGACGGGTAGGGAATGCGTGTGTGGGTGGGGAGAGGTGTGTCGTGTGTTGGTTGGGGATATTGTGTGGGTGAGGTATGTGTGTGTGGGTGGGGGTATGTGGGGTGGATGGGTAAGGGTATCTGTGTGGGTGTGGGTGGGAATATTGTGTGGTATGTGGGTGGGGGATATGTGTGTGGTGTGTAGGTGGGGATGTGTGGTGGTATGTGGATGTGGGATGTGTTGGTGAGGGATATGTGTGTGTGCGGTGCGTGGGTTGGGAATATTGCGTGGTAGGGGATGTATGTGATGTGAGGGTGGAGGATTGTGTGGTGGGGGATTGGGTTAAGGCATGTGTGGGTGGGTGGAGGATGTATGTGTGGGTGGTGGGGTGTGTGTGAGTGGATTGGGGATGTATGGGTGGTTAGGGAGATGTGTGTGTGTGTGGGGGGGGGGGGGAAGAGATGTCAGTTGGTGGGGATGTGTGTGTATGGTTTGGGGATGTGTGAGTGGATGTGTGGGTTGGTGGGGGATTGTGTGCGTAGATGGGGAATATGTGGTCGATGGAGATGTGGCTGGGGGATGGGTGGTTTAAGGTATGGGTGGGGAGAGGATGCATGGGTTAGGATGTGTATGTGGGTGGACGTGGGATGTGTGGTCTGGTGGGGGAATGTTTGTGGGTGGCGAGTGTGTTTTGGTTGGGGGAACAGGTGAGGGCAGTGTGTGTGGGTGGGGGATGTGCGGGAGGGGGATGGGTCGGTTGGTGGGGTATGTATGTGTCCCTTGGTGTGCGTGTGTGTGGGTAGGTGGGGTGTGTGTGGGTGGGGTGATGTATGGGTAGGTGGGAGATGGGCCTCATAACATTTGCCTTGTTTATGTTTACAACATTCATTTCACATTGTTTATTTTTCTTCCTATGTAAATGTATAATGCTCTTGATGAATGAAAGACGAGTGATTGGAAGGGCCGAATGTAAGACGGGCCTGCGCGCCACATTTGTGACCCTAATAAAGTAGATTTGATTTTGATTTGATTTGATTTGTCAGACCATTATCTAATATTACTGTGTCGTGTAATTTTGATGTTCGCATTTTGCCCATGCCTTTATAATGCATATCTTTTATATTGTTGCTGTTCTCTGTTAGCCTTGAATGATGTGTGAATGAAATAATGTATGAAAGAGAGTGATAGAAGGGCAGAATGTTAGACGGGCCTGCGTGCCCAATTCTTAACCCTTTGAAAATAAAGTTTGTTCGTTCGTTCGTTCGTTCGTTCTGTGTGCGTGTGTGTATATATATATATATATATATATATATATATATATATATATATATCCCTGTTATGAAGAGCAGCAATCCAAATGTATGTGTTCGGCACTTACTTGGACGTACATCAGTGTACAGTTGATTCCTTAAGTGAGGATCTATCATTTGCTAGCGGTAGATTCCATTTAGTAATGAAGATATCCTGAATAAAATTAACTCACAAAGGAGATTGGGTGCTTGTTGCAGAAGCAGACAGCGCGTATTCAAGAAACAGATCATGGGAATGAGAAAGCTGGAGTATATGATCGCAACGGAAAACCTTAGAGGGAAATAGAGACAGAGTGACATGCACTGAAAAATCACGAGGACAAAATAACTATATAATCTTTTGTCCGTAACCCACAAGGCAAACGAAACAGTGAGAAATCTAAAGCTCACGGAGAAGATAATTACAGACAGATATAATTACTATTGGAAAGACATTGAATGAGCTGCAGCAGACAGTACAACATAGGGAGCTTGGTTTGATTGCCGCAACGGGGAATACGGGGCAGAAGATTTTTTAAAAGGCATTGAGAGAAAGAGAGAAGAGGTTGGATAGATTAACATCATGATATGGAGGTGCAAGTGTATCAGAAAAAGACAGAAATCTATGAACAGACGTGATCACCTCGCCAGACGGCACTGACTATTAGTAGAAGCAGCAGCAGATTCATTCTCCGTTGTGTGTGTGTGTTAAAAGTTAGTTGCGTATTCTTTACAGGAAGTTGCAATCGACTCGGGTATTTGTTTTTTGGCTGTTTTTGATCTCTTGGCAAGTTTACTTTCAGTAGTTTGCCATTTCTTCTGAACGATCGGCACCCATATCATTTTGTAAAAAAAAAAAAAAAAACTCAACGCAAGGCAGTCTGCTGAGAAATCGCCCGTAGCTGTGTTTCGAACGTGGTATGCGGGATCACTAACAGCACCTGTTAACCTTTCGCCACGGAACCGACTGTGTGAGCATTTTCTTAACTCTCTTGTGTATTTGTGTGTTCTATAGTTTCTCCCCACCCCTCCCCCACCCCAAAACCACCACCATCATTTTTTGCCTACGTGTGCCAATCGGCATCAGTGAGACTATTTCTAACGTTATTGAGCAGGGCCCTCACGGGCTCGCCAGAATCACGATATCACTGCAGTGAGCCGGAAACCTCACGGCGATAAGCAACATCTGAAAGGACTAAAGCACCACCAGTCTTAATTAGGGCTTTCCTGTTCTTTGTTCTCTTGTTCCCTGGCTTTGAACTCAAGCGTAGTCCATACACGTGCTACTACTTCTAATGCACTGGACTGATGTTCGCGTATGGATTAGATTTCCCTATTACCAGTGTCCCTTCTCATTAGGCGAACCGACTCCGACTTCATAGGTACTTGTAATTTATGGCCCCAAGTCAAAGACGAGAAGTCAACATTTTAGTTCAAGTGACATGTGTAGATGTTGAATCCGATACCTACTCATCAGTACACCGGATGTTTAACAACGAGTGTTCTTATCCATGCTGCCATGCTGACCTCTAATTAGGGAATGCAATACAATGGGGTATCAACATAAACAAGAAGTAGTATCGGTAAAACTTACTAGAACCCGATCACAAGGGGCATCATGGATGTTGCGTCTAAAACCTTCATCGTCACACAAACAACAAACACTCACTGATACAATTACCTGAACAACTCTACATGGAAATATATGTAAAGGTCATTTACCTATTTACGCGTGGTAGACTAGACAGTGTGTAGCTCAACGCCTCGCGCACAGGTGGTGTAAACGTTTGCTAGCAGTGAACGCAAGGCGACATATTGATTACAGAATGTGTCTCAAAAAGATAATTAGCTCTGGTTGGTCTTAGTCATCCCTCTCGTAGTGATGAGTTCCCTCGAAACAATGTGATCCACCCAATCCCCCTCATTCCCCCTCCAACACTCAGCAGAAATCATTTCACACGTTGGTCTTAGTCACTGGAAATGCAATGTTGAGATCCTTGGAAACACGGTGATGCAACTCAGCCCCCGTTACACAAACACCACCTCACACATACACATAGACATACACAAAAATATACATACACACAGACACAGACACACACACAAATACACATACATACACACATACATACACACACAATTAGCTGTGTTTTGACGTAATCATGCGCTGAGTTCCCCAGTATAGAATGGGTGAAGTGTAATGAGTAGAATAAATTGATTGGTTGGTTCACTGGTTGATTATTTGATTGGCTGGTTGGTTAATTGGCTGGTTGACTGGTTGATTAATTGATTGGTTGGTCACTTATTTCGTTGACTGGTTTGGGTAGCTTGGGTGGTTGGTTGGTTGACTGATTGATTGGTTGGTTGGTTGGTTACTTGATTAGTTGATAGGTTGTTCGGTTGGTTGATTTGTTGGTTGACTGGTTGATTAGGTGCTTGGTCGGTTGGCTGATTGCATGGCTGGTTGGTTGATTGCTATGTTGGTTGCCTGACTGGTCGGTTGTGATCTCATTGGAAATCAGTGCTAACTCTGAAGCCCAATGCATTGACATTCAGGGTGGCCAGAGCTTTACAACGTGCTTTCATCTCTCGCAGTGAGGTTCGAGGAGAGAATTGTTTCTGGACCCGTTATCAAAGTATCGTCTACGCCTGGGGTGGCCAACCTTTTCAGCAGGCGGGCCAAATTTCAGGAATAATATTTCCTGCCGGGCCAAGCACCTAATTTTAAAGAAAACATTAAAGTAAAAAAGCAAGCGTGCTACAGCTTCGACCACATCGTCGCTTCTCACTTTGCGGGCCACAACATGACTCCCGGCGGGCCGCATGCGGCCCGGGGGCCTCGTGTTGGCCACCCCTGGTCTACACAGAGATTGTGCCACAGAACTTTCCTTCCACTTTCCAAGTTCATAAATCTACGTGTTATTGACAGTTCCCATCTGCGGAGAGACCAATATTATGACATAACCAGATGATGATTCAGCCCAGCAGGTGAAGGCTGGCTTGGATCAAGCCTAGGTTGGCAAGGCTTCATCCACTGGTTTTAGTATATTATTATCAGCCCAATGCCAATAAGAACCTTGTGAAGGCATATAATGAGTTACCTTCCTGTACTCTTTGTTTTGACACGTTGTGATCATTCTCTTATATTCCCATACGCTTATGTATCAACAGAAGTGTGGTTGTAGGGTTTAACGCACATGCGCTTACACTTTCTGTGCGTTGACGGTGATCTAGTGAGTTCATTTCACACACACACACACACACACACACACACACACACACGCGCGCGATCTCTTGTCAGTTGGATGTCTACGCATCTTCTCGTTCAGATAGCAATGATAAACTGACTGACTGGCACCTTGCCGTCTTGACAGGCGATAGTTTGTAAAATGGAGATATAACTCTCCATAGCACAAAGTCTGGGCTGAGTGATAGCTACTGAACGTAAAATTGCCTAGTTAATCACAAACAGCTTATAGGGAATGGGACTGATTGCAATGCCCTGCAAAAATACAAGCAATTTATTTAATATAACATCCCCTTGTCGCCTTAGTGAAGTGTTCACAGTGTAAGAGCGTAGGCTGGGGGAATTTTGAATATTATTGTTGTAAAAATAATGGTAAACTATGACAATCCCCAGTAGCATAAAAATAGTTGGTTCATATAACGTAAGACCATACACATAATAATCAGATACCCCAGAACGGAAATCGCAAGCATGATTTGGGAATTCCCTGGCTGATAAGAAAGCTGGTTTGCATTTGGCATGCACGCAAGATGTTTAGCGTGGCTATTTTTAGCTTGGGAGATTCCTCCTAATATGGGGACAAGAGTGGTGTCAGGTGTGGGGGTAACATCCTGTTTTTAAATACGCTAATTACGAAGCATATTTGCATTTCAACTGCTATCCCGTTCACGGGCCTTATAAGAGTCTGTGGGTTTATGAGTGTGTTGACACACTTGTCACCTTGTGAATATGCAGACATTGGTCAGTTAGTCCGTGCCGTGTAACAAGAAAATAATGTTAGTTTTCTAAAGAAAACATGTCATCATCATGTCTGTTTTTCCCCCGCATATCCTATTTACTGGACATCGCTGTCAACACCAGCATTTTACCGCTGTTGTTGATGTCTCGATGACTCAGTAGTTTGCCATTGCTTTCTGAGCGACCGGCTCACATACCCCCGTAAGTAATCAACGCGACACGATCCGCTACTGAATCTCGCGCAGCTGTGTTACTCTACGTGGATACACGGGATTACGGAGAAAGTCAATAACACCTTCGTCGGGGAGACCGGCCATTATGTCTTATACAGTCTAATTAAAAGATTTAGGGTTACATTTATTATGTTTCTTATATTTTACATCTTCTTCTTCCTCTTCTTCAGCGTTCCGAGCCATTGAGGTTCTTTGCTGCAGATACAATCCGTCTCCATTCGTCTCTCTGGTTGACCTTTTCTTGCCAGTCGTTGATTCCACTTATATTTTACATACTGTTTATAAATATTTGTTTCTGTGAAATAATACATAAAAATGTGACAACGGAAAAAGTTAAGACATTAATATGTATCAAATTATATGGGACTTAGGCACTCTTCCGAATTGCGGTCCCAAATAGATCCGCAGTGAATAGGTCAGGGGTAAGGGTTAGGGTCAGTGTTTAGTTAACAACTAACCCTAACCCTTAACCCCTGACCTATTCACTGCGGATCTATTTGGGACCGGAATTCGGAAGAGTGCCGGGACTTATTCAACATAAGCTGAATAAGTAGCTTAGTGGCCGTGAACGTATGTCACAATTCCCCCACATACTGAAATTATCTGCAGTCGATTTGGAAGCAGACCTCCTGCGCTGATTTCAATGGTATGAGCTTCGGCCGTTCTGGAAGCAATTTCAGACTAAAAACGTTAGTCCCATATCCTTTACAGGACGTCGCAGTATTCTTTGCTGTTGTGATCTTTTGGCAAGTTTACATTCAGTAGTTTGCCATTGCTTTTCTTAATGACCGGCATTCATACAATTTCGTAAAAGAACCAACGCAAAGTGTTCTACTGCCAAATCGCACGCAGTTGTGTTTCGGTATGCGGGATTAAGAACTACGTCCTTAACCCCTTCGCCATGGAGCCGGTAATGGCAGACTATTGAACGTAAATATTACATACTAAATCACAAATGAAATCATGCTAGATGGATTGCGACGGCGGCATGGAGGAATATCAACGGCAGAGTTGATCCAGAACACCAAAGACCAAGATCTGTGGAGAGTCATGAACGCCTACGCCAGTTGGCACGGCACATGATGATGATGATGACGAAATCACAAATATTTAAAACATGGTGGCGTTGATTGCGACGTCCTGTAAAGGACATGCAACTAACTTTTCTTTTACTCATCATCATCATGTGCAATATCTCACGGCATCTGGCGATTTGTTTTATGTGGAATACGTTTGGAAATATATATTGTACGTGTCGGAAAGAAATATCAACGGCTGGGAAAATTTCATGTTACTATAGGAACATGAGGAATAAATACAGAGGTGTTGATCGGCCTTCAAAGAAGTGCAGACAGGAATCAGAGAACACACAAGACAATTATTATCATCATGAGCCATGCTGATAAGCGTGGACGGTCATGCTTCGCCATCTCACATGATCACCAGAGTCGTGGATCAGCTCTGTGTTCTTGTCTCGACCATACCACGTGGCCAAGCCATACGGGTATTTACTTCTACGCCTTCCCTCTTGTTTGCCTTCCCCCTTGTTCCCCCCCCCCCCCCAATCTTGCCAGTTTTCACCAAGTTCTCCAATGTTTGTCTTCTCTTAACATGTCCAAAAATGTGTGTCTGTCTACGTCTAATTTCTCTACTCAGTTTATCTGTTTCTTGTAGGACTTGGTCAATAGCTTTTCTGTCTGTCCACGGTATTCTTTGCATTATTCTTAGAAACCACATTTCCACAGCCATTATATGTTTTTCAGCTTGTCCGCTCATTGTCCACGCTTCACATCCATACAAAAGTAAAGGATTTATGTGGCACTTGAACATTAATTTTCTCGTTGAAAATGACATCTTTTTATTGGTCAGTACGTTTTCCATCTTGCAAAAGGCTACCTTCGCCATGGCGATTCTTATTCTAATCTCTTCACGGCATCTCCAGTCAGATGTTATGACTCTTCAGAGATAATTGTACCGATTCACTTGTTTAAAAAATATTCCCATTTACTTGTATATTACATTGTGGTATTCCCTTCTTCCTAGTGACAACCATAATCTGTGTCTTCTGACAATTTAGTTCTAAACTTAGTTGTTCATAGTGTGCAACAACCGCATCTACTAAATGTTGCAGATCCTGCTCATTGTCTGCAATAAATACTGTACCATCCGCATTCCTAATGTTATTGAGGTTACGTCCCCCTAATTGTGATTCCCCTCATATCCTCTACATTTACAGTGCCTATAGCTATCAATACACACATTGATAGCTATAGTCACTGTAGGATTGGAACCTGCATCCCCCCCCCCCCCCCCATAACAACTGGGTCAAGCTGAATGTTTCAATCAATCAATCAATCAATCAATCAATCAATCAGGTGCCGTCTCCCCAATGAGGGTTGGCAGCAATGGATCTCCAATATTGCCTGTCTCTCGCCCTGACTGTACATTCTGTAAGGCTGATGTTCATCCATCTCTTGATGTTATCTTCCCACTTGTATTGTTACCTACCTCTTGCTCGCTTGCCCTCAGCCTTGCCCTCCAGAATGGTTTTTATAAGAGTCTTGTTGTTGAATTACCATTGCTCTCTTTGGGATATTACGTGGTGAGGTCCAAATCTCTTCCACGATGATCAGCCATGTTCACTGTCTTGTGCCACACACTCTGCTGTTTTGCTTTCGAAGCCGTTGATCTATTTAGATCCATCCGCCTTGTTCACCGTCCCAGTCTTTGTGTACTAGGGATGGACATTTCCCTTAGTAGGATATTACCCCTACTTCACTCATGTAGTTTAGCCAGTCAGCCAAGACTGTTGCCCGCGGTGTGGCCACCGCCGTAAACAAGCGGTATTCGTGGAACCATACATGAGCTAGGTAAAGAGATGGGAAACCAAATAGGATTCCTGTAACTTTAACCATGATAATTCACATGTGAAGTTGGTGTCTGTCAACTAGAGTCAATGAACGCAGTTTCACAGTCTTGACATACTGGGTTCAAAGTCTAGGCGATTTGGGATCACAATGTTGTACGTTTATTATTACAATCCTATGAATGTCGGTCATTCAAAAAGTAATGGCAAGCTACTGACCGTAACATTGCCTAGAAAATTAGAAACAACCAATATATGTTGGGGTTGATGGCGTTGTCCTGTAATGAACATGCACCTAACCTTGCAACCAGATCTGAAATACACCAATGATGAATAATTAACTTTACCATTTCCTCGTCAAATAGTAGTATTTCCGTATTCGTGTTTATCTCTTCCTGGATATATTATTGTGTGTCCAAAATCATTTTACCAGATCCATTGCCCTACATCTCGCTACTTCCTAGTAAATTATTTATCATCTTTTCCATTTCGTATACTACGTTATCCAGTTTGCCTATGTCTGCAAGTCCCCTGACATTCCAAGTCACCATTCTACACGGTGTATTTTTAATGATTGTACAGTGTTTGAAAATATTGCCGGTCCAAGTTTTGTATTTACCTATTATGTTGCATGAACTTTACAGAGAGTGAATACAAAACTAGGACGGGCAATATTTCCAAACACTGCACAGTAATTAAACATATACCCTATAATCGAGTTGGTTTTCATTTTGCCATGAGTAGCTTGATGGCAGTCTGGTTTCCCCTGTTGATCGCAAAAGTCGCCAAAATAACGAGGATGTCCTAACATAGCCTTCACCGCAAGTTCTCTGACTGATAGGCTTTGATTCTTGAAAACCGCTGAAGGAGATTTGGCAGCAGGCGGCCTTGCGTTGGGATTTTAAAAAAATGGTATAGGTTCCCATCTTTTCAGAAAGCAATTGTAAACTCCTCAATATGAACTTGCCAAGAGATCACAAACAGCCAGCAAATACTGGCGATGGCTGCGACGTCCTATAAAGGATATGCAACTAAACTAACCCACATAATAATGTTTGCAGCATGTATCATTCTTTAAATTTAGATACATTTGGTACCTCTTCCGGGCTACGGAGTTTATGCTCTGTGGGGAAGAATATCCTTGTGGGGTCTATGGATGGAAACTAGAGCACAAATGGAGGCATCCGTGTGCAAAGAAAGTGCACCTCTGCAAATCTCAAAGACCTTTAGATAAAACTGGTATGTAACCTGGAGTGGGCGATAAGACATAGGAGGCCGGAAATGGGGGAATAATCAAGTAGAGCAGAAGAGGTATGATAACCGTCTACAAGTACTGGGTTGTCTCGGCTGTCACCATTGACTGGCCTATTATCATTTGTCTGAAAGGCAAATGTATTCTACACAGCGTAAGAAATACCACCGTCGACCAGTTGCATATCGGAATGAGAGAGAGAGAGAGAGAAAGAGAGAGAGAGAGAGAGAGGAGAGGGATGGAGAGAGAGAGAGAGAGAGAGAGAGAGAGAGAGAGAGAGAGAGAGAGAGAGAGAATGGTGCTGTGGGACGGGGGGGGGGGGGGGGGGGGGAGGCAATCGTTTTCGACATGGATAAACCACATTCTTTGTGCTCTGACACATACTCTATAGAAACCACCACTGTACAGCTAATATATACACAGTATCGTGCGGTAGATTTTCATTTTCTCAGTATGATACATGATTTCTTTTGTTTAAAAGTACAGCCCCCCGTATGAAACCCCCTTACGGTGCCGCCTGATGCGACCGCCTCTTTGTATCATAGCACGACACGACCCTGTACATACATTTAGAAGCATGTACAGCTGGTGTACACATTAAGAACATGCTTTTACAACTGATATACATATTGGGAATCTCACTTCTACACATGATACATGTGATTGTACAGTTATACATCGTGAACTACAATTTTGTATAGTTGATACATTCACTGAGAAACATGCCTGTACAGTTGATACATACATTAGGAGTCACTCTTGTACAGTTGATACATACATTAGGAGCCACTCTTGTACAGTTGATACATACATTAGGAGCCACTCTTGTACAGTTGATACATACATTAGGAGCCACTCTTGTACAGTTGATACATACATTAGGAGCCACTCTTGTACAGTTGATACATACATTAGGAGCCACTCTTGTACAGTTGATACATACATTAGGAGCCACTCTTGTACAGTTGATACATACATTAGGAGCCACTCTAGTACAGTTGATATATACATAAAGAACCACTCTTGTACAGTTGGTACATACGTTAGGGACCACTCTTGTGCATGTGATACGTATATTAAAAATCGCTCTTCAAAGGTTAATATACGCCTTGGGGATCACACTTGAACAATTGATATACATTTTGGGTACCTCACCTGTACAGTTGATACATACATTAGGAACCACTCTTGTACAGTTGAGGTCTTTCACACTGTTGATCACCGCGTTTGTGTAGTTAATAGATGGGGGTGCTGGAGCACTGATGTTGAACATCCGTGTATAATGAATGTGTTACTCTTTAGTCCAAACCATGCCATGCTCCTTGTAGTGTACGCGCTCATACGCAGATTGTAACGGGCATCATTAGTATTGGAACTCTACGCTGGCTGTTAAAGATGATGACTGAGCGCTTATGGAAATGCCCTGAGTGAAATGATGTCGGTTCTTGACTCAACTCATCTCAACTCATCTCAACTCAACTTAACTCAACTTAACGTCGTGAATTCATTTTATAACCTTATGTTGATTCTGTCTCTAAAATATCATACATAATAAATTGTATAGCTATAGAGTTGAAGTATAAACGTTTACAAGACTTAAAATTCACCTATGCTATTTACTGTGCATAAAATAATATACTCCAGTATGGCCATTGTAGGAATTTCAGTTTGTGTTATTATCCTAGTAAAATAACACTTTTATTGTCATTCAAACAGCAATAAGTGAATATAAATTACTGCGAGAACCAGCTGGCAAATAATGCACCTCTACAAACGGGAAGCAGCATGAACAGGGCGGATATAGTGATTGCAGTACAGACCCAGCTGCGGATACTTGGACCCATGGTCTAGTAATGAGGCCTGGAGATCACGTCGATGCCTTCATCAAAGTCAAGAGATGGAATGAATATAATAACCATTTCCCATAGGAACTGTGAAAAGCTATACGTGGAGATGGTTGCTGTTTCGGGGGTCTGAACGCGCATGAGAATGTGCAATGTGCAGTGATTTTGATCGCCGTAAAATAACCTAACTAAATTCGGAAAAATAAGAAATGAAGAGAGAGAGAGAGAGAGAGAGAGAGAGAGAGAGAGAGAGAGAGAGAGAGAGAGAGAGAGAGAGAGAGAGAGAGAGAGAGAGAGAGGCGGAGGGGGGGGGGGAGAGAGAGAAATAAAACAAATGTGAAATTGTTTGATATTGGAGCCTAATCTGCTGTCGCCTTGTGTCTACAATTAAATAGGCTGACTCCATCCATCCATCATGTGCCATGCCGGTAAGCGTGGGCGGTCATGTTCTGCCATCTCACTCGATCACCAGAGTCGTGGATCAGCTCCGTGTTCCTGCCTCGACCATGCCATGTGGCCAATCCATCCAGGTATTTTCTTCTCGGTCTCCCCCTTGGTCTCTTCCCTTCGATCTTGCCAGTTGTCACCAAGTTCTCCAAGTCATTTCTTCTCATAACATGCCCACACAATTTTGACTGTCTACGTCTAATGACTAATCAGTTTACGATCTTCATTTGTTTCTTGAAGGACTTGCTCATTGGTTTTTCTGTCCGTCCATGGTATTCTTTGCATTTTCCTCAGAAACCACATTTCCACAGCCATCAGCTGTTTTTTTCAGCTTGACTGCTTATTGTCCACGCTTCACATCCATACAAAAGTGCAGGTTCTATGTAGCACCTCAACACTCTTTTTCTGGTTACAACTGATATCATTTTAT
The DNA here is from genome assembly GCA_014155875.1 of Cepaea nemoralis. Lineage (NCBI taxonomy): Eukaryota > Metazoa > Mollusca > Gastropoda > Stylommatophora > Helicidae > Cepaea > Cepaea nemoralis. The sequence continues at coordinate 415,802 of JACEFZ010011166.1, forward strand.
TGGTCAGTATGTTTTTCATCTTGCTAAAGGCTACCTTCGCAATGGCAATTCTTGTTCTAATCTCTTCAAGGCATCAGAACAAGAATTGCCATTGCAAAGGTAGCTTCATTGCGAAGGCTGACTCAGGCTACAGAACTATTTGCTAATGTAAAGCCGATACTAGTCATTACACATGCATTGGACAAATCGCTTAGATTTCGTTAACAATTATTGCATTAGTTACATATGAAGATGGATATATATATATATATTAGCAAAATATAAACCCAGAGCCAATAAATGTGGTTTGATGCCGTAAACCCCCACCTCCTCCCCTCACTACCACTTTTTCCACATTTCACGGTTATTGTCAAATATCACACGTCGTTGTCCACATGGGCAGGGATATATGGCAGATTGAATCTATTGAATATTGTCCACTCGGAAGTGGAACAGAGCAGGGCACACGATTGTCCTGACACCTGGACAGTGCCGTCCTTTATGGCGTTCACAACCAGATCATGTTGTGTAAATACTCGCAAAAATACACATAGACACACACTCAGACACACACACGCACACACATGTATATATATAGCTAGAGACACAGATACACAAAGACACACAAGCAAATATTCAAGCAAGTGGACAGGCAGGCAGACAGACACACACAGATTCAGGAACACATACACACATATATAAACACATGGATACACACATACATACATATGGTTAGAGACAGACACGCAGCCAGACAATCAAATACAAGGACAAGCGTAAAGATAGACAGACAGACAGGCAAAGAGACACACGGTTAGACAGGCAGACAGACAGGTCCGTCTGTGAATCTAGTTAACAAGCCGGAAAGACGCACGGACGAATGGATGGACGGACGCACCGACGGACTGATGAATGGAAGGATGGATTGATGGCGGTAGACAGAAAGTCAGATATGTGTATGTTATGAAATCATAACTTTGTCTCATGATTCTTGTTGGCCTCAATCATTGGCAATTCTGCCTTCCCCACCGCCGCCCCGTCTGCTTTCAAGGGAAAATTACAGTCTTTAAATGGTAGTTCCGGTTATAAATTCCCGTGTTGTTACGAAGTTGGAGTTTCAGACACGTTATACAAATAATAGCTATCTAAACCTTGTGAAAGAAAACTTCCTTTTTCAAGATGTTCAAATAATAACATATTGTACCAGTTCACTAGTACTCTGTCACAGATGTTCACTATGTTGATAATGTCAAGTTACTTTCGGAAATCTTTCACACCAAGCGACTTGAAAAATATGAACTGGAACTTTAAACATAGAAGCCACAAACAATAAGTTGCACTATTTATTGCCTGGCATATTTCGCTGCATCTCATCAGTTTCATACTGCAGAGGCATATGTGACATGAAGTGAATAGACAAATAATACTTTAGCTGAAACAATTAAATCCCATAGTCACAGGTATTGTTTGAAGGTGGGTCATCTGTTGTCCCCACACGGTAATTTCAAATTGAACACGAACTCTTTCTGTTGGCGTAGAACTGGTTTCAACCGTCTAATTGCTAACGCCTCACTATATCTGAGCAATCGTTAATTGTTCGTCGAATACAGTATCAGGGTTGCCTGGTTGGCTTTTTAACGCTTTTTAAAACCAGGTTTGGCGTCAAAATATCAGTTTGGCGTTTTGGCTTTTTCTTGGCTTTTAAAAAATTGTAATGGCATAATAATTAGCTATAAACGCCTTTTTCTTTCTTTTTTTTTTTTTTTTTGAATTGGTCAATTTAATTTTTATCTTGTTTTAACACTTTTTAGCTAAAACAAATGCAAAACAATAAACTTAGCTTATACTGCGTTTGGTTCATTCTCGAGAACGAACGTAACAACTAACAAGTATCAAACACATATGGTTTTCTTACTTCTTGTACTGTTCTATGCGCATTCACACACTGCGCAGCCACCTTACTGTTCAGTTAAGTTTTCAAATTCATTATACCTTCATGGCAAGTATTTCTTATTGTTAAGCCCATTATCATGCCAAAGTGGAAACCATCTTATGATACTAATCGGAAATATAATGATCAATGGGAAAAGACATTTGTGTGGCTCAAGAAATCCACTGATGGTTCTGAATAGGCATACTGCAAATTGCGCCGGTGTAATTTTGTTCCAAGACTTTCAAATCTCGCAAATCATGAAACAACAGGAAAACACAAGCGGAGCGCGCCATCTTCTTCACAAAAAACACTTTCAGTGATGAAAATAAGTAAGAAAATTGATGATAAAGTCAAATTAGCAGAATTACAAATTACTGTTAGCTTGGCCTGCCATAGTGCCATACGCACCATCGATCACTTAGGTGAAATAATGGTAGCCCATGGATGTGGCAGCGCTCTTGGTCAGATAAGATTGCCCCGAACAAAGTGCATATCACTAATAAGGAATCCTGTACTGAATTTCTCAACAATGAAGAGGAATACTTATTTGAAGAAGAGGTTTATATGTGATCTAAATATATTTTTTATAGATATTTTTATTGGCCAATGTGTGGCTTTTTTATTTTATGACTTGGCTTTTGACCCAACTGAAATAATTAACAGCGAATATGGAGAACCAATAAGTCAACAAAAACAAATCCTAATAAGATGGAAGCAGTATTTCGAACAACTTCTCAACATCCCATCAGATGTCACAGGAATTCAAGAGACCTACACAGATGTCACCGAAGAACTAGAACCAGACATGCTAAAGGAAGAAATTATAGAAGCCATCATATTAGCCCCACTGAACAAATCATCGGGACAGGATGAAATACCAAATGAACTAATTAAAGCAGCAAGAGAAGTAGGAACAGCTTGGCTACATAGACTATTCAACCATGTTTGGGTAGAACAACAGACACCACGAGACTGGGGAAACGCCATAATTATCACAATTTGGAAAAACAAAGGCAGCAAAAGAGACTGCACTCAATACAAAGGCATTTCACTGTTGAGTTATACTGGGAAAATATTTTGCAAACTTCTTGAAAAAAGATTACGAACTACTTTAGAACCCCAGCTAAGCGAAACACAACTTGGATTTAGAAAAAACAATGAGTGCACAGATGCCATTTTTGCTCTTAGACAACGTATAGAAAAATCAATCGAATTCAATGAAACACTCTACTTAACCTTTGTCGACCAAGAAAAGGCATTCGATAGAGTAGATAGAAACAAGCTGTGGGAATTCTTAAAGAATATGGAGTGAGTACACATCTAACAAACCTATGGTCATCTCATTATGCTCCGTTCCTGTGCCAGACAGTAACACTCAAAATGCTCCTGACTGTCTTATGTGAAAAGTGAAACAGACAGGAGTCTGCAAGTAGTCTAGCCATTACTAGCAGCAGTGGCAGGTGCGTGGACAACTCACGAGTTCACCGCGAGAGATCCAAAAGAATTGATGTGCCATATGACAGTGTCAAAAATTGATGTGCTATATGATAGGCACTATAACAATTGATGTGCCATATGACATGGACAAAAAATTGATGTTCCATGTGACAGAGACAAACAAATTGATGTGCCATATGACAGTGAAAAAAAAATGTATGTGCCGTATGACAGGGACAAAATAATTTATGTGCTATATGACAGGGACAATTGCCGGGTCTTGATTATCAATTTCTGCTCCAAACGACACACACGAAGACAAATGTAGTAACCTGACTACAGCATCACTGACAAGTAAGCACCACATTCTAAAAGAGTATTGTTGTCGTGAATACTTGAACTAGTCAATGCCACACAAATGATCTAATATTGGAAATTTGGCGGTGAATTGACCAGTGCCTTTGCTGACAAATTTCGTAAAATTGCATTTGAATATGCATAAGTAGCATGGTTGAAGATATTTCTTATCAATAATACTCTGGGGTCGATCCAGTCTCAAAAATTGAGGCTAGAGATCCAGAGGAAGTGACTATTGTAGCTTGCATGTGGCGTTTAGACACCTATATATATATATATATATATATATATATATATATATATATATATATATATATATATATATATATATATATATATATATATATATATATATATATATATATATATATGAAGACTAAGAGGCCAAAATTTGGGGCCATTATCTCTAAGTGTTCATGACGAGGCAGATCCGTTAATGTAATGGCTAGGACGTTACCCCGACAAAGGCATGAGCATGGTCTGATAATGGTCCTATGCCTGTACTCGTCGTTCGTTCGCTACGAAATTCTGACCACTTATTTCTTCCTTGCAACTATTTCTTCCTTTAGACACCTATATATATATATATATATATATATATATATATATATATATATATATATATATATATATATATATATATATATATATATATATATATATATATATATATATGAAGACTAAGAGGCCAAAATTTGGGGCCATTATCTCCAAGTGTTCATGACGAGGCAGATCCGTTAATGTAATGGCTAGGACGTTACCCCGACAAAGGCATGAGCATGGTCTGGTAATGGTCCTATGCCTGTACTCGTCGTTCGTTCGCTACGAAATTTTGACCACCTATTTCTTCCTTGCACTCAGCCCAAAGAAATACGATATTCTTGGCACTTTACATACCCACATCAATGTCCTGCTACGGGGGTTGTTAGGTTTGTTCAAGATGCGGAAACTATGTGATTTGGCAACCAATACCGATGTCACAGCACTCGGCACATGCCTTATCTGTGCTCCGCCTCCCCTAGAAGAGGTCCAAGAGTATAGCTATTTATAGTTCCAGAAGGACATTGATTACCCCGCACTTCTATGGTTCGTACTCTACCACGATCATTACAGCTAGTGCCAACATTCATTCCCGATTCCATCAGTCGATGCAGTATGCATCCATTTAGTTGTATTTCCTTTCGCCACAGTCGACGCCCTATAGAAACTATCACATCTCCTCTGCTCAACAGTTTGTGTTTCCCACTAGAGGTGACCCGACGGCCAGCAAATTAACACCATCATTTCCACGAACAGCGACACGGCCTTCACAGCGCAGCCACTTCAGATCTTGTAGGTGTAAAGACACATGTGTCAGCCATTCATGCCAGAAAAATTCAGACTGAACCCTTTGGAGAATTGAATAAGAGTCATTTACGATGAATGCCGTATTGAATGGAATTTAAGAAAGCCTGTCAAGGCGGCTGTGACAGCCGCCACTGCCATTGCATGCTGTATGTCGTATTTGAATATGTTCCACTCTGCTCTGTTATGGCCTTATTCAATATGAGATAACTTCTTCTGATCTTGTTTCGCTTTTCCTGTTTATAGTATACACATGCTCCCTATATAACTACCGTGTTTCCCCAATAATAAGACCTACCCCTATAATAGCCCTAGCACGATTTTTCAGAATGCTTTTTATATAAGACTTACCCCTAAAATAAGCCCTTGATAAGATCGTCAGCTAAAATGACAGACTTGTTACCAAATGGCCAGTCGGGGTACGGACGCCACTGGAGTCCACTTGACAATAAACAGATGTGGTGTATAACTCTCACTCGTCACTCGTGTGAAATAAAATTACCAATGCACTGCAATCAGGCTACATGGACAAGAAATTCTCATTTAAGGAAAGCTTTATTGCTGGACATGAGAGACTGGGACCAATGGTTCTACAGGAAATAGAGTCGCAAGAAATTCATGCCGGAATATTTGGAGAGCTATGACGATGCTCCAGAATAAGATGACATGACTGTAACTGAATAAGTGTAGAATTTTGTACACGGATAAATGTGGAGTTTTGTATCTACATCCCCCGGAAATAATATCTAGTGCATTTTTAAGCTAAAATGAATATAAGACCCTGTCTTATTTTCGGGGAAACACGGTAATTCTCAGTGGCATTCTGGTTTTTAAAATCTTACAGTCTTTAACCCTTAAATTGTAACAATAAATTAAAAGCCTGAGAGAAACATCAGGCACCAAAACTGCTAGCCCTTAAAATATGCCTAAAATATTTGTGCCTAAAAGTATAAGTCCAAACATGCGGTCACGAGGATTCTTTATATTCAGATGTTATTACGAGAGGGGGGGGGGGGGGTCGTTAAGTGACAGGAACTTTATTATGAAGTGCATGGAAGAGTATGGACGACGGAAAATCTTATGTCACAACATAAACTGGCTCTTAAGCAAAACGTAGGGGTAGTGAAGACTGAGCTATTTGCGCATGCCCAATGGCGATTACAAAATGGATGCCACTCTATCGACTTGCACCGTGGAATAACAAGAGTCGTTATTCGTGTTCAGAGGGTGTGGAATATAGAGAAGAATGCTTAAATGGAGGTAGTTGTTTGAGTCACGGAATAGTGCATGAATGGATAGAAAGATTTACAAATGGTAGACAAGTCTGATGAACTGCGTATTTGGAGACCTGGGATCCGTTGGGAAAGTTACGGTGACCATCTTTTGTGATATCAAGCGTGATATTTTGTGACTTATAGGGCATAAAGGTGCATTTACAGTAAATTGGTGAAACTGACTAGGTCTCGATCCAGTGACATGCTAGTAAAATATGTTCGGCCCATGATACGATAGAAACTCCGCGGTCTTCTCTCAGAAGAAGTACTGTTGCTGCACAACAACGCCCGTCCTCATACGGCTGCGCATACAGTGGATATACTACATGCTCTGAAATTTGAGGTCTTGAAACATTAAGCATACAGATACAATTTGCACGGTCTGAGATTTGCAGATTACGAGGCAGTGCAAAACTGGTTTAAAGCTTTTTCCTTTAAGGCTCTGTGAAGAAAGGCTTACGAATGCAATTGGTAATACCGCATACCGCGTTCGAAACACAGCTGAGGCGATCTAGAAGCGGACCGACATGTGTTGGTTTCCCATGCAAAGGTATAAGTGCCGGTTGTTCAGAAAGCAATTGCAAACTACAGAACGTAAACTTACCAGGAATCACACATAGCCAAAACATACTGAGGTTGAGTGCTACGCCCTGTAAAGAATATGCAACTAACGTTTTATAAGGCATCAACAAGCTGGTAGACAGGTGGACCAAGCGTGTGGCTAGGCGGGTGGGGGGGGGGGGGTGGAAATATGTTGAGAAGTAACACACACACACACACACACACACTCACATACGCACACAAACACACACATACACATACATACTCAGACACACACACACACTTTTCCGTCTAGCACGCCATTTTACAGAGACCTGTCAGTTTACATGTGCATTACAAATGTTATTTTAAATACTCTGTGGTCTGCGAAATCTCCAAATTCTTCTCCACACACACACACACACACGCACGCACGCACGCACGCACGCACGCACGCACGCACGCACGCACGCACACACACACATACACACACACACGCACACACACATACACACGGTTCATTTAACCTTGAATTTCCGTTGTTGTATGTTCTAGGATTTTTTTTTTTTTGTTCGCATATCCTTTACAGGACATCGCTGTCAACATCAGCATCTTTCAGCTGATTGTTGATTTCTTGGCAAGATTACGCTCAGCAGTTTGCCATTGCTTTCTGAGCGACCGACTCACATACCCCGTAATTGCTGACGCGGAGAGAACCGCTACCAATTCTCGCGCACGTCACGTTACTTACGAGAGTATACGAGATTACGGAAAAAGTCGTGTAATCTCTAGACCAGGGAGACTGGCATGTTCTATGATAGTATTTCTAAATTTCCCCTCCACATGAATTCCGGTTCAAACTGCACATGGTGTGCCAATAGGTTGAATTAAGAAGGTAACGATTACACACATACAACTACACATACGGCATACACATATTCACAAATGCTATATTTCTAAAGAATAAAGCGTAAGTTTCATACAATTTGACTATTCCCATCTTGGCTGGATCCAGTTTGACACTATGATATTACTACACGGTGCAACCTTCAGGAAGCCATGCCATTGGTGGAAATTGCAGACCTTAAATAACTTAGCCAGCAGGTCAAACATCTTACGTTTGATCAGTTACATCAGAATTCCCAAGCACGATCTTCCTGTTGCATGTCTACCCGAGATCCTTACTATGAACTTGGCTTACTTTACAGTGTTTTTATTTTCTTCTTTCTCAACTACATGTTATTAAAAATTGATGTTGAAGTGCTCATCAATTGGAGAGCTTGGTGACAACTGGTAAGATTGAGGGGAAGAGAACAAAGGGAAGGCAGAGAAGCAGATACCTGGGTGGCTTGGCCACGTGGTATGGTCAAGACATAGATACATATCTGATCCACGACTTTGGTGATCGTATGAGATGGCGATACTTAACCGCCCAAGCTTATCGCCATGGCACATGATGATCAGGATGATTGAAGTGATTGCATTATATTGCTAATACTCCGGGCTTAGTGTTATAAGTCTTTACAAATTTAACCTCCATACGTGTATTGTTAACTCTATGCTGGATATACAGTTCATGATTCAGTCCATAAATGTATTGTTTATTTTATACTAGCTTACGTGGCCCGGCTTCGCCCAGTCCCTGGTGGGAAGCATCTCATTTAATTCATATAAGTAGTCATATAAGCTCCCGTTCCAGTTCCCGACTGTCTGCACGCATGCATGCGTGCGTGCGTGCGTGTGTACGTGTGTACGTGTGTACGTATGTACGTGTGTACGTATGTATGTATGTATGTATGTACGTGTGTACGTGTGTACGTATGTACGTATGTATGTATGTATGTATGTACGTACGTACGTACGCACGCACGCACGCACGCACGCACGCACGCACGCACGCACGGACGGACGGACGGACGGACGGACGGACGGACGGACGGACGGACGGACGGACGGACGGACGGACGGACGGACGTACGTACGTACGTACGTACGTACGTACGTACGTATGTATGTATGTATGTATGTATGTATGTATGTATGTAGTATGTATGTATGTATGTATGTATGTATGTATGTATGTATGCATGTATGTATGTATGTATACATTTCTTTCTCCAGCTCATATGTTTATTGTTTGCTGTAAGTTGGATATACATTTCTTTCTCCAGCTAGTATGTTTATTGTTTGCTGTAAATTGGGTATACATTTCTTTCTCCACTCCATGTATTTATGGTTTGCTGTATAAGGATATGCATATCTTTCTCCAGCTCATATTGTATTGTTTGCTGTATGTATGTACACATTTCTTTCTCCAGCCCATATATTTATTGTTTTCTGTAATCTGGGTATCATTTCTTTCTCCAGTCCTTATGTTTATTATTTGCTGTATATTGGATATACATTTCCTTCTCCACTCTATATAATTATAGTTTGCTAGCTGACCTAGGCATCCATGGCTATTCACAGATCTTTGCTTTTGGTGTTCTTGATCAACTTTGTTAATGTTATTTCTCCATGTCACCTTCTCAGTCAATCCAGTATAATTTCTCTTGGTCTGCCTCTTCCTGTTTTCCCATTGATCTTTCCATTTATCACTTCAGACCTTACTGTTATTATTTACTACATGCAGGATATACATGTCTTTGTTCTGTGCCCCTATAATGATACACATTTCTACCTTCAATCCATAAGCTTATTATTCGCACTAAACATGTATAGATATATATTTCTTTCTTCAGACCGGTAGTTTGCTATTTACTCTATTCAAAACAAAGTAGTTCCTTAGTGAATTCAAACACAGATGCCCCAAGCAATATGTTGCCCGAATTATTGCCTTGCATATTTCGCTTCATTTCCAGCATACTACAACGAAATGAAAATGGAAGACATTTTATCGGATCCATCCAAATTTCAATTAGATTATGAAGCTAGCAACCCTGCTGACTTTGATGCAAAAGTCAGGAAAGAAATTCAGCCTCTTTTAGATAGTAAATCAGTTAGGCGGATACGAATCTAACCACTCCGCGGCTCGCAGACTTTATTGCCTCTGTAAATTGTACAGGTCTGGGGTACCGCTGAGACCTGTTTAACTATGATCAAATCTGCAGGAGCGATACAGTAGGGAGAAACAGCTTGCTGAAAATCTTAAGCCATTGCGACAATTATTCAAACTTTTAACGCTAAATGATTTATTTGAACTAGTCGAACTACTGGACACCATCGATCTTAAAAATAAAGTACATCACATCAATGAACATTGCTTCACTTCTCACTAACTTTCCCCTGAAAAAACATTCAAACGCTGAGAACCTACTACTACGACTGGAAGGAATCTTCATTGGGTAATGATACATTAATAACATTAGATATGCAGATGATACAGACTTGATTGCAGACAATGAACATAACCTGCATCATTTAGAAGATGCGGTTGTTGCACACAGTGAAAAAACTAGGGTTAGAATTAAATTGTAAAAAGACACAGATAATGGTAGTCACTAGGAAGAACGAAATACCACAATGTAATATACAAGCAAATGGAACTATTCTTCAACAAGTGAATCGGTACAATTATCTCGGAACAGTCATAACATCTGATGGGAGATGCCTTGAAGAGATTAGATCAAGAATCGCCACGGCGAAAGTAGCCTTTTGCAAGATGAAAAACATTCTGACCAATAAAAAGATGTCAATTGAAACGAGAAAAAGAGTGTTGAGGGGATACATAGAGCCTGTTCTTTTTGTATGGATGTGAAACTTGGACAATGAGCAGTCAAGCTGAAAAACATCTGATGGCTGCAGAAATGTGGTTTCTGAGGAAAATGCAAAGAATACCATGGACAGACAGAAAAACCAATGACCAAGTACTACAGGAGACAAATGAAGATCGTAAACTGATTAGAGAAATTAGACGTAGACAGTCAAAATTTTTTGGACATGTTATGAGAAGAAATGGGTTGGAGAACTTAGTGACAGCTGGCAAGATCGAAGGGAACAGACAAAGAGGAAGACCGAGAGGAAAATACCTGGATGGCTTGGCCACATGGCATGGATGAGACAGGAACACAGACAGCTGATCCACGGCACTGGTGATCGAGCGAAATGGCGAGTCATGACCGCCCACGCTTTCCGGCATGACACATGATTGATTGATATACATGATTGATATACATGATTGATATACATGATTGATATACATGATTGATACTTCTTTTCTCGTTCCTTGAGTTTTTTCCCCCCTTCGCTTTGAACTCAAGCCTAGTCCATACACGTGCTACCACTTCTAGTGCACTGGACTAATTTTTGCATGTGAATTAGTTTTCCTTATTTCAGTGTCCCTCGCCATCAGGCAAACCCACTCCGACTTCTGGGGTATCTTTAATTTGCGTCTCCAAGGACAAAAAGTCAACATTTTAGTCCAAGTGGCCGTTGCAGGGGGTGAACATTTAATTATGTGGTTGTTTCGGGATTTGAAATTTAAATATTGAGCACAACCCACTACTGGCAACGCCGATCACATTCTGGTATGAACCTAAGGCCTATCCACGTCAATATGGAAGCACTATACTCGAGTTTCGCCCTCATTTGAGCTCGTCAGTAGTGCATATCCCTGACCGGATCCGGAAACAGTCCCGGATCACGCGTGTGAAGCGGGTGTGTAACCACGCGGCACACACTGGACACACCAAATTATCACAACAGAACATCACAACGCTACCCATCGTAGGCTATGCTCAAGATTGCCCAATCGCCGCGACCGACGTCCGTCAATCGAATGGACCCGAACGATCAGGACTTCTCACTGGCAAGGAACACCAGGCCTCCTAAATCCAGTGAGCAATAATCAATTAATTATGTGGTTGTTTCGGGATTTGAAATTTAAATATTGAGCACAACCCACTACTGGCAACGCCGATCACATTCTGGTATGAACCTAAGGCCTATCCACGTCAATAGCACGTGTATGGGCTAGGCTTGAGTTCAAAGCGAAGGGGGAAAAAAACTCAAGGAACGAGGAAAGAAGCGTATGTCATGTATAGATTAAATGATAAACTCGCGGAATAGGGATATAAGTGGATGTCGGGTATAGTGTCAACAATACACTCAAGGAACGAGGAAAAGAAGTATAAGTTGAACATTTGTTTTTATGAACCTGTCGTCCAGTTGAGAATATCGCTTAATTGAATGCTTGTGTACATGTTTACTTACTTCGGTTATATCTGACTGTAATTGTTGTTGTTTTCTGTCTGTAGTTTTATCTGTTGGAGAATACCTGTCGCCCCTACATCCGTCTGAGTATTTATTTGTTTATCGTTTGTGTGACCGTCTTCTTCTGACCTTTTCCCAATGTTTGTTTCTTCTCTCCATTATTCAGTGCACATACAAAGAACAAGGTTGCCTCACGGGACGTACATGTTTACTTCCGGCCACGTTGCTGTATACTTATATCCTGCATGCAAACGAGAGTGAGGAGGATGTAAACATGATCCGCTACGTAGAAGTAATACACGCAGAAAACAACGTCGCTGTGCTGGGTAAGGTAATATTAGCATCAGGGGAAAAACAATACATCGTATCATGTTCTATCCTGTCCTCCGTATCTGATTTCACATTGTCCCAATTAGCATCATCATCATCATCATCATCATCATCATCATCATCATCATCATCATCATCATCTTCATCACCATCATCATTATCATCATCATCATCATCATCATCATCATCATCACCATCATCATCATCATCATCATTATCATCATCATCATCATCATCATCATGTAGAACGCCGCTGTCATCATGGACCATGGAAACCTGTCTCGATCCTATGGAAGTTCTTCAGCCTCGTGTACCTTCATGAGAAAAAAAAAACAACATTAAAACATATCCTGAAATAGTTTCCTGCTATGGGGCTGTCACGTGCTAGGACCATCACAGTGTGTAGGCCTAAGTGCAGGGAGGAATAGATGTTCAGTCTTTACCCTCACGTTCGCAGGCGACGAGAACGGGAGTCGAACCCGACAGTGCTTATTCTACTTTCGGCACAGTTAGCTACCAAATTCAGTCATACTCACAGGCACAGGAACGGAGCATGATGAGGCGACTCATTGCCGTGAAGTTGGAACCGCGACTAACTAACTGACTAACAAGCAATCAAATTCCCCAATGTACCCGCGCCTCATGCTAAGTGTGTGCGTGCAGTACGGTGTGTCCGTCTTCCAGCTGCTCGACCTCTGTCTTGTCTCCCAGGAAACATGCCGCCAATCACTCTGCTTTCCTTGCCATTGTTGTATATGTGCCAGATGTCTGAAGCAGTGATTACCTACAAATGTGATCATTTGAATAACGAAGACATTGTCTGCCATATTTCGCTGCACCTCGTTAGATACATACTGCAGGAATCCCACAATATAAAGTAATTAGATAAATCTCTCTACTCTTGCTGAAATATACACATAATGGACGATATGAAGGATTTATCTAATTACTTTGTGTATATTTCAACTTGCAGGGTTTATCTAATTATTTTACATTATGTTGTGTGATTTCTGCAGTATGTACCTGACGAGATGCAGCGAAATATGCCAAGCAATGTGTCTTTGTTATTCAAATTCACTACAGGACAACATTGTTTTAAGTGTAATCATGGATTTGTTTTTCTGTCGTCGACCATGTTTGTATTTAAAGTTATGTTCGTGCGTTCTATGCGTTTGATTGGATGGTTGTGTCAGAGTGCTACTTGGACATACTTCTGGCTTGCATTTCAAGACAGAGGTGAAACAAATACACGTGTTCAAGAATGACACTTTCACGCACGGCACCAACAGTTTTACACGTTTTATTTACAACACAATACTCATGAGCAATCTCACAGAAGTTGCGCTCTTGGCAACTCGCAACTTGTACATCATCAGTATCACATGATAAATAATATAATTTAGTAGCATAATATAGCTCTCACACTGTCTCGGCTCAAACACAACCCGCTTCACAACTCAACCACGCCATCAATATTAAAATCATATCTCAACGCTCACGAAACACTCACTGCCCTATGTATATCCGTCTCGCTGTCCTGAACTCGTCTGACTAACACAGGTGCGTTTGGCCAGTTCACGACTGCTCACAGTTCGTGAGACCCATGCGGGGTGATGTGGTACAGTGACCACGGGCTTTCGCCTGCTTGAAGCTAGGCTTGCACTCGGCGACCCGGCTACAGAATGTCAGGCTATCTGACCTGTTCTCCTGACTCACTGTCATACAGGGTATTGGGTCCCTGACACTCTCCCCCTGTCTCTTATGAAAGGGACACCCTTTCATTATTTGTGAATAGGTATACACTGTACGTGTTTAAGATTTCACTTACTGTGAGGACCCAATGGTGCTGTTTTTTCAGACTGCTAGATCATATTATTATATAATTGCAAGGTGCTTTTGTCGGGACATAATGCATGATCTACTGGGTCCCTGACAGGTTGGGTTTGATCCCCCTGGAAGTCAGTGGGTTTTGTCTTTTAAAGTTCCATGCATTGGCGCTCAGGTTCTCTACGCCTTGAATAGGTCTTGCACCTATCGGAGTGAGGTTGGTGTACACGCCCTTCTCTCGACCAATTGACAAAATACCATCTCCACGGGAAATTTGTTGTAGAACTCGCCCCCCACCACCACCACCAACCTCCCTCCAAGCTCAGAAACCAGCGGGGTGTCTAAGTTTTAAAATAAAATAAGTTAATTGCATATCCTTTACAGGACGTCGCAGTAAACCCTCAGAATTGTTTGGCTGTTTGTGATTTCTTGGTAAGTGTAAGATCAGTAGTTTGTCATTGCTTTCTAAACTGACCGACACTCTTACTATCGCTAGGCGATCTGCTTCCATATCGCCGGCAGATGTGTTTCTAGGGCAGTATTCGGTATTGCAAATAGGTGTAAAGAAGATAATGATTCAATGCAGAAGAGACGGACTGCCAGAGATTAGTCCTTAGGATAATTGTTTTCTTAATAGGAATAGCAAGTTATGTGCTCTCTTATCACCTCTTCTGTTTTCTATTTCTATCAGTGCGAATCAGTTTAGGTTAGTTTAGTTTAGTTTAGTTTAGTTTAGTTTAGTTTAGTCGACAGATCAACATCACGGCACACGGGTGTAACCCAGAAGTGCTCCGTTCTACGTCTAACTCAAACGTAAGTCCGGAGAATCTCAGCTCAGTGGACGAACTGAAATACTTGGGTAGCTTGTTAACTCGAAATTTTCCTCGGGCAGCGCCATTAGGCTCCTCTTGTTCGATTTCCAACTGCCAAGGGATTTTTTACGTGCGCAACAATATACACGGGCGTCTGATCTCGCTACCCAGAGCCAGGAGAAATTTTGTTACTAGAAGTCCGAATTACTAGAAGTGCGAATCAATTCATGTGACCTTGTTGTTCATTTCCTATAATTGTAAGTTTAAATAGATAATAAAGCTGGTTAAAGCAGACACCATATTTAGGGGCGTCTAGTTGGTCGTGCGTCAAAATACAATTGTTCCTCCAGCGCTGTTGTCATTTCGAGGCAGCAGGTTCAAATCCTCTTGTCGTCACTACAGCTTTTACTTTGTATATTGTCTAATGTGTCCTTTTATCTCTGCTTCCTTCCCTTACTTCTGTGAATGTTTATCAGCCTGTGCATTTATTTCTCAGGCTGTTTCAATGGCATGTAAGGGTTCCCGAAAATTCTTATTTCTGAGTATTATGTATAATACAATAGTACCAACCAATCGTATCTTGTCTTTCAAACTTTGATCCAGCAGTATGACCCGATATATTTCAATGTCTGTTACTTGATCTTTGATTAGTTGATATGTATTTCTGAAACCTATAGTACTGTTTCCCATTTCTGGATACGAATGATTTCTCTTCACATAGCTGTGAATGCCCACATTGTCAAAGAACATTTCGAGCCTTATCAGCCATATTAGAACTCACGGCTCCATACTTTCAACCCCATTGGATGAAATGAATGGTCATCATCATTCTTGATGGACAAACAACAACATAACAACCAACGAATTGAGATGAATTATAGACATGACTAATTAAAATAACATGTTTAGGGGTGTCTAGCCGGACGCGCTTCGAAGAACACTTGCTTTTTCAGTTAGGCACTGTCGTGATTTGGAGAAAGCAGTTTGCAATCCTGGTTCTTTAAAATCCCGGATTCCATGATGACATGTCATTAGAGTTCATGTCTTGGTGAGCTCTGCAATGTCGTGTAGGAAATCCAGCCAGATTGCGCCCTAGCTCATACCCTGTATAGTGTGCTGTATGCTGATTGATAGACGTTTTCAAGGACAGTGATGGTTATTTCAGAATCCGTTACTTGCGAGATGCAAATGTTTCAAACCGAGGAGACGTCAGGCAAAAACAAAAGTAAATGTTGAAATCATGATGAATTTATGCTTGCTGATTTTGTCAAGTCATTATCTTAAATGCGATATGCAATTAGCCTCTTTGCAGGAGCTTGTAATAATTACGGTCGTGCGATTTCCACCATTAATAATGAAGTACTGAACTTGATGGGTAATGTGGTCAATATCTCTCAGGTAGCCAGTACTTCCCATGACGTATCATGGTACCTAATTTAGGTTCAGTCGATCAGGGAGTCTGGTCAATGTTAAAATAGTCCCTCACCTCGATGGGGATTTGAACGGTACACTAGCGTCTGCGCCACCGCTGCTCTCTGTAAAGCAGGTAGTCATGAAACGACTTGCATCAACGGGACTGGAACTCTGGACTTTTGGAGTTCGAAGAGATCATCATACATCTAAGCCACTGACACTCGCATCCGGTGCATTCAATGTCATGACGGCCATGACCCGTGCAAGGAAGTGTTTGGGAAATCTGTTTCAATATAATTTTTAAAAAAATCATACCAACATATAAATATCTGTGGACATCCTATTTGTCAACGCCAGTAACAACAACACATAAAAGAACACGAGTAAATCCCAGCTGCCACGCTGGGTGATTCCGACAATGACCACATAAATATGACATGACATTCCCACGGTTTACGTTAGCGTTTGATTGTGTGCTACCTGTTGGGAATAACATATCCTACGAGGGGAATTACCCGCATTAACAACATAATCGTTTACAAAGAAATATTCTACCGTATGCAACAACGGCGTGTGTTTTTGTGTTGGGCTTTGACATTTCTGAACTGTATGTTATTTAACTTCATGTGTATCAAATGACTTTACCTGGGTATGTGAGACAGTATATATTTTCTTGTGGGGTATTTTCACAATGCCATACCCTAAACCCGTGTAGGAATCAACATTATTATGTATAGTCCATTTACATAGGTTCCCCCCCCCCCCCATATACAAATTCGCGGCGACTGCACTAGCCAGGCGGCCTTTATTCCTCAGGCTCAAAGACCCCTCTGCCATACACCGCAAGGTACTATATTGGCAGTAAATGACAGTAACCATCTGAGAGAAATTTGTGACATTTAGCATATAACCTTTTCATTATGTCCACCCAACAATCTTTTTTTATTGTTCTGGAGATTCTACAGCAGATTTCAATGTTTGTTTATATGGGGTATACAATTTACGGCTCAGAGATGAAGTGCATATTATGAAATGTACTACATCTTCACACATGTGTATCAAATGACTTTACCTGTGTATGTGTGACAGTATATAATTTCTTGTGGGGTATTTTCACAACGCCTCACACTAAACCCGTGTAGGAATCAGCATTATTATGTATAGTCCATTTACATTTGCCCCCCCCCCCCCCCCCTTTTCCCTCATATACAAATCCATATCTCAGTAACCAACTGAGGGAAAATTGTGAGATTTCCCCCCCCCCCCCTCTCTCTCTCTCTCTCTCTCTCTCTCTCTCTCTCTCTCTCTCTCTCTCTCTCTCTCTCTCTCTCTCTCTCTCTCACTCTCCTCTCTCACTCCATCAAAAATTGCTTCTCTGTGCCTACCCATATCATGTGTCCGCATACCCCATGTGGCATATCGCACTAACTATACCCACCTCTCTCTCTCTCTCTCTCTGTCTCTCTCTCTCTCTCTCTCTCTCTCTCTCTCTCTCTCTCCCTCTCCCTCTTCTCCTGTGTGCCTTGCACAGGTCCATGTATGAATGTCTGTTGAGCGGCGTGGATGTATGTGTGTGCGCTCGCGCATATCAGTCCACCCTGACTTTGGGACACGCCTCACGGCAACATAAAGGAGTGCAGAATGTGAGTTTATTTGGTATCACCATCATACTTGGGTGCACACTCCATTGCTCTTCAATATTCGTCCACATTGGGTCCTCCCCATTCACTGGCACCCACTCATGCTTTGTGGATGCATCCACTGGGATTGCTCAGATACCACTCTCCTATCTTTCTGCCTCCGCCCCCCCCCCCTTCTTTCAATGTACCACTTCCGCCCAGTACCTGGGATGCTCACTGAACCGTCACATCCTACCGTCCCCGTCATCATCTACACGCCCACTCCCTCGGTTGGGTATAAAAAGAAGACATCGGTGATAATCGCGGTTATATATTATTCGCTCGGAATTCTGGGGTAAGTAAGAACAATTTTTTCTAATTTTCATTTTCTCTTCATTGCTTCCATTTTTTTTTCTTCATCTTTTCATTCTACTCGTCCTATCGTCACGTGTTGATGTAGTCACAGGAGACCTCATTGGCTATATGTTGTGTTTTGTGAATGTGTTTGTTTGCTGATGAAGGTTAATCGCCGCAACGTCCTGTATATGTCGTAATTCTGCTATGTAAGGCTGCACTACTTTGTGTCATTTTATATTGTTTACATCTTCACACGGAAACATCAGCGTTCAATAGTGGAGTTTCTCGTGCAGCACGAGAGTGACCTTATCGCAAGAACCTGGCGCAGTAGAACGAGAGTGTTCAGAGGTGTTGTCAATAATATGGGTGCATTAGTGAAACGTGAATATTTTATAAATCTTACGATTTATCGCTAACATCTGAGTGTGTGAATATTGTTGAATGGGATTGATTGTGAAATTGTGTACACTATAAAGCATCGCTTTGAAGTTGTACACACATTTTTATCAAGCAGTTGATCGCATGAAACTGTTTCATACTATTTCAAATCCCGAGAAAAGAACAGTGTGTGCATTGGGTTCGAGTAAACGGTCATTTCGTCGATGGGTACAAGAATCTGGAATGAAACCACCATGCAATAAACAAACTGTAGGTAGAAAGGGAATTGTAGACAGCTTTGACAAAGATGTCATAAGGCGGGCTATTATAAAAATGCTGAATGCCAAAGAAACAGTGACTGTAAGAAAACTTAGGGGTTGGTTGAGAAAGAAAAATGTCATAAAGTTGTCCATAACAACTTTGTGGAAAATTATAAGGACATCAGGCTTTACGTTTAGAAAGAACAAGGAAGGTAGAAATATCATTTACGAGCAGCCGTATTTAGGAGCTATGAGAAACAAATACCTACGTGAAATAAGGGAAATGCGCAAAGAAATTATTATGACATAGTGTATTTGGATGAAACCTGGATCGATTCGCACCACACAAGTGAAAAGGAATGGCAATCAGTGGATGGAAATATAAAACGATATGTGCCCAGTAGTGCTTGCTTGCGTTTGCTGGATGTGAACTCCAGCGTGAAGTCCTTTATGTCGGATGAAGACATCCTGTTGTTCAACATCAGCGTGATGTCATACCGGACTGAGGTTTGAGAGAGTATCCGTTGTCCATGTCTGGCTTATTGGTGTGCAGACTGGTGGTTCCTCGCCGTGCAGGCAGATACTCTCCGACTTAGGAAGAATCAGCGATCCTACTACGTTAGCCAGGACCCCGAAGGGACCTGTTGCTCAGGACGCACGACTGGGACGTGTTAGTAGGTCTTGGCCAGTATAAAACCTGGCCCTGGTTCCTTGGAAACACCCCTGCGTCCCTAAAGTAAAGGACAACGTTTGGTTATAGCCAATGCGATCAGTACTCATAATGGCCTACTACAGAATGCTGGACTCGTATTCGTATCAAAGCATACAGACAATAGGGATTATTATAATGAGATTAATTTTAATGTATTTAGAGATTGGCTCGAGAATACAGTGCTTCCATTCCTAGATAGACCGTCTTGTCTATTTATGGACAATGTATCATATCACAATTTTGTTGCCCAAGACGATAAAATACCCACGGCACTGAGCACAAAGAAAGCAATAAAGATATGCCTCCGAAGGGAAAATATACCATTTCCAGAAACGTATTTCAATCTAGAATTGTTGTCGGCCATGTGTTAAAAGATGAAGATGACTATTGGAGAAAGGGTGGATTGAATTGCCTGCAACTGAGAGCAGTCACCAACCTACTGGAATCGTCCGATACATATTAAGGTCTGGACAGATCGCAGACATTAATCCACATGCACACCTACTGGGATAATTTGCTCCAACCAATCAGAAGAATTGCAGGCCCTAAACATTACAGCATCGGCACAATCAATACAACTTGTCAATGGCAACAGTTTGTATTTCACAGTAATGAATTTTTAGTTCCGCAAGCTCTAAACGGTGACAAACAACTGGCACTGGAAAAGAAAAAAACACTAAACGCACTGAATACCAATAGAAGAGTAATATTGCAGTGGAAACTGGCATATTGTGGCATAACAAGAAACGCTGAGAACAAACACGTTCTAAAATTAGGGGACAACGCACGAACATACGAATCAGTCTATAAACTTCATTGAGAAGAGGACCAACATCTTGACCGTTAAGAAGGAACACCACTATAGTGACATCCACAGCTATATTCTTCGTGCAAAACAGGCAATCCTGTTCCGTCTCTGAATAGTAAACAGCAGAGTAGACAATCTTTCACGAAGATTCAAATCGGTTCTGTCACCCATGTGCACGTGTGAACAAACTACACAGACAGCCGAACAAATCCTTAAAAATTTACACATGGACTAAATTGCGGTATCATCTCTAGTTACTCCATACGCACTTTAACGCACAGCTGTTTTGGAAGCTTTCATGAACTCCATATAAAAAGCTAAATGCATCCTAGTAACATGACTCCTTGTGTACACATTATTAACCAGCAGCTGAAGAAACAAGAAGGAAATGAAAAATAAAGTAAGAAATATATTGCGTTTAATTTCCTGTCCATTTCCATTTCGATTCCACATTATTTACCCCACGCCTGTGTAAATTCTTCCTTTCCATCCGATTGAGATGAAATTTTCTACACGTCTTCCTTTCATTCCAGCGCAGCCCACTGTCATATTTTTTTTAGTGTGAAATCGGCTGCTTACCCAATATTATTTCATTTTTCATTATAATTTCATATATCTCAGGGGACTTAACTCTGTAAAAGTTATTTCAAGGGGCATAACTTTTCTATATAACTTATAGTCATATTGTGGCATCGTTTTCAAAGATTTATAAACTCTTTGTCCATAGTTATGTACCGGCATATGAGTTATAATAAATAATGATACAATCTTTAAGGCATTTTCAAAGTTTTCATAAAAATAATGCACAATGCATAACATTGTAACTCATCTTTTTATGCTTAAGAAGTTACTGTAGTCATGCAGGTGATTAGAAAGAGTTTTCATTAAAAATAATGGATGGTGTGTGGAAGGACATTCTTTTAAGTTACTTTTTTTGTTGTATGAATTTAATGAGACGCTACCCCGCCTGGAGCTGGGCGAAGCCACGCCGGGTCAGATAGATAGACAGACCCACCTTTTCGCTGCAGTTGTCTACAGGCAGTTAAATGTTGGGGAAGATGTAAAGATCTTTCAAGTGCTCTTTCTAATGCTTTTTGTAAGTTGGTCTTCGTTTATCTAAGGTTGTTCTAACTGCAACCAATAAATGATTAGACAGACAGGCAGACAGACAGACAGACAGAGAGGGAGGGACAGACAGACAGATAGACAGACAGACAGACAGACAGACAGACAGACAGACAGACAGACAGACAGACAGACAGACAGACAGTCGGGAACGGGAACTTATATGACTACTTATATGAATTAAATGAGATGCTCGCCATCAGGGGCTGGGCGAAGCCGGGCCGGATCAGACAGACAGACAGACAGACAGACAGACATATAGACAGACAGACAGACAGATAGATAGTCGGGAACGGGAACGGGAGCTTATATGACTACTTATATGAATTAAATGAGATGCTCCACACCAGGAGTTGGGCGATGCCGGGCCGGGTCAGACAGACAGACAGAAAGACAGACAGACAGACAGACAGACAGACAGACAGACAGACAGACAGACAGACAGACAGACAGACAGACAGACAGACAGACAGACAGACAGACAGACAGACAGTCGGTAACGGGAACGAGAACTTATATGACTACTTATATGAATTAAATGAGATGCTCCCCACCAGGGTCTGGGCGAAGCCGGGCCGGGTCAGCTAGTTATATATATATATATATATATATATATATATATATATATATATATATATATATATATATATATATATATATATATATATATATATATATATATATATATATATATATATATTTCGTTCCGATATATGCAAACTCTTTGCAAGTCTTACACGACGTGAACCCAATGCATCAGACATAACAGTTAAAGGTCAGTTTTCCAGTGGATTCAGATACAAACATGTAAACAGTGGGTCTCTTTGGTGAGCTAACCAAAATGCTCCAAGCTACCTTTAGCCATTGTTCAAATATAACGCAAGACATAGCGAACACTAAATATACTTCATGTCCCTAATCCTAGGATGTTTTTTGTTTGCAATATCTTTTACAGGACATCGCTGTCAACATCAGCATCTTTCAGCTGATTGTTGATTTCTTGGCAAGATTACGCTCAGTAGTTTGCCATTGCTTTCTGAGCGACCGGCTCCATACTCTCATAAGTTATTGACGCGACTCGAACCGCTTCCAATTCTTGTGCGCTCACGTCAACCACGAGAGTATTCGGGGTTACGGAGAAAGCTGCTAACCCCTCGGCCAGGAAGCCCGGCAAACCTAGGATAGACTTATATAAAACAAGCCTAGCATACTCCGCCGCTCAGTTGTGGAACAATCTTCCACAAGAAATCAAAGACACCACCAATCATTATAAATACATTCGCAGTCTGTTTGAACACCTCAGTACAGACTACATTCCCCCTTAAATAATAATGGTAAATTGTCTGAAACGACAACTAGCCAATAAACATTCCCACATGTTACACCTTCCTTAGGTATTTATAATGCCCATGTTAAACATTGCCTCAGCGAGTCATGTATTATTGATTATTGTTCATGCGTTTTAATGCTTATTGTTCTTTTGTTGTCAAAGATTAGCTTCATAAGTGACGCTGAATGAAAGAATGTATGAGAGGAAATAGAGAAGAAGGGCAGAATGTCAGACGGGCCTGCGTGTCCAATTCTTAACCCTTTGAAAATAAAGATTGTTCGTTCATTCGTTCGTTCGTTCGTTCGTTCTGTGTTTTACTGGAATCTGAATGATGTCAAAGCCCTGTTGAGCATCGCGCTTCTCTATCATATTTCACATGAAGTCATAGGGGCTATCTATCTTCCTGTATGGCTTTTCATCTTCTCCCAGATCCATGTGCTGTGTCTGTTATCTTCCCTCAACACCTTAAACCTTGCAAGACTGAAAACATACCCTCCAACAAACAGCTGTTCTACATACAAAGTGTGGTGAAATTTTACAAACACCGTGTATTTCTTCTCATAATGTGCCCAAACAATTGTGACTGTCTATGTCTAATTTCTCGAATCAGTTTATGGTTTTCATTTGTTTCTTGCAGGTCATGGTCATTGGTTTTTCTGTTTGTCCATGGCATTCTTTGCATTTTCCGCAAAACATGTTTAGGTGACGTGTGCGTTTCGTTACACCCACTCACATTTGCAAAACAGTTGAGAGTCTTCGTGGTTGCGAGTTGCTTATCTATTACTAATAAAAATAGGGGAAAGAAAACAGAAATGTTATTGCTTGTTATTAAAACGGCAACGCGGAATTCGTGGTCGTTATAAAAGAAAGTAGCAGTCGTATTAGCGAAGTTGTTTGGGAACTGCGCTGGTAATGTCATGAGCATGGTAGCAGGATGGGTGTAGGCCTGCGTCCGTCGCGTGCTAAGTGAGGGAAAGATTTGCCATCTATTCCCCAGTGCATACAGGCCTGCACAATGTGGTGATAGTATCACACAACTGACCCATAGCAGGAAACTGGTCCGGGGGAATATTTTTTATTTAGAATCAAAGAAAGTAAAAGTGCCACAAACTGAATATCTGGATTCCATAGCCAAAATCAATGAGGTCTGGTCAAGACGTGTGGCGTAGACTGGCCCTAGTAATCATGACCATCATCTGCTATGCCGATATGCGTGGGCGGTCATGTTTTTCCATCTTATACAATCACCAGAGTCGCCATCGTTCCCACTTTAAATGTTCAACTGTTGCACTCAGTCGCTTGTTCACAGTCTGGGATCACCTGGTGCGCATGTCTACCCCTACCCGGCGAGCCTGCTCCTGTGGAGCACCCACTTACGCCATTTCTCTGATTCTCTATAAAACTACTAAACATGGTTGTCTTGGCATCTGTAAAGAAGGTAATTTGCCATTGCTTCCCTTCTTAGCAGTGAGTATACTGTTCGATGACCGCAGCCTTTGTCTCCAAAAAGAGATCATCTCCTTACTGTCGTGAAATTGGAGATCATAACCTAGCAATGAAGTGATTAAACAGTATTAAGAACCTATGACACATTACCTGCAAACAAGTTAAATCAGAACATGCATATTTCTTGATGCAACATACGAGTGTGAGGGATGGGCCATTTCGCTATCACTACAGTAGAACATCGGCGCTTTTAAGATGAAATTTTACAGAAAGGTTCTTAGAATAGCGTGGCCCACGAACAAGAGACATACGGGCTTTTTACAAGATCTTCTTCTTATTATTATAGTTTAGACTGTCATCTGTCATCAAGTGCCTATAGTATCTTGCGGTGTAGGACAGGGGAGTCTTGAGTCTGCGGAATTAAAGCCGCCTGGCTAGTGCAGTCGCCGCAGACTGTACAGGTTAGGGTTGATTTTTTTCCTTCAACAGAAAAATGTCACACCTTACCGAAGATTCGAACCCGGGTCTCCCTAAGAGGAACATGACATTCTAGCCACTCGGCCAGCCACTTCTCTTCTTCTTCATCCGAAGGCAATGTTTGTTGGTGACGTAATTGCATTGCGCCTGTTAACAACAGAGCTGCGACATTTGCGCCTTTCGGCGGACAGATCCGACTCCTTCAGGCATTTATTGACCAGGTATGCAAGATCTGACCATCGAAGAAAACTGGCTTATAAACACAGTCATATCTAGAAAAATGTAGCACTGTAGCCAGGACGAAGATGCAGGGGTCGATCAGCATGAAGATGGGCGCTGGTCATTGAGGACACCTCGGACACGAAGGTGCATGAGGCAGAAGATATCGAGACACTGTTCTGCGAGCCGCGATGAGAGTAACTTCAGCAAAGGACCGTATGCATTATGATGACGATAATAAAAGGGCAGTCGCGGAAGGCTTGGCTATTATAAAAGGAGCCACAACGCTATAAAAGTTAAGTAACACGGGCTTATGGATGTATTTCTTTTTTATGGGCGCCACTGTACAAAAATAGTTTCACTACGTATGGCACTGCATTACTGCCGTGATACATCCGTGTTTTGCACAACTAACACGGAAGTTCATAAAAGTCATTTAATTATTACAAAATGTAAACAAATATGTATATAGGACGAAGTACGTTGTTTACAATTTCTAAATTGCTGTGGGATCTACGGTAGTGTAGTGGCTAGTCGCTCGCCCGCCGACCTGGAGGACATGGGGGTCGAATTCCCATCGAACTTATGTGCGTGAGTGAGTATGTGTGTGCGTGTGTGTTGTGTGTGTGTGTGTGTGTGTGTGTGTGCGTGTTATTACACCTGAGCTCCCAGATGGACCTAGCCTAAAATAGGGGTAATGAAATGCCTTGGAAAGTAAAGGTTGCGGGTGTGGCACTAGCCTCATCACCACCAAGTGCCACAAATGGCGCGCTGGGCATATGGTTTGCCCCAATTTCGTAGACCAATCCGGACACGGTGGATGATGTGGTCAGTATCACAAAGGTTGTCTTTACTTCCCAACAAATTTCTGGTACCAATTTTAGGCTGGATAGACTTGGGAGCCCAGGTCAATTTAAAAATCAACGCCGATGAGGATTCAAACCCATGACCATTGGGTCGTCGTGACACTACGCTACCACAGATCCCCTTGGATTAGACAGGCAAGTACGTATGTGCAGATACACAAAGCGGAGAGATGAACGAACGAACGAATGAACTTTATTTTTAAAGAGCTAAGAATTGGGCGCACAGGCCCGTCTGACATTCTGCCCTTTTTCTCTATTCCCTCTCTTATATTATTTCATTCAAAATCACTTATTAAGCTAATCTTAGACAGCAAATGAACAATAAGCATTAAAACGCATGAAAAATAATCAATAATACATGACTAACTGAGGATATGTTTACAAGTTACATTCACTGAGATGAAGAGAGGCAGGCTGGCTGTTCAATGGGTTGTGCACTATATGGGCATCATTTTCTCTCCGCGCTTGAAGGTGGAAATAAGAACAAAATACAAAGGTTTACACCAGCCACTCCCACTGGTTACCGCCGCGACAGCGCAGTGGCTAACACACTTGCCTGTCGGTGCAGTACTCGTGGGCTCGAATTCTCTTCGTGGTGTTGCACGTTATAAATCTCAGCTGGGTTTCCATTAACCTCAAGCTAGCATGGGTACCAGTACATGGCTTGGGAAGTAAAATGGTCCGGCGATATATTGAATTCATCACCCGTCGAATGACGATTGGTCTATATATCTACGACACCTAAAGGGGTGTAAAAGGATCCTTTGCTTACTTTACTATATACCCAATTGTCCCCATGGCTGACAAGGGGTCCTTTACTTTTATTTTTAGATTCCCTCCTCCATAAAGGAAAGGCCAGACGAAAAGATATTTAGATTGCAACGAGTGTCATCAGTACTGCGACTCTTAACTGGTTGTTGAAGATGAGGAAGGAGCGCGTATGGGAATGTCCTGATTGCTGTGATGTTGGATCTGGACTCAACTCAATTCAATACGGTTTGTCCTCAGATGAAGCCTGTGGAGCCAGAATTATTTGTCCGTTCTGCATATGTTGTACGCTCTGGCAGCAAATGTCCGTCTGTAATTGTAGCAATTCTACAGTTACATTCATCGGTATCTCATATCTTTAGTTTATTGAACAAGTGGTTTTTCACACTGCAATGTCCAATGCGAAGTCTGAAGATGCTTCTTCTTCATCTCATCATGTTCCTCTTGTACCTTGCGGTGTCGAGGTGAAGTATAAGCAGCGGGAGAGTGACCGCTTATAGGCTTTATGTATCGATATTCCTATGGACTCTGTTATTCCCTGCGTCCATCGTTTACGTGGTCGGCCTCTCCCTCTGTTTCCCTCTGATCTGTACATCATTGCTTGTTGTGGTATACTGTTAGTTGGTAACCTACTTGCATGGCCAAACCATTTGACTTGCTGCTTTCTAATAAAATCTAGTGCAGCTGTAACCCCCACTTTGGTCCCGATTTCTTCATTTCTGATCTTATCTCTTCTTGATACATTGAGTATTCTTCTCAGGAATCTCATTTCTGTTGTTGTGATTTTTCTTTTCTCTTTTTCTGTCATTGTCCAGGTTTGGCATTGGTAACATAGAGTTGGTAGGAAGATTGTGTTGTAAAGTGCTTTCTTAGTAGTTATTGATACATGTTTGTTCTTTAGTATTGGTGCCATTTGTCCAATGAGTTGGTTTGCCTTATTGCATCTATTTTCGATCTCGTCTTCTGATTTGCCATTTGATGATATTATACTT
The DNA here is from genome assembly GCA_014155875.1 of Cepaea nemoralis. Classification (NCBI taxonomy): domain Eukaryota; kingdom Metazoa; phylum Mollusca; class Gastropoda; order Stylommatophora; family Helicidae; genus Cepaea; species Cepaea nemoralis. Next base: position 443,616 of record JACEFZ010011166.1, read on the forward strand.
CCTAGGTACTTGAAACTCTTTACTTGTTTCAAGGGATGTTCGTTTAGGTAAATCGTTGTTGCTTTTTCTTCTTTAGTTATAGTCAGTACCTCTGTTTTACTTGTGCTAATTTTCATGTTATGTTCCCTACACATTTCGTTTAGACTATTCATGTGGTCTTGTAATTCAGCTTCTGATTTTGCTATTAGTGCTTGGTCGTCCGCAAACAGGAGTTCTCTAATGGTTAGATTTGCAGATGGTTCTTCTTCTGTGTTCTCGTCATGCGGTGTTCTTGCGGTCTCTGTTTGGCTGGTTTCTTTACATATGTTGTCTATATATGTTATAAACAAGAGAGGGGACAGGACACAACCTTGTCGTACTCCGGATCTTATGGTGAAGGGTTCTGAGTGTCCTCCAGTTGCTCTCACTATGCATTCACTGTTGTTGTATAAGCTTCTACATAGGTTCATTAGATGTGTACTCACTCCATATTGTTTAAGGATTTCCCACAGCTTGTTTCTATCTACTCTATCAAATGCCTTTTCTTGGTCGACAAAGGCTAAGTAGAGTGTTTCATTGAATTCGATTGATTTTTCTATAAGTTGTCTAAGAGAAAAAATGGCATCTGTGCATCCTTTGTTTTTCCTAAATCCAAGTTGTGTTTCGCTTAGCTGGGGTTCTATAATAGTTCTTAATCTTTTTTCAAGAATTTTGCAAAATATTTTCCCAGTATGACTCAACAGTGAAATGCCTCTGTATTGTGTGCAGTCTCTTTTGCTGCCTTTGTTTTTCCAAATTGGGATAATTATGGCGTTTCCCCAGTCTCGTGGTGTCTGTTGTTCTGCCCAAACGTGGTTGAATAGTCTTTGTAGCCATGCTTTTCCTACTTCTCTTGCTGCTTTAATTGGTTCATTTGGTATTTCATCTTGTCCTGGTGATTTGTTCAATGGGGCTAATCTGACGGCTTCTATAATTTCTTCTTTCAGTATGTCTGGTTCTAGTTCTTCGGTGGCATCTGTGTCGGTTTCTTGAATTCCTGTGACATCTGATGGGATGTTGAGAAGTTGTTCGAAGTACTGTTTCCATCTTATTAGGATTTGCTTTTGTTCACTTATTGGTTCTCCATTTTCGTTGTTAATTATTTCATGTTGGGTCAAAGGGTTCTCCTCTGGTTCTCATTGCACTTATCTTTTTATAGAAGTTTCTAGTTGCCTCCTTGTAGTTTTTATTTAGAGTTTCTCCATACTCCTCCCAGTCTTTTTGTTTTTCTCTCTTTACTATTCTATTCACATGTCTTCTCGCTATTCTATATTCTATGTGATCGCATTCCTGTTTGCTCTTCGACCACTTTTTATATTTTTCCTTTTTGTCTTTTACAGCTTTCTTTACTTCTGCGTTCCACCAACTTGTTATTTTCTTTATCCGTGTTTTGCGTTTTTTCGTGGTTCCACATGTTATCTTTGCAGTATTTAAAATGCTTGATTTGAACATCTCCCATTCTTCTTCCACTGTCTTTCTTTCTATAGGTAATTTTACAAAGATTTCAGTTAGCTCTTTTTCATAATTTTCCCTCACTGCCTCGTCTTTGAGGTTATTAAAGTTTACTAATTCGCATTACATGTATTTTCCTGGTCTTTGCTTCCTTCTACTGATGATTCTTACTGTGGCAACGACTGCTTTGTGGTCTGTGTTTATACATAAGTTGGGCACTGCCCTTGCATCTAATATATTTCTCTTTCTGTTATTTCTTGTTAATATAAAATCAATTTGGCTTTTAGTATCTAGATCATTCCATTTATACCAGGTGTATATTTGTGAGTCTTTGTGTTTATAGAATGTATTTGTTATATAGAGGTCGTGTTGGCTGCATAGCTCTATCAGTCTACTTCCGTTATCATTTCTTTCATTATGTTGGTCTCCAAATGCTCCAAGATGTTTTTCTATGCCCGCTCTGTTATGTCCTAGTCTTGCATTGAAGTCTCCCATAACTATGATGTTGTCCTGCTTATCTATTTTATTTAGCACGTCATGGATGTCTTCGTAGAAGTCCTCGCATTCTTGCTCATTATTGTTTGTATTACATGGTGTGTATAGTTGTACATATGTTGTAATTGTTTGTTCTTTTATTCTCACTGTTATGATTCTTTCTGCTATATAATTTGTGTCTAGTATTCCTCTTGCTAGCCGTGGTTCAATAACTATTCTCACACCGTGTCTTGCCCTTTCTTGCTGTTCTACTCCAGAGTAGACAAACGTGTAACTGTGGTGGATCTCCTTGCATCCTTCCCCCTTTATTCTGGTGTCCGCTATTCCCATCAGTCCAATTTTCCTCTCATCCATTGTTTCTATAAGTTCTTCTTCTTTACTATTAAAGAACTTGAAGAAAACAAAAGAACTTGTTTAGAACACAAAATACTCGTTTGTTAAAATTTGCAGAAGCAATTATGATCTATCAACGCAAGCCACAATTGTGTAAACAGAAAGACATGTTAGTCAGCTTAAAATTACCGTGGTAGATAAGTGACATTACTGTGCGAAATTGTGTATATTTCAACTTGAAGGATTTATCTAGTTAATTTCACGTAAGTTGTGTGATTTCTGCAGTATGTACCTGACGAGATGCAGCGAAATATGCCAGGCAATACATCGTGCAATCTATTGTTTGTGTCTTCGTTATTCAAATTCACTACGGGAAAACATTGTTTTGAATATTACAAACCTTTTAAATTTCTTATATAGTCCATCGTGCACTGTTCTTAGGTCTGTTACTTCAGCAATCTGTCGTGAGAAAATACTATGCTACTGGGTATGATATTGCTGTTGATAAGATTTGCCTGTCTTGTAAAAATACATTAGATGTTGTTATTAGCTCATAGGTCTCACAACTGGTATGTATTAGAGTATTCACACGACTCAAAATAACGTCATAGACACACATATTCTAAATCAATACTCCAAACGGCACTAAATGAGTAAAAGATGTACCAAGTGAAGCACCATTGACAGATTACCAAGACTTAATTGCACCGGGGTGTATACCATATGCGCTTGGTCTTCTTCGACAAAACGGCCTGTAGAAAGCGAGCCACACAACACAGACTTCGTAGTTCCATCCACGACCCCTAGAGGTCTCGGAGATAAAAGAATGCACTGGTGAACCATAAAACGGAGTCTGAAACATAACCCACGACCTTGGTTAGTTAGTCTTTCCTCTTGAGCCTAAGGCGGCGCATAGGGCAGGAGTCCTGACTCTCCATGCTTGGCGGTTCGCTGCTACCTGTTGTAGATCTTGGATATTTACTTGGCCATTGAATGAGCCTTCTCTAATGATGGTTCTACGCAGGGTCTCTCTTGGTCTTCCCCGTTTTCTTTTCCCTACTGGTGACCATATGAGGGCTTGTCTTGTCCATTCTGAGTACATGGCCGATGTAGTTCCAACCGCGTCATCTTATGACATTGGATACTGTATCTTGCTTAGTCTCTTGTCTTATTTGCGTATTGGTTCTGAAGTCTGTCCAGTGGATGTTTAGAAGTCTTCTAAGACATTTGTTCTCAAAATTATCTAATTTTTTTGTCTAAAGCTACCGTTGATTTCCAACTTTCACATCCATACGTTAACACTGGAATCACACAAGAGTTGAAGATTTTAAGTTTTGTGTGTTTGCTGAGTGTCTTTGACTTCCAGATGTTTGACAGTTTATTGAAGGCACCAGATGCCAGTGCGATTCTAGATGATATTTCTGGTGTTGAGTCCCCTGTAGATGTCATTTTGCTTCCTAGGTATGTGAAGCTGTTCACTTTTTCAAGAATGTAGCTGTTCAATTTGGTGTCATCTGAACTGTTGGTAAGATACGACCTTGGTAGCACGAGAAAAACGGCTTACCCACTTGGCCACGAAGACACCCATTATATTAAAAACAGACAGAAGGACACAAACATGTAGAGAAGGGTGGGTGAAGTGGAAGTGTGTCAGATGGACGGGTGATCCATATTGTCATGAGTTGAAGTTTGAGCTCTGATCACATTGATGCGTGTACCAGGTCTGACGCCGAGAAGCACGCTTTGGCTGTGGCCAGGAGAGAAAGTGCACTCGAACATTCGGGTGTTGTTGTGGTACGAATGACTGTCTGTGGTAAACAACAGTTGTAATGGCTGGTATGATTACTGCCTATTATATTATTGAGTGGCATTCTGTTTGGACTCTTTCACTTCCTCCATCTATCATTCCAGAATCACAGAGTAAGACATTAATTGGAATAACATGACAAAACGCCGTATAGTTTCAGTTCTATTATGTCCTTGGAATCACATTTACAATTCATTTCATGGCCATATTCGCACTCTTACAATTCTAAAATATCATAATTATAAAACACTTAATAACTGACATATCTACAGCTATTCAACTCTCAAAAATTGGCATCCGTATAAACTGAGATGGCAACACATGACCACCCACGCTTATCGGCATGGCACATGATGGATGGATGGTACAAACTGCCCATTGCCACCACGATTCTTGACCGGTCCAACCTCGACCACGGACGCCCTCTAAGAGTGAAGCTTAGGAGAGCTTACATTTTAGGTCCTGACACACATATACAAATTTGACCGTGTAGAGACAAACATCCAAGTAGGTTACAATCTAACAGTATACCACAACAAGCAATGATGTACAGACCAGAGGGAAGCAGAAGAAGAGGCCGACCACGTAAACGATGAACGCAGGGAATAACAGAGTCCATAGGAATATCGATACATAAAGCCCATAAGCGGGCACTCTCTCGCTGTTTATACTTCACCTCGACACCGCAAGGTACAAGATGAACATGATGAAATGAGATGAGATGAGAGACACACATCTTATAGAGACTGGTGAATGGACTGTTCCTCTATGAAATTATAATACAAAGAACGCTATTATTTATAGATGTGATATAATAGCAACAATGCTAGCTGAGCAATAATCAAGCAATAATCTTCACAAAGAAACTGTCATAGCGGGAAAAGCTAAGACATTGATTTTTGCCTATAGCCCCAAGGTTGCCTCAGATGGGCAACTCCGAACTGACTATCACAAATTCCCACAGCCAATGCTTATTTAATACTTGATATGAAATATATTTCACGAAATAACATTGTAAGGGCTTTTTGTAATCCCACCTCCCACTGAGTTACAATATGATCCCATCACTGTGCTAGACATGATTGACTCTGTCAAGCCGACCTTGCATTACGTCGGGTTATGGCTAGTTGTTACTGTAACGCGTTTTATTGCAGCCAGTTTAACTCTCTATGATACACATAACAATTAGTGTTAAAGTAAGCTTCTTTTTCATTCTTCTTCGCCTGTGTCATTATCTTTTGAACATCTCCTTGGTCCTCTCCCTATTCAACTTCAACTTCAACTGTCTCTAGGACTTCGTCATTATTTTCATTAGCGTCGTCGTCCTCGTCCTTCTTTTCCCTGTTCCTTCTCTTCTTCTTCTTCTTCTTCTTCTTCTTCTTCTTCTTCTTCTTCTTCTTCTTCTTCTTCTTCTGCTTCTTCTTCTTCTTCTTCTTCTTCTTCTTCTTCTTCTTCTTCTTCTTCCGCCCGTCCAACCGTCCGCCCGCCCGCCAGCCCTTCTTTCTTTCTTTCTTTCTTTCTTTCTTTCTTTCTTTCTTTCTTTCTTTCTTCTTTCTTTCTTTCTTTTCTTTCTTTCTTTCTTTCTTTCTTTCTTCTTCTTTCTTTCTTTCTTTCTTTCTTTCTTTCTTTCTTTCTTTCTTTCCCATGTGCCTTGATGTTGATCCATCAACTAAACTATACTAAACTAAGGCTCAGGTTAACAGCGGCAATACACAGGTTAGACAGTATTCAAGACCTATGGCTAGTACAGTCGCCACGAACTGTGGGGGTGTTTGGGTTTTGTTTTTTCCCTCGGCAGAAAAGAATCCTTCCTTATCGAGGATTCGAACCCGCTTCCCCCAAAGTAGAACCCAGCATTCGTAATCCCTAACGAACAAACAGTTGAGCTTCTGAGTGTAAATGTTCCATAATAGTCCTTAGAATATCATGAGACCTAGAGGAAGAAAATTAATGACATTTTATTAAGACGGAAGAAAATCTGGCTCATTAATACCATCTCTTGGAAACTGAAATACTTTGCACACGTGAAACGTTATGAATTCGCAGTGGTGGAAGACGTTGTTGCTAGAAGAAGATGCAGAGATCGACTAGCACGAAGATGGATAGAGGACATAGTAGATATTTTGGGTGGCATAAAGGTGTATGAGGCAAAAGAAAGGGTTAGATATCTACTAGCACAAAGATGGATACATGACATAGCAGATATGTTGGGTGGCATAAGGGTGTATGAGGCAAAGAGAAAGGGCAAGAGGTCGAAACACTTATATGCTTCGACACCCATGACAAACACTGTCTAATGAGAGTCTTCAATCTGTTTCACACTATGAATTTCCTCTGTTGTTTAACTGATTGTTAATCAGATAATTCTAACCCTATTGTCACTGTTACTGGGGAAATCTTAATGGATCTAGTGTCACTGGTTTTAAAGATTCCCCATATTAACACCACACTCTGACTGTTCACGGTATCCGTATAAATTTTGTATGAATGTTCCTGGTATCAGTAGTGTATATCTACAATGTTCTGACTGTTCAGTGATACAACTATCACTTGCTAAACATAAATCTTATCAGCATGTCCTGCTCAGCAGAAGCCAGGTTCCCGCAAACCAACTTGGGTATAAGCCCAATGTAGCGGCCTCTCAGAAACTTCTGTCTTCAAATTCTGAGCCATCATCTTCTAAAATGTGTTAGCTTCACTGCTGAAAATCATAGCACACATACGTGGACCTGTAAATGGAACCTGTAGAATAGAGAATACTATGGTGAGGGCAACTCAGTCCTGGCCGGAATTAGGTGAGTGTAGGCCAATAGCAGCACTCAGATATATAACAGAGATCCGATCTCTGTCATACGGCCAAATAACTCATCATATGATCTGAGACATGGCAACACCAGGAAATAATAAAGGAACGGTTAGAAACCCAGCAGATGCCCTACTGGAAGATCCTACCATTTCACATTCCTCTCCTCCCTCTCAGCCATCCTTAATCTCTATAATTATTACTCCACTACATTGTCCTCAACTCCCTGAGTAAAATGATATATCACACAAGCTAGTTGAAGCCACACAATAGAATACTAGTGCCGACGCTCCTATGATACTTACTAGCACCGCACTTATAGAACATTCTATCACTAATAATAATACATTATATCACCACACCTATAATACATTATATCACCGCACCTATAATACATTATATCACCGCACAGTACTGTACTCTATTCCTAATCATACTCTAAGTTAGAAATGATTAATAGCCTACCATATGCCTATTCCGGTTGCTAATCGAAACAAGGCAATCACAGTCTGGATCTATGTCCGCCGATAACAATCAACAATTTGACACCCTAGTTTCTTTCATTGCATAACTCGGAAAATTGCACCGATCTTTCCCACTTCAGAAATCTTGATCGACTCACGCAACTTGTTTACTTCAACGGCCTTTATATCGGCTTGAGTGACGTCACCAACAAGTCTAGACGCCAGTCAGTCCAAAGTCTGGTTTTGTCCTCCTGTTCTAGACTAACTGGAGTCAATCCGCCGTCAAATTCACTTTCATCTGGGGAATTCTTTGTCTCATACAACAAAGATCCTGGCTGTTTGTGAGCCAGAGACCATCTCCCCACATCACAGACTCCATCCGACTTCTAGTCAGACATTCCGTCTATCAGTTCAAAGGTCATCTCCCGCCTTGCAGACAGATGACGCCGTTGTTCGTCTCGAGCAACAATTTGTTAACAAAATGCCGACCGGTGTAGACGTTGTAACGCGACGTATTTGTTTCTCGAACAATCCACATCATACAGAAATGCCGACCAGGGGTAGACATTTTGACGCGACGTATCTTGTTTCTCAGTTAGAAATGCCGATCGTGTGTAGCCAGTTTTAACGACGTATTTTTCTCAGTCTGTACAACATCAAAGGGTCGGTTGTTTTTGCAGACTAATGTCGGGTCTTGTTTGTCATCGATCGCAACTAACAAGTTTATTTTGCGACATAGGCCCCCCTCCTAAGAGAGTAGCCCGCAACAACTCTTTCTTCTTGGAGGTTCGATCCAGATGATCTATTCCTCTTCTTCAGGAGCTGGATGTCTTGACAAGAAGTCCGCTCCAACATTTTCGGTATTTCCTCCTCCAGGGCCTTGTCTTTAGAGAATGGCACTGGGTAAACCTTTTGGCGAACAGGCTCTTGGGTGGTCAAAGTCATCTCGAACTCCACCAACCTCGTTCGTCCTGGTTTATCAGTCAGTATCTCCTTATGAGACTTGAGAACCTGGGTTATCTTTTCCCTCTCCTGGGAAGTCAGATCAGGGTTCACCTGTACATCCTTGTAGGTTTCCTGGTGTACCAGGGGATATTCCCTGCCCTCGTTGGTTCTCACTTCTGTCTCCACTGCAAGTGCCATTGCCATGAGGTGAGCTTCTTGTTCTCCGGGTCTCTCTTCGTATTTCCGAAAGAGATTGATATGGAAAATTTTCGACTTTCTCCGGATCCGGATCTGATAGTTGGTACTGGATATCACCATTTCCACGGGAAATGGTCCTTGCCAACCTATCTCCAGTTTGTTGTTTCCCGTTGGGAGTAGCAACAATACTTTGTCTCCCACCTCTAGAGATCTGTCTTTAGACCTACGGTTGTAGTAAGCCGCATGTCTTTTTCTGGCCTTTTTCAAGTTTTGATTTGCCAGAGTCCATCCCTTGTGAAGTTTTTCTTTCAGTTCCTCCACATATTTGTAAGAAGAGATCACTTCTTCTGACGTCCCCTCTTCAGTCCAACTCCTCAACATGGCTTCCAACAGTCCTTTGATTGGACGACCAAACAGCAACGTAGCGGGTGGTAGTCCTGTTGAGCCATGAGGAAATTCCCGATAGGCAAAGAGTGCTGATGGGATATATTCATCCCACCTATCAGGTTTTTCCGGCGCCAGTTTCCTGAGCATTGTCATCAACGTGCCGTTGAAACGCTCTACTTGTCCATTGGCTTGAGGGTGGTAAGGGCTGGTATGGATATGGTTAGAGTGGAACACCCTAAATACCTCCTCCATAAGTTTTCCACAAAACTGGGACCTATTGTCCGTCAGTATTTGATCAGGAAAGCCCAATCTGGTAAAGGCCTACATCAGTGCGTCTGCCACTCCTTTCGAGTCAATCGTGGTCAACGGTATGGCTTCACCACACATTGTACAGCAATCTACCATGGTGAGTATGTACATGTTCCTCTTCCTAGTCCTAGGAAGTGGACCCACAATATCGATGGCCACCCTCTCGAAAGGAGAGTTCATGATGGGCATTTCACCCAAAACCACCGGCGCTGTCCAGTGTTTTGGTGCCACCCTCTGGCACTCGGGGCATGACTTCACATACCGACGAACATCATCTGTCATTCCCGGCCAATAGTAATGGCAGGAAATTCGCTGCATCGTGGCGGCAATACCCACATGCCTACTGAATGAGATGGTATGCCCCATATGAAGAATCTGGGAACGGTGGGCCTTCGGGACCACCAGTTGACCATATAGGTTGTCTCCCCTTCCGGCTCTCCTGTAGAGTATCCTATTCTTCATATAGTACAGCCCCCGTTTGGGTGGATCAGCACTTTTCTGCAGCTTTTTGTAGCAAGGACGTAGAGTAGCATCCTCACTCTGGGCAGTTCGCAACTCCCCTGGCATTGGGTTAGTCACATTTGCTTCTGCCTCATCCGTTCTCGTCTGAGAGCGAGTCTGTATTGCTCCCATATGGATTGGCTCCCTGGGCATTCATAGAAAGACATACCGGCAACCGAGGATTACGGGAAAAATGGGATCGGTCAACACCGCGGCCTTGATGGTGCCGGTGACATATCTTGACCGAATCTCCACTCTGGCAATGGGCAGTTTCATGGCTACAGCACTCCTCTGTGCAGGCTGTATCTCCATGGTCTCACCTGTGAATTGTTCTGGATGTACCAGATCCGGAGAAATCACGGCCTTCCCGTCCAGTCCTGTGTCGTATAAACACTTCACTTGACGACCGTTAACCTCTACCAATTCCACTGCAGGTGGTTTTTTTCTGGTCTGGAGTCTCTCCCTCGGCGTCGACCTGTTCGGTGGGCTCCACCTTTGGTTTCCCGGGACACACGACGAATTGAGTGTCTCCTGACTTTCCCATGCAGTCAATAGCATTGTGCGTATTCGACCTGCAGTGGTTGCACCATTTCCCTGTCCTAGATTTTCTTGTGGCGGACTTTATTGAGCTTTCCTGCTGGTGAGCTTCCTTGTCGACCTTGGCATTGTCAGTGTTCACCTCCCTTGAAGTCACTTGACATGCCGCGAAGTGAGGGTTCTTAGCCTTCGATTTGCATTCCCTCGTATTGTGAGAGGGCGACTTACAAATCGAACACCACTTCTCCGACCATGGTCGTTTTCGTGTAGAGATCGAAGTGCTCTTGCTTTCCCCCTTCGTCTTCTCCAAATTCTCCTCTGAAGTTTTGACATATGGTTCCACCTTCTTAATTCCTGTGCTCTTGACTTTCTTCAGGTTATGTTTTTCCTGACATTTGGTGTTGGTAGAAAGGTTTTCTGCTGCCTCACCATGGACCTCGACGAACCGTTCTGCCAATTTCGTCACCATGTCGATTCGTTCCGCCCCTTGTTCTCCCAAGAATGTCCTGAGAGGTTTCGACAATTGCTTCCGCATCTGGTCGACTACCATGAGTTCTTCCAGACTCTCATGGTCATGCGTGAACCCAGCCACATCCATCCACTTATGGAGATAGGCGTTCAGACGCATACTATATGCGGCGAACAACTCCCCCGGTTCTCGTTTCGCTCCTCGAAATTTTTTCCGGTAGGTATGTGACGTAACTTCGAATCGTTTCAGCAGAGCCGTTTTCAACTCGTCATAATTATTCTCATGTCCTGGTGGCAGGCGAGAATAAACCTCGTAACCGGTCCCGCGTAATCCCTGGGATAGCTTGAGATTCCATTTGTCACGCTCCAGACCCATAGCGACCGACATAGCCTCAAAGCGTTGTAGGTACTAGTCAATCTTCTCCTTGTCCTCCTCGTAGATCGCTAGAGGGAACTTCATAGCCTGGTAGCTATGTCCTCCTACTGGTGTTGAGCCAGGGAGAGAGGAACCTCCCACTGCTCCCTCAGTTTCCCCACTAGATTGCCTCTTGAGCTCGAGTTCTCGCATCCGGTACTCGTGCTCCCTTTTCTGAGCTTCTTGTTTAGCTTCCAGTTTCTTAGCTGCTTGCTCAGCTTCAAATTGCCTAGCAGCTTGTTCTGCTTCCAATTTCTTAGCTGCTTGCTCTAACTCTATCCTTCTCAATTCCAACTCGGCCTTTCGATCTTCCCTTTCTGCTTGACGATACTCTCTCTCCACCTCCTGCATGTAATCTGTTAGTGCAGAACCCGACAATCCCATTTCTTCCCCCTTTGCCCTTAGTTCTGCCGTAGTCAGTTTAGGAGTGGCCATTTTTCAGAGAGGTAACTCAGCAGATAGAGTAAAGATTATCTCTAAACAAATATATAGATAATGACCAAATACAATTAATCTATATATTTTATAACACTCCACACAACACAACACAATCACTCAGTGACAAGAGTAGAATCAGGACCACACACCTATGCAGCCGTGTGAAGTGTGAACAGGTAAGATAAGTCCTAACCCCTATCCACATTCACTCTTGCTGGATTCTCACTAATAAGATATCTCCATCCTCTAACTAAAGATCCCGTGTCAAAAGATCCCGTTTTAAAAGACCCCGCTTATGAAAGATCCTGTTGTCTAAAGATCCCGTTTACGAAAGATCCCGCTGTCCAACGATCACGTTTACGAGCCCCCAATAAATGTCGTGTGGGTAAAGAATGAATGTCGTAGTAGTTATTTGTTCTTCTTTACCACTTTAGTGTCGTCCCTGGAGTAAGGGGAATCAACACCCACATTTGTTTTAATTCAATATCTCTATCCTGGAGATATCCAGCAGACTCCGTCCACAACACTCCCTCAATCTGAAGACACCTTCTTCTCACTCTTGCTCACTCCTAGATCATGCCCCTTCTCATTCTTCCCCAACATAACATACGTGACAACTCTAGCTACAACAAATAAAAACAAGAAATTTATTAAAGCAAAGAGTATATGTAGGAGAAGTGTGTGTGTGTGTGTGTGTGTGTGTGTGTGTGTGTGTGTGTATGTGTGTGTGTAAGGTGTAGAATGTGTGACGTGTACTCTAAAGCGTCTATAGACTCAGATCAGTGTTCAGGAGTATAGTCATTCTCGTCACTGTGCTGAGAACACACTAGCACCATTTATTCCAGACAAGCAACCTCACCAATGTGATGCTCCTCCGGTCACGTGAAGACTTCCTCCGTTGTCTCTCTAGCCACTAGGATGCTTGGACACCCATGACAAACACTGTCTAATGAGAGTCTTCAATCTGTTTCACACTATGAATTTCCTCTGTTGTTTAACTGATTGTTAATCAGAAAATTCTAACCCTATTGTCACTGTTACTGTGGAAATCTTAATGGATCTAGTGTCACTGGTTTTAAAGATTCCCCATATTAACACCACACTCTGATTGTTCTAGGTATCCGTATAAATTTTGTATAAATGTTCCTGGTATCAGTAGTGTATATCTACAATGTTCTGACTGTTCAGTGATACAACTATCACTTGCTAAACATAAATCTCATCAGCATGTCCTGCTCAGCAGAAGCCAGGTTCCCGCAAACCAACTTGGGTATAAGCCCAATGTAGCGGCCTCTCAGAAACTTCTGTCTTCAAATTCTGAGCCATCATCTTCTAAAATGTGTTAGCTTCACTGCTGAAAATCATAGCACACATACGTGGACCTGTAAATGGAACCTGTAGAATAGAGAATACTATGGTGAGGGGAACTCAGTCCTGGCCGGAATTAGGTGAGTGTAGGCCAATAGCAGCACTCAGATCTATAACAGAGATCCGATCTCTGTCATACGGCCAAATAACTCATCATATGATCTGAGACATGGCAACACCAGGAAAGAATAAAGGAACGGGTAGAAACCCAGCAGATGCCCTACTGGAAGATCCTACCATTTCGCATTCCTCTCCTCCGTCTCAACCATCCTTAATCTCTCTAATTAATACTCCACTACATTGTCCTCAACTCCCTGAGTAAAATGATATATCACACAAGCTAGTTGAAGCCACACAATAGAATACTAGTGCTGACGCTCCTATGATACTTTCTAGCACCGCACTTATAGAACATTCTATCACTAATCATAATACATTATATCACCACACCTATAATACATTATATCACCGCACCTATAATACATTATATCACCGCACAGTACTGTACTCTATTCCTAATCATACTCTAAGTTAGATATGATTAATAGCCTACCATATGCCTATTCCGGTTGCTAATCGAAACTAGGCAATCACAGACTGGATCTATGTCCGCCGATAACAATCAACAATTTGACACCCTAGTTTCTTTCATTGCACAACTCGGAAAACTGCACCGATCTTTCCCACTTCAGAAATCTTGATCGACTCACGCAACTTGTTTACTTCAACGGCCTTTATATCGGCTTGAGTGACGTCACCAACAAGTCTAGACGCCAATAAGTCCAGAGTCTGGTTTTGTCCTCCTGTTCTAGACTAACTGGAGTCAATCCGCCGTCAAATTCACTGTCATCTGGGGAATTCTTTGTCTCATACAACAAAGATCCTGGCTGTTTGTGAGCCAGAGACCATCTCCCCACATCACAGACTCCATCCGACTTCTAGTCAGACATTCCGTCTATTAATTCAAAAGTCGTCTCCCGCCTTGCAGACAGATGACGCCGTAGTTCGTCTCGAGCAACAATTTGTTAACAAAATGCCAACCGGTGTAGACATTGTAACGCGACGTATTTGTTTCTCGAACAATCCACATCATACAGAAATGCCGACCAGGGGTAGACATTTTGACGCGACGTATCTTGTTTCTCAGTTAGAAATGCCGATCGTGTGTAGCCAGTTTTAACGACGTATTTTTCTCAGTCTGTACAACATCAAAGGGTCGGTTGTTTTTGCAGACTAATGTCGGGTCTTGTTTGTCATCGATCGCAACTAACAAGTTTATTTTGCGACAGGTACTCTGATCTGTGAATTCACAGAGTAATCAATCATGTGCCGTTCCTATATGTACTCTCTTGTGATCAGCTGATTTCAAACTCTTGATATTATTTTCCCACTTGTATTTTATATATATATATATATATATATATATATATATATATATATATATATATATATATATATATATATATATATATATATATATATATATATATATATATATATATATATATATATATATATATATATATATACTAGATGACCCGGCCCGGCTTCGCCCAATCCCTGGCGGGGATCTATCTATCTATCTATCTATCTATCTCTGTCTGTCTGTCTGTCTGTCTGTCTTTCTGTCTTTCTGCTTGTCTGATTCATATAATTAATCATATAAGCTCCCGTCCCCGTTCCCGACTGTCTGTCTGTCTGTCTGTCTGTCTGACCCGGCCTGGCCCGACTTCGCCCAGGCCCTGGTGGGGAGCATCACATTTAATTGGTATAAGTAGTCATTTAAGCTTCCGTTCCCGTCTGTCTGTCTGTCTGTCTGTCTGTCTGTATGTCTGTCTGTCTTTCTGACCCGGCCCGGCTTCGCCCAGCCTCTGGTGGGGAGCATCTCATTTAATTCATATAAGTTGTCATATAAGCTCCCGTTCACGACTATCTGTCTATCTGTCTTTCTGTCTGTCTGTCTGTCTGTCTGTCTGTCTGTCTGTCTGTCTATCTGACCCGGCGCGGCTTCGCTCAGCTCCTGGCGGGGAGCGTCTCATTAAATTCATATAACAAAACAAAATTAACTTCAGAATGTCCTTCCACATACCATCCATTATTTTTAATGAAAACATTTTTAATCACTTACATGACTGTAGATAACTTCTTTAAACATAAAAAGATGAGTTAGAAATTTTCACTATTTAAATAGATGCATTATTTTTATGAAAAATTTGAAAATGTCTTAAAGATTATATCATTATTTTGAATAACTCATATGCCTGTAAATAAATGTAGACAAAGAGTATTATAAATCTTTGAAAACAATGCAACAATCTATATATAAAATATATATCAATGCTATTAAAAGTTATGCCCCTTGAAATAACCTTTCTTAAGTTAGGCCCCCTCGCTATATATAAATTATAATGTAAATTTAAATATTAAATTTTAGTAAGTAAATAGCTGATTGTACACTAACAAACTATGACAGTTGCCTGACGGGAATAAAAGAATACATGTAGAAAATTTCATCTCAATCGGATGGACCGTTATCGAACGCATCAAATACCCGGGAAGGTTAACCCGGTCAACAAATGCCCGCAGAAGTCGGATGTGTCGGCCTAACGGCGCAAGAACGCAGCTCTGCTGTAAACAGGCACAACGCAATCACATCCGAAAAAAAACTCCGGATGAACGAAGAAGAAGAAGAAGAACGCATCAAATACATCCCTACACACATATATACATCGTCTTTTATATATATATATATATATATATATATATATATATATATATTATATATATATATATATATATATATATATATATATATAATTTTATGGGGGGTCCGGGGTGGCAGGCATCGGTAGTACCTTTGGTAAGGATAACTGTCACGCTCTTTTCAGGGCACATCTCCCACTGGTCCAAGCCTGACATCCAGCTCACGCCTGTGGCTCCAAGTAGCTGTCAGCATGCGACAGCAGCCACGCCCCGCCCCCCTCTTCCCCCGGGCAAATGCTGTGACAGGCTGGCTAAACCAGGTGTGGGTAGCCGATTTGGTGTCAAACCAATCGGTGAACTAGAGTATGCCTATCCAGCATGTGAAGACATGACTCGGCAGACTGCGCGGGAGAAACAATTGTTGATTTAACGGGCAAGACGGCGTTTACCTGCAAAGCGTTGTGGAACGTAATGATCACGGCAAGGCACATAGAGCAAGCTGGTCATCCACTGCACCTGTATTTGTCTACAATCGCCTTGACTTGTCTTGCCACTGGAATCGGATGAACTCATGCGAAAGAGTGAGGTCGGCGAATTGCGCATCTCTTCCTCACTTCAATCCAATTCATCGCGTAAGTCATTCTTCATCCAACGTCATATATCATCTTCAAGCCCTGTGGCGATGGGCGAGTGGCGAAGCGGCAGGCATGGGTACTCTGGCAGCCGTAGATCGCAGACCTGCACACAGACGGCCCAGGCTATATGGTCGTCGTCTACTGACCGGAGCAGCATTGGATTCGGCAGCCCCTTGAGCGACTGAACAGCTCTCTATAGGAAAGCACTGACTCTCCTCCGTAGCATAAGGAAGGGGCTAGAAACGATGCCCTAAATATTGTCTGCTCCATCATTACCTAACCAACTAACCGCGGTTGGTGGGTACCCTATACTGCGGTCGACATACAAACAAAGTAAAAACAGGTAAAGCTGAAAGAGCAAACATATTTCCTTGACAGTCGGAACTAGGAATGTACGCACCCTACTTGATAGAGACGGCGCGTCGGCCCCAGAGAGACGAACAGTACTGATTAGGAGAGAGCTAGGCAGGCACAACATCGACATAGCAGCCTTGAGCGAGACACAACTTGCAGAAGAAGGCCAAAATCTGTAAAGTAGGCGCCGGCTATACATTCGTCTGGAGTGGAAGGAAAGGCGAGGAAAGACTCAAATCTGGTGTGGGATTTGCCATTAAGTCGGCACTGGTTGGCTAACTAGCTGAATTTCAGAAGGCTATAAATGACAGGCTTATGACCATTAAGTTACTCCTGGTGAAAGGAAAGAAGCATGCAACCATCTTGAGTGTCTACGCACCAACCATGACAAATGAAGATGACGCCAAAAACAAGTTCTATGAGGATGTGCTCAACGTAATAACATCTGTTCCCAAAGGAGACAAACTTATACTCCTTGGGGACTTCAATGCCAGAGTAGGCAAGGACACCGCCTCTTGGAGTGGCATCATTGGAAAGTACGGAGTCGGAAATTGTAACAGCAATGGTCTCCTTCTCCTCCAGACCTGCGCCAAACACGATCTCCTGATCACCAACACAACTTTCCGTCTTCCCACGAGAAATGGGACATCCTGAATGCACCCTCGATCGAAACACTGGCACCTCTCTGACTATGACATCGTCAGGACGAGTGACAGACCAGACATTCGGGTGACAAAATCCATGTGTGGGGCCGAATGTTGGACAGGCCGTCGTCTCTTTATCTGGAAAATAAACATACATATCAAACCGCCACGGCGTCCTCAAAGGGTAAAAATAAAACTAAATGTCACCAGCCTAAACAGCAAAAAAAAAAAAAATATGCAGATGTCGTTTGGAAATATGCTGGAAGACCGCCTCAAGCCCAATGCTGCCGCTAAACAGGATGCCGAAATAGAGTGGAGAGCCCTAAGGGAATAATTTACACCACTGCTATGGACATCCTGGGTCCAGCGCCTCCCCCACCCCCCCCCCCCTCCCCCCGAAAGCATGAAGACTGGTTTGATGAAAATTCAGAAGACATCAACCAATTGCTGGCCGAGAAACATTTTCTCCTCAAGGCATATTTGAATGACCCAAAGTCAAGATAAAAAAAAGAAGCCTTCAATAACATTCAGAGAGTAGTGCATCAGAAACTTCGGCACATGCGGGACTCCTGGCTGAGCAACAAAGCTGATGAAATTCAAGGCATTTCTGACAGACATGATATGAAAAACTTCTACAACACTTGAAAGCAATCAATGGTCCTACATAACCAGGCATAGTTCCCCTCCTCAGTGCAGATGGGGAAACATTGGTCACCGATAAGAAAGAAATCCTACAACGCTGGGCAGAGCATTTCAGCAACAACTGAAATGCAACTTCCTTCTTCGATTATGAAACCATCAACTGCCTTCCTCAAGTTCCCACTAATGATACACTTGATGACCTGCCAACCATAGTGGAAGTAAAAAGCCATCCAGCAACTTTCCAGCGTTAAGGCGCCTGATCTATATACCAGCAGAGATATACAAGGCAGGTGGGCCGGTCCTAACAGAGCAGCTTCACCATGTCTTTACAAAAATATGGGTGAACGAGACCATGCCACAGGATTTCAAGGACACGTCAATAGTCCACCTTTACAAACGTAAAGGAAATCGCCAATCCTGTGACAACCACCGATGTATCTCCTTGCTCTCAATTGCAGACTTCTCCTCAATCGCCTCACGGCCCATCTCGATCAAGGTCTTCTTCCTGAGAGTCAATGTGGCTTCAGAAAAGAACGAGGAACTGTTGATATGAATTTTGCTGCAAGGCAGCTGCAAGATAAATGTCAGGAACAAAACTCCGAGATTCTCCCCTTTCATTGACCTTACCAAGGCTTCTGATACAGTCAGCAGAGAAGGACTGTTGAAGATTAATGCGTAATATGGCTGTTCACGAAAGTTTGTCCAAATAGTGCGGCTATTTCACGATGGTATGCCGGCAAGAGTACAGAAAAAGGGTGAACTATCTGAGCCCTTTTCCTGTCACCAATGGAGTGAAGCAGGGATATGTCCTGGCACCAACTCTGTTCAGCCTCATGTTGTCAGTTATGCCTTCGAGAACAACGACTTTGGAATAGACATCAACTACTGTATTGTTGGAAAGTTGTTCAATCTCAGAAGGCTGATATCTAAAACCAAAACTCACAGCGACACCGTCAGAGAGCTGCTGTTTGCTGATGATTGCGCTCTATTTGCCAACTCAGAGGCAGACATGCAACACTATGTTTCAGCTTTCTCATATGCCTGTGCCAACATTGGGCTCATTGTCAACTTGGAGAAGACTGTGGTTATATACCAGGCAGCTCCTGTGAATAATCAAACCTTGCCGAATATCAAGGTGAATGGTCATAGACTAAGTGTTGTAGACAAATTCACATATCTTGGCAGCACTATGTCACAAGCGACCACAATTGATGACGAAGTGAATGCAAGAATCTCCAAGGCTAGCGCGGCCTTTGGCAGACGGTACAAGAATTTATAGGACAGACATTGAATAAGCCTGCAAACAAAGCTAAAAGTCTACTAAGCTGTTGTATTGCCAACACTGCTATATGTTAGTGAAACCTGGACTGTTTATCATCTACACGTTAGGAAATTGGACAGATTCCACACAAGTCTGTCTTAGGGAGCTATTGAAGATTAAATGGCAAGACAAGATCCCAGATACTGAAGTTCTAGAAAGAGCGTCCATGCCCAGTGTCCCCACTCTACTAATGAATAATCAGATTCGCTGGGCTGGTCACTTAACTCGCATGCCATATCATAGGCTCCCTAAACGAAATAGTTTTTACGGCGAGCTGCGTTGTGGTAAACGCTCCCATGACGGCCAGGGAAAACGCTTTAAAGACACTTTGAAAATCTCACTGGAAGCTTTTGGAATTCATCTTGACACCTGGAAGACTGCTGCCAAAAACCGAAATTCGTGGCGTGCATCATTACGCAAGGGTGCAGTCATATGTGAGGCAACCAGGACTGAAAGCGCTGTGAAGAAAAGGCAGGACAGAAAAACCACTGCAGGAAAGCCTCCTCCTGGATCGTCAAGCATTCTTAGCCCACATTGTCAAAGAAAATTGAGTCAAAATAGGCCTTATCAGCCATCTTAGAACTCACTGCTCCAGTTTCAATTCCACTGGATGAAATGAATGATCATCATCATTCTTGATGGACAAACAGCATTGCTTTATACCTCTTGCTATCGTGTCTTCAACTTTTCTCTTTTGTATGGTTTGTATTAAAATGCTATGTCCTTTAATGTTACCGGAATATTTAAATATTTCTCATTTTTTTTCCCCAGTGCAGTCACTTATTTTCTTTTCATGTGTCCGCCTCTTTAGAAGCTTTATACATTATTTTTTTGTTTTGGTCATAGTGAAATACGATGTATTCTTACGCACGAGGACAAGTTAATAAGTAAGTCACAAATGGCTGTAGAAAAATAACTAAAAATGATAACAACTTGAAACCAGTTTGTTTTTATACATACATTGCCCCTTTATTTCTCAACATAATTTCCACCAACATTGATGCACTTATCACATCGTTTTATTAGTCCTCCCAAACTGGTTGCTTAGAACTGCTTGCTTTGTTTTCATTTACCTGCCATTCCACCGAACTGTGTGACTTACTTATTGACTTACCCTCGTAACGTTCTCTACCTAGCTATGCACCGCTTAACGGTATAAACATTTGTCAGCATAAACACTGAAAACCCACCTTGACGGGAGACATTTCGCGAATGACGCCGAAGTTGAATGTGAAGTGAAAACGTGGTTTAGAAAACAGAGCACGCAGTTCTATGCAGCACGTTTGGGAGGACTGACAAAACGATGGAATAAGTGCATCAGTGTGGTGGAAATTATGTTGAGAAATAAAGGGACAATGTATGTATAAAAATAAGCAGGTTTCATGTTGTTATCATGTTTAGTTATTTTTTTACAGACATTTGTGACTTACTTATTAACTTACCCTCGTATAATTACATCTCGAGGGCCTCGGTTCTTATGTATGGATGTTGTGGTATACCGGCCTTTGAAATATGAAGCCCAGTAACTCAACAACTGACATCAGCCTACCTCTAGGTCCCCTATGGAAACAAAAAAGAAAAGAAAAATAAGCATGGTGAAGGCACGCCTTAGTCACTACCTGAACCTTCAATCGCCATTTCTTAAGAAAATTAGGTGTGCATGCGCGAGAAAATAGTGTAAAGTTCCGTAATGAAAGCTTTGTTTCTTGTCCATTTCTTAAAAATAAATGCAACGGAAATTCCCATTGACGGTCTGTAATAGTGAATGTCCACAGTTTACAGATACATAAATGTGTAGTTACGGGAATTCCAGATAATCATCATCAACCAGTGAGTGGCTCGTCCTAATCAGAGCTTAGCCAACAAAACAGTCTTTCCTAATGTGTATATTAACAATATATAATATAATATATCATTACCCAACAGCCCTGCTTATGTTGCTGTTTCATGTAAATAATCTAGCACATTTTGAATACTATCTGAGGAGAACAAGCAGGTAGGTCATCATGCCCGAGGGTATCCCGTAATCTAGCGGGAGGGAAGCCGGTGTCTTTCTTCTTCTCCTTTATCCACTCTATCTCACCGACCAGAAACAAGATCATGTTGAATAAGTCTCTTTCATGTTTACTTTGAAAGAAACGCTTCTACGAATTATGCTACGGATCATTAATATTTTGTAGAAATATGGATAGGCAAGAATATACTTCAGCTGGCATTCAGAACGGGACAAAATGTAAATCTAGATGATGTACACCCCAGGGCGGCCAGCACTGTTGGTATGTCAACATCATGAGAATGTCTCTCCCACGATCATATTTTAGACGCGCTTGAACTAGCAACAACGACATGCAACAAAAATCGAATCCAGCGCTTTGTATACAACTAGACGATTCAGACGTACATTAGCGAGGTTGATATAGAACTGCTCTATAATTTCATGAGCAGTGTCGGACAAGGTGTCGACTGCTGGGCTCGCCGCTTGCTAAGTAAGCTAAAGCCTGTCCACCTATACCTCCGCGAATTCAGATCCACAAAATGTCACGTCATAGGACGTTTTCAAGCGTTTCTGACGGGAAGTGATTATCACGACAGATACTGTTGTTGAAGTTTTGGTTGGTTCGTTTCTGATTCGGTGGTTATACATTTTAAGCAGTCACTGTATAACCAGCTGTGACTAGCACAGGAACAGAGCATAATAGGGACGACCCGTTACTGTGAAGTAGGAACCGTGACTAATTAACTACCTAACTAACATAGTCGCGGTTTACACAAGTGTATCAAAGCAGCCTCAGCAAACTTCAGCACGCGTATGTTCTGTATGCAGTACACCACGTGGCGTCAGTTGTCTTTGTCAGTCCCTTGCTCGTATTTCAGTAGATGGCATGCGATGGCCGATGTAGGCTGTTTTCCATTAGTTGGTTTGAATAATTTGCTAAAGCATTCTTGTATTTATTTATCTACCCACTTGAACTTGTTCTGCCACTCTATTTCCCAGTTGTATTTTTGTCTTGCGGATGCTGGTGGTCTGGTACCTGTATTGCATTTGGCAAATGCAGTTTGATTTAACGTACGAGGAACACATAAATAAAACATATAGACATCCCACAAGTTCTGGATATTTAAAAAACTGGCACATAAACGTCATCGTTAATTGTTATTATCGTCATCATATGCACTTCCAACAGGTGTAGGTGTCCATGCATCTCAGCAGATCTCTGCCCCTGGTATTGGTAATAAATTCTATGGATCTCTATTTCCATTCCTTACTACCGTCCCAGTTAGTTGCGCGTCATTTCCTTCCATCTGCCCTTGATTATTCTACCTCTGCTCTTTTAAGTTGTCATGATGTTTCCCAATGCCTCTCTTCTCATTCTGAACTCAAGTGCAGTCCATGCAAGGTACTTCTAGTAGCACTGGGCTGAATTTTGTGAGTGGATAAGCTTTCCCTATTACCGGTGTCCCTCGCCCTCAGGCGAACCGACCCCGACTTCAGGGTTACTTGTAACTTACGTTTCCAAGTTAAGAACTATAAGTTACCAATTTAGTCCATCTAACCAGTGGAGGGGTTGAACCCCTTACCTCAGCATCAGCACACCGGATGTTTAAGAGCGAGTATATAATCCGGCAGCATCATGTTGTTGAGACTGAAATACATTGGGCACACTGAGCGCCAAGGTGGTTTGGAAAGGGCAGTTATTGTAGGCATAGTTTCTGGAAGAAGGAGAATGCCTCGACCGGTAGGAAAATTGACACATGCCACTGAAGACACCTTGGGAGTGAAAGGGCATGAGGCAGGGGCACTGAAAAAGGTTCGAAGATCTGTCTCGGCTGGCCGTGATGGGAACAACGTGCTGTAAAGGATCGACCTTCTATCTGATGCTAGTAGGGTATGTTTACTTTCGTAAGTGCGGTTTGTAAACTCGTCCTGTTTGTATTTATGTGGAACACCAGGTGTCCCGTAGATGTGAAGACAAGATGCCCGGCATCCATGGCGAGGAAAATATTCACATGGTGCAAGTTTGTATAACTGACGTCTGTATTTATGAGTGAATTACTAAAATTCGAAATTTTTTTACTTGCTTTATGCGACTGTCACCAGTTGATGCTTTTGCAGTAGTCTGGATGGGTAGATTGATAAGTCCTAGAATTTATTGATGTGTCATCGAATCTACGGTTGTGATGTATGTACAACAAGATTCAGAGAGCTAGACTTGCAGCTGTTGACTGCCTGCAATGTCAGCTCTCATGTTGGTGTTATGTATGCTGACATCGTCTATATACAACTGGTGTTGTCAGCCAAACATGCTGGTTGAGTGAGTTCTTTATGCAGTATTGCTGTGATGCGAGTGGTTTCTGTATGTAGTATCGTCTTTATGTAAGTGTTTCTGTTTGAAGTGTCATTTGTTATGAGGAAGTGTTATTTGATGTCAGGAAGTATCGTTTGATGTGAGTGATGTGATCTTTGACACACATATATGTTTCCTTGAACCTAGAAGAAAATCTTCAATGAATACTAAAACATCAAACTAAAAATGCATATCCCTAAATTTAAAGTTAAATAAAATATCCTCTCTGCCTCTCAACTCAGTGACAGTCTCACAAATGAAATGACACGAGCAGCAATTTCCCTCGAGCTTAATGAATACAACATAGACAAGCAAAACGAATTTCCAAATTCTAAACCGTACACATCAGTTCTTCGTAATAAACCTTTCATAAAATCCTGGAAGTTAATAAACATCTTACACGCGTGTAACAATAAAAAGTGGGGTAGGCTGGACTATTGTCACACGTGTAATTATGGGACACGTTCTGGTCAAGACCCGGGTGTATTTGGTCCCCTGAACCCTCAGACTCCTGGACTCTGCTTTTTCTCACTCACTCAACCTAGGGACTCTACCTCTAGGGGCTCAATCCTATACAGCAGACTCAACTCGAGTGACGTCATCTTAACAACATTCAGTGTATTATACATGATAGTATAGGAGTGGACTAGAACTAGACTAAGGCAGTGAGGATATCGATAAGATAGATGCAGAAGGATTATCAGATTTAGATCTGAGCTGTCATCCTTGGGCAGCTCCCAGTTCGGTCTGTACGTCTGACCGTCCCCATTCTCTTACCCGGCATCCGAAGTGTTGTCTTTCCAAGAGTGCAGACTCTTCAGGTGGATGATTGATGATAGCCGTCCCTCCAGTGACGATCCCGAATCTCAAATGTAGACCAGGTGAACTGAGGCCTATCAGTTGATAGTCAAATCAAGTGTCAATACATTCAAGAAACAACCTACTTCACTGAGAGCCAATCAAACTTCTCTGTAGAACGTAAATGTCCTTGACCTTCAGACTGAATGTAAGTGGTTCCACCTGAAGAAAAGCGACAGTTCTCTCTACAGAAAATGTCCAGTAGTGGGTAGGGACCACCACCGATTCACTGCCAGTTACAGCAAGTCGCTTACCAACAGTCGAACCTTCCGTAAGGAGCAATGGTACTCTAAATTATACAGACGGAATTGTCATCGTTTGGCCGCATCGTGGGCCTGGATAAAATCACAATGTGCCATCATAGGGCATAGAAATAGAATAGTTCATTACTTGATGAAAGTTGAAGTAGGTGGTTTCTGGGCCTGACATTCAGACTAGGAGGTAACATGGCTGAAGGAGGCATCTCAGGCGGAAACCAAGTGCGCTGCTCCAACACCAGGGAATTCGCTGAATCACTGGCTTCTGGTACTGGCCTGGCTCCACCTTTCCATCTTCAGTACAGACTGGGTTGGTACTTCATACTAGAAGGCTGACCCTGTAAGGAGAACAACTAGTGGCAGAACCCTGTAACAACCCTGCGTAATTGACACATACACGGGCCGCTACGCACTCAGTAATTGTTACGCATGTTAACAACTTACCATCTAACCCTGTTCATCATACATAAAGAGAGCGTGTGGAATAGAAGACATGTGAAAGGGGTCCTCATATGTCAGGTAGCCCCTTGATCAGCTTCGTCTTGGAAGGCCTACGTTTCATAGTGTACGGGTCCGGTCTTCACAACACAGATGACATTCGAAACCTATCAGTACGCCATTCAGTCTTTCTTCATCTCTCCCTTACTCCAAGTGTATTTCCCACTGGGGTCTCATTTTAGAACAAAAAATAACTTTTGATCACACTTGAGCACTTAAATACTACTAAACTACTTTTTGAAAGCAAATGTGGCTTTAGTCCAAAGCTTTCTTACAATACTGTGTATCTATATTGTAGACAATTGATTTTCAAGCTCCAATGACGGGAACTTACGTGGTGCTGTCTCTTTGGACCTCAAAAAATCACTTCATATTTTAGACCATATAATCCTAACACGGAAACAGCATGAGACTCCTCACGTGCATTTTATCCACCACTAAACTGCGTCCTAAATGATTCCGTTTCAGAGTGTTCCGGCATTGATACAGCAGGTTCACAATGTTTACTCCTGAAAAAAAAAATAACATCAGCTTGTTTGTTTCTGTTTACATTAACATTTCCATACATCGACAGACAGACAGACAGACAGACAGACAGACAGACAGACAGACAGACAGACAGACAGACAGACAGACAGACAGACAGACAGACAGACAGACAGACAGACAGGCAGGCAGGCAGGCAGGCAGGCAGGCAGGCAGATACACTTCCTTACTTACTTACACTAATAAGTAAACAATTACACGAACATTTACACATGTTCACGCGCTCATTGGCGTGTACGCACATTTATGAGTCATGCATTCTTGTATTAATACATGGATGGAAGGATGGATGGATGGGTGGATGGATGGATGGATGGATGGATGGATGGATGGATGTATGTATGTATGTATGTATGTATGTATGTATGGATGGATGGATGGATGGATGGATGGATGGATGGATGGATGGATGGATGGATGGATCAGTGAAAGGAAGGGGGGTGGAAGGAGGGATAGATCGCAACTCAGCTCACGTTTTTTTTTTTTTTGCATATCCTTTACAGGACATCGCTGTCAACAGCAGCATCTTTCAGCTGTCTGTTGATTTCTTGGCAAGATTACCCTCAGTAGTTTGCCATTGCTTTCTGAGCGGCCGGCTCAGTATCCCGCAAGTCACCAGCGGGGGTCGAACCGCTCCCAGTTCTCTCCCGCTACGAGACTCTGCGTGATAAACGGGATTACGGAGAAAGTGTTGTAACCCCTCAGCCAGAGAGACCGGCCAGCTCACGTTACTAAATACAATATGTAACTTACACTCATATTAATATAGGCTTGAGGCATAGTGATATGAGAGAGAGAGAGAGAGAGACAGAGAGAGAGAGAGAGAGAGAGAGAGAGAGAGAGAGAGAGAAAAGGAGAGAGAGAGAGAGAGAGAGAGAGAGAGAGAGAGAGAGAGAGAGAGAGCGCTAACGTGTAGAGCGAGTCAAACAACAGACTCCAAAGTCCGCTTCCTTGTACACCGTGTAACAATTGTGTGTATCACATGACCGTCTGATGTCACGCTGTGTGGTGTTAAAGGTTAAGCATGATTCATTATGTGTACCGCGATGACAATAAGCTGTCAACTAACGGTAAAACAGCATAAAATTAATAATTAAGGCTGTCACAAGATTGTCGCCGGATTTCTGTCTTCGGTCCGGGGATGGTTTCTAAATATAAATGTGTATTGGAGCACTGCAGGCCTATTTATTCACATTGAAATGAAGTAAACAGTGTTTACCTAGCTGAAGTAAATAACTTTTACCAATCACATATACCAGTCATTGGTGTTTTTCAGAAGCCTTAAAGGCGATGTTAAGACGGACACCTTGTGCATGCCGTACAGGCGACAACAGAGGGTTGGTCTAAGTGTGGCTATCTTCACACAGTAGAAAACAGACTTAGCCAATATCCCATCAACAATGCACTGACCTACATAATGGCTTGGTATGCGTGAATGTGGAATATACTCCACTAGGAGGTTCTGGGACAGGAGAAGATAACGACATTTTATGTGCAAGCGGCGGTAAGCAGTGGCTAGCACCTTTGTCTTTTGGCTCGGTGGTCTTGGATTCGAGTTCTCGTCGATACGGATTTGTGAAATTGACTTGAGCTCCTAGGAGTCGCCGTGGCGAAGTAGTCAAGCCGTCTGATTCGGGCTCTGAAGGTTGTGGGTTCGATTTCCGGGCCGCATCCTTCGGTCCATTAGTGCATTTTCCCTGAGACTCCTGTGGTTCGTCGCTGGAGCTACGAGAGTTCGTGCTTTGTGCGACGCTTTCCGAGCTACGGAAAGAGGCTGAGCCATATAGGATAAAATTCTGGTGCAATGAAGTCGACCCTGTCGACTTTAAGCGACTTTTGCTTGCTTGCTTGCTTGTGTTCGTTGGCTTGAGCTCCAATGCGAAGTCCTGTATGTCGGATGAAGGCATCCTGTTGTCCAACATCAGTGTGATGTCATACAGGACCTGAGTTTTGCGTGAGTATCCGTTGTCCCATATCTGGCTTATTGGTGTGCAGACAGGTGGTTCCTCGCCGTACAGGCAGACACTCTCCGACTTCGGAGGAATCGACGATCCTACTGACTTTAGCCAGGGCCCCGAAAGGACCTGTTGCCCAGGACGCTCGACGAGGACGCGACAATAGGTCTTGGCCCGTATATAACCCGGCCCTGGTGCCTTGGAAACACCTCTGCGTCCCAAGCGACTTTTGATTTTAAGCGACTTGAGCTCCCATGTAGCTTTAGCCTAAAATCAGTATCAAGCAATTCTGTGGGGAATAAATGTGGCTGTGTGGTATAAATGACATCAATTTTAGAGTGAGAGTTGGTTTAGAAATGTGCGGCTACCACTATATACCAAACGAAGTGATTGTACGTAGCGAGCTGCAAATAACACTTCCCATAGCTACGTGTTATGCGCAGTTGCGGCTGCTCACGAGATGTCGAAAATGTTCGAAAATCGCGATAGATAAATGTGAGTTCTTTTCAAGTTTCGGGTTAGGGTTATTGTTAGGGTTAAGGTTAGGAGCTGCACATATAACTAAATGTATAAAATGTATTAAAAATGATTTAAATTGTCAATATGGGAGCCATACTTAAATCTCGCAGCGCTGCGAATGACGCCTCCCAATACCAAATACTGCTCATGCCGTGTAAAAAGAATCATTTTCTAGCTTTCTGCTGGCTTATAATAGTAAAGTCACAGAACTATGAGAATGAATGGACATTAAATGACAATAAGATTACTTTCACACTTCACAGCCATTACGCTCACTTATCATCATCATCATGTGCCATGCAGATCAGCTTGGCTGGTCATGTTTCTCTATCTTACATGATCACAAAGTCGTGGATCAGTTCTGTGTTCTTGTCTCTACCATGTCACTTGGCCAAGCTATCTAGGTATTTACTTCTCTGCTTTCCTCTTTCTTTCTCTCCCCCAGCCCCCTTTTCTACCTAAATCTTGCCAGTTCGGATGCCCGATCAAAGGAGAAGTAAGGTGCCTCTTTCCCTTTGGCTAACCTACAGAACACCCTTGGACAAGGTGAAGTACCTGTTTAGCCCTTTCCCCCGATCAGGGTCACGTGAATCCATAGAGGTGCAGGTGGTGGATGAAGATGAAGATCAGTGTGACAAAACGCCAGTGGCCCATGTCCTCATGCCTTCTTTGGGTTTGGGTAAACAGGGGGAAACAGCTTTCGGGAGTTCTCAGTTCTCTTATTCGCTCAATCACCATGGAAGATAGTTCTCTGGGATACTTTAACAACACGATCTTTTTAATAGAACGATTAGATATATGTCTTGTCTTGGGGGAAAACCCGATAGGGCACCTTGCACCAAATACGCACTAATGTAAAGTCTGAGGCCATCAATGTCGGTTTAATCACCTACCATATGTAGACTGCCTCATGTCTATTTGACACTTCAAAGAGTGCGACAGATGAAGCGCAGCATGCTACTGGCTGATTGAAAGGTAACGATGGGGTTTATTTAATACTGCTAGACCTTGGTCTATAAAGCTAACTGGTTGTCTCGACTGGTGAGACGAATTGGCGAAACGGCAGTCTTGCCATATTGGGAGTGGGTTGACCGTTGGCCAATCTAGCTAAGCGTCTTGTTCTTGGCATTGCCTGGGAACGAATCTGAGCAATATAGCTTCCCAGATGATTTCGCTTGTTCTTGGCAGATGGACGGGGGCTATCTTTCTTCATACGGCCTGAACTCTGCATACTGTCATCTTTCATTTGACTATAAACATTACATATCCACGGATTCCCACCATTTATGTTCTGTCTTCTTAAAACGGAAGAGGGGATCCACTGTGCTATCTCTTGCGTCTTTCAGCCGATGGGGTGGCCAGGTGGACTGAATGGTTACTGGTCGATAGGATGATGTCGGGGATATAAATAGACTTCTCTATCTCACTGAGAGAACCTGAACTCATCTGAATCTACGTGTTATGTGAGGCACTGCCGGTACATTGCGGCAACAGCTCCGACGAGAGCAGCGGCCGGAAGGAGTAGTATCTTCTTTCCTATTCTTGCTGGGAATGGGGAACGACACTTCTTTACATACAGATAATTACCCACACAACACCACAAGAGCTTTGTCGTGAGAAAGGCAGGGTTTGCAAATGAGAGATAAGCCTGGAAATGAATGTGCCCAATAATAATAAAGGCTTGGTATGAGTGTGGAGAGTGAGTCTTGTATGCAAAAAGTTCCTAGGGTCAAACGACAAGACCTCGTCAAGCTGAAGGCCTAGTCTAGGAAAGACGCCGCCAATCCAGGACCTCTTGTCAGGTCAGGCTAATTCAAGCAGGTCTACTAAAGAGTTATATATCTATTAATATTATAGATTTTTTTGAATAGCAACATAGATGCTGAGACCATTAGAAGTCTCCATGTCGGCTGTACCAGAAGTTTAGGCTGGAGACTCTCACAAATGTTTGTCCTTTCCAGGGTCCTTCTTTTGGAAGTAAGAACAGAGCTGAAGGTCTCGACAGGGCTCTACGCAGAAAGTATGTTTAAGACGATGCCATGTCAAGTTTTGGGCCATGCCAGGTCTAAGGGTATGATCTCTACGAGATAGAGCCACTGCTGACCTTGAAAGAATGACCATCAGCTGTACTGACACATCACCAGTCATCTCGATACGCTAGGATCGAGTCCTTTTGTATTATTGGCTGGAC
The DNA here is from genome assembly GCA_014155875.1 of Cepaea nemoralis. Classification (NCBI taxonomy): domain Eukaryota; kingdom Metazoa; phylum Mollusca; class Gastropoda; order Stylommatophora; family Helicidae; genus Cepaea; species Cepaea nemoralis. The sequence continues at coordinate 474,023 of JACEFZ010011166.1, forward strand.
CCCGCCAATCACTCAGACACACCCATTATTATATAAGAACTGTTCTCCGTGATATTATTTCCTACCCGACATTATGCCAAGTGATTCCATGGCACTTCCCTAGAACATTTGATTACTATAGACTGAGGTCCATGGAAACTTGGAAGCTTGATTCTACAGCGGCCTGTTGTTCCTACAACCGATCGGGAAGGAGAATACTATTGAAGGACCTAATCGGTGAGGCAGATGTCGACTGACGGGACTTTGTAGTACTCTTCGGTCTATGAGGAAAAGCCATGAGGCTCTGTGCCTGAACTTTATCCTTGTTGTGTCTGTTTAGAACTATCTGTTTTAACTGCCTTAATGTTTTCCTGTGCTGTTCTTTATTAGGTTAAGAAAATTACTTTCAAGTTATTCTGACGGTCGCCATGTTATCTATGCGTCAGCCAGAAAGACACGTCAGGGAATAGGTCCCGTGGTCGAAAGAGAGAGTGACAGTGAGTCCGGGGAACGGAGGAGGGTTGGCAAGAAAAGACCTATCCCAGCCAGGGCGAAAGAATATTTTTGAAACATTGTGACAGTTATTTGGGACCCTCCACGTAGCTTGTTACAATCAGCCGACAGATAGTTGTAGGCTTTGGTCTCCAATTTCATGAGGGTAAGCAGATGATCTCTTTTTTGAGACAATGCCTTACGGTCATCGACCAGTATGGTCACTGCTACAAAGGAAATCAATGCCAAGCTGTCTTCTTTACAGATGCCAAGAAAGTCATGTTTTGTAGTTTGATGGCCAAATATGACCACCCACGCTTACCGACATGACACACGATGATGCTCATGTAATATAGTATCATGTTGAGCAAACTTATTTTAAATGCAAACGCAACCTAGATACACTTAGAGTTATGGGTTGAACACATGCAGTTTCCTTATCGTTCAGTCATTGTGTTCTCGCTTTCATTGATTAAGGACTATATGTTAATACTATCTGCCTCACTTGAGACAAACTGGAACAAACACGGTATGAAGTATTGTGATATTTTTTTTTTGGGGGGGGGGGGGGGGGGGGTGTTGGGAGGGGTGGGGAGGGGGGGGTGACAAAATAACCGCCATCAAACAAGTGAGTCATATACTGGTTCGCACTTCAGTCAAGGCCTTCATGTAAGTCACCAATGACTATAAACAGCCATTACTCTACGTGACGTTAAAGGGAAACGGATAAACAAAGGAAGCCCATGGATGACACACTCAGAAGATACTATGGATGAGAAACCACGATCAAACAAATACATACGCTGCAAAAATTAGATTGGCAGCGACGGAAAAGGGATAAGTTTTCACTATGGGCAGTAAATTTGGAGATTGTTTGTGGAAATGGATTAGCATAGTTGGAAGTATAACACCGTAGATATGACGCAATAGTATATACGAGGGCGAGTCAATAAATAAGTCACACAGATCTGTGGGATGGCAGCTAAATGTAGTTGGTGTTTTCTACAGGTGTCATTAAGTGACAGCAACATCGAACTTAATATTCCCGTTCGTCAGGTAGCGCTGGCCATGCGCAGCCCATTAACGAAATGGCGACTGTACTTACGGAATGTACAACCAAAGAGCAACGTGCTGTTGTGCGTGTTTTTTTTTTTTTTTGGTAGGCAAAAGGTCTGCCTGCAAAGGAAATTCATAAGAAAATGCTTCCTGTTTATGCTGACAAATGTTTGTCCCGTAAAGCGGTGCATAGCTGGGTAGAACAATTTTCTTAAGGACGCTCTAAAATAGTTGATAAAATCCGATTTGGTCGTCCCGTTGAGATTGCAACAGAAGCATCCATGCAGCGGCTGGAGGAGATGATTAGAATTGACAGGCGAGTAACGATAGACTCTGTAGCACCTTACAGTCCCCGACTTAGCCTCTAGCGATTTCCACCTTTTTTAGTCCACTGAAAACCTACCTTGGCGGAAGACATTTCGCGAACGACGCCGAAGTTGAATATGAAGTGAAAACGTGGTCTAGAAAACAGAGCACGCAGTTTCATGCAGCAGCTTTGGTAGGACTGATAAATCGATAGGATAAGTGCATCAATGTTGTGGGAATTATGTTGAGAACTAAAGGGACAATGTATGTACAAAAATAAACTGGTTTTAAGTTGTTATCATATTTAGTTATTTTTCTACAGCCATTTGTGACTTACTTATTAACTTACCCTCGTAGTTGGGGATTCCTAGAGAACGTCAAGGAAAGGGACGCTGCTTAGGTAAATGGAGTCCACCAACTTAAGCACGAGGATGGAGTTGTTGCGTCACTGACGATTTGAAGTGGACAACAGGTACTCGAGTATCCTCCAGTGCCTTGGCTGCTGGGGTGGCGATCATGCCTCTCCACAAATTACGATCTCCGACGTCATGGATCAATTTGAGATTTGATTCCCTTCTACACAAAACTGTCAAGAATCTGCTCACGCTGTCATACTGGAGTCAACAGAGCTGTCAAAACTGTCAAACTGTCATTTACTCCCAAAATAGTACCTTGCGGTGTATGGCAGAGGGGTCTTTGAGCCTGAGGAATTAAGGCCGCGTGGTTAGTGCAGTCGCCGCGAACTGTGCAGGTTAGGATTTTCTTTTTGCCCTTAACAGAAAAAAATCCCACATCTTACCGAGGGATCGACCCGGGTCTCCCGAAGGAGAGTCCGGCGTTCTAGCTACTCGGCCAGTCGCTCCTTAAACCAGGGCAATAGGTCCATATTACGTAAAGCTCAAATTGGTCAGATGAAATATGAATGGATACCTTGTATAGTTGTCTTTCTCTTGCCGAGACTTGTATGGGTATACTATTCGGACATGCTTGGGAGAGAGGTAACGAACGAACGGATCGTGTTGGCTTAAAAGGGCCACCGGTCGAAACACTCATGGACAAAGCAGACATGCTAAAGCATGTAGCTATGATCTACCAATAGATAAAGACACTGTAACGGATTAAACGTCATTGTTATTGTAACAGTGTAGGTATAATTGGGGTCTATTGGAAAACTCCGATACAGCACGATTGAGCATTGAGACTGAAAGGGGTGGGAGATGCTCAATCGTGACGTATTATGTTGTTATAGGCAGTTAACATCTAAGAAACCAGCTGAAAGGACGCGGCTTGTAAACCTTGACAAATAAACAACGTTTTATGCAGTTGGCGTTTTGTTACTCCTTCCAACACTACAACAGGAGCAATTATGGTGCCGTGACCAGGATTTTGAATCGAGTCGTCCGGCTAACTACGCGAAGTACGATGAAACTCAGAAGATAATTTTATCAAGAGGCTTTTCTGGAGCCGTGGCCGAATTGATAATGGCCAGTTAACTGAACTTCAGCCTTCAAGGTTTTCCGGAGCCGAGATCTGAACTCTGGAGTTTCAAAAGAAAGGGCTTCTATTTTAAAGCACCAGCCACTGAAAGTTATCAATAACAAGGGGCTTCTCATAGCCGTTGCATGAAACTTATCGTTTTTTTGAGAAGAGCCATCCTGTCCTAGAACTTTGAGAAAACCAGAATTTCAAGCTGAACCTGTCAGACAAAAGAAGAAAAATAAGTCAAGAACTCTTCTAGGCTCAAGTAATAATGGACAAAGCCTTGTAATTTCGTGATTGGGTTTTTTGAACACATAAATATCACTGGGCTTCGGTTAACTGTGATAAATTTTTGGGGCCACGTCATTACTACGACCCCTATCAAGACGCCGATGATGTACTTCACTCAGAATCAAGGAAGGGACCCAACCAGGGGTTGAAATCTATCCAGGCATCCCATGAGACGTGACCCAACCAGGGGTTGAAATCTATCCAGGCATCCCATGAGACGTGACCCAACCAGGAAGAGTATCTGGCAGCTACAAAATTTACCTGAGGGAAGAGAACTCCGCCACCTGAGCTTCTGGACTCCGCCACTTGAACTCGAGACTAGGTTTCACTTGATGCGAACTCTGGTTAGTGGAACTAGATCCATCAGCTAATAAAAGAAGGTAACTGTGTAACTCCGGTGATGTGCCATAAATTCTTGGTTAGAGCAGAGTCTAAAACATTATTATATTATTAGAAACAGGTATGAGGATTTATAGCGAACTTTTTGGTTTCAAACAGGACTTATTGAAGACAGGGTTTTTCCTCCCTCTACGTTGACAGAATATTGATGCTGATTACAACTTGTGCTCTTTAGGGATTAACCAAGGGAAATTTGTGCGATTCTGGAACTAAATAACTAATGGAACAGTTTATGAACTGGGGGAATTATGTGTTGTAAATTAGTAAATTTAGGTGATTCATAAATAAGGTAATTAATTAACCAGATTTTAGAAGCAAATAATTTGAAATTGTGTATTTTTTTTTGTTCTTTGCTTGCTTTCTTGCAGTATTTTCAGCATGACGGAACCAGACAACCTTGCACAGGTGCTGACGGGGGTTGGAACAGCGGTAGGTAAATTGAATTTGGTAATCAACCAACAGGGAATGGCAACAGAAATTTTGAAGTTTAGTGGTCAGGCCAAAGACTTTAAGAAATGGGTTACTTCTATTGAAAAGTATGCATACCTAATTTCAGCAACGGAAGAAGAGAAAATGAGACTAGCTTATCAGACGGCAACAGAACCGGTCTCAGATCATATAAGGAGGAAGTTAGAGGCTAGAGTAGATGAGACATGGGAACAATTCAAAGAAGATCTCGCCAGGAAATACGCAGAGATAACGGATCCGCAACATGCATTTTCGGTATTGAGGCAGGCTAAACAAAATAATGGAGAAACGGTACAGTTGTTTAGCGATAGGTTGATTAACCTGGCTGAAGAGGCATTCTTAGGACAGAATGTGCGAGGGGAGGAGGTGGAAAGGATGTTGGTAGGGATTTTTGTGGATGGCATCAAATCTGATGGTTTGAAACTTAAGCTGATGAGGGATAACCCTGAGAGGTTATCACAAGCGGTGGATATTGCGGTGCAAGAGGAAAATTTGAGACGAAGGTTTAGATTAAGAACAGGACGAGAAGTGGGAAGTAATAGAGACGACAGAATTGAGGAACCCATGGAGATAGGACAAACAAGATTCGGATGGAATAGGAGAGGCGGTATACAAACCTTACAAGGTAGAAATAGGAGCGATTATGTTGAAAGAAGAAATATGAGATACCCTACAAGTGAGGCAGTAAGAAACACAAATAACACAAACATTGTCTGTTGGGTTTGTGGTCAACGGGGACATGTTTCTCGTTTTTGTAATAACAGGCGTATACAGTCAAATACACAGGGTAGACATGATAATAATAGGGTGAGTAGGAATGTTGTTGATCGACACAGGAACTTTACAGGTACAAGAACACAGGAAAACTGGCGCCCAACCTATTAGACAGGACCGATGATAGGAGGGTAAATAATAGGGTCCCAAGTGTTAGAGAGTATGTTAATAACAAGTATAATAGGTCGAACAGAGAATATTTTCAACTGGATGAAGTCAAGAAATTTATAGAAGAAAAAACAGATTATAGCTCGTGTATATTAGAAATAGGAAAGTATAGAGTTCGTACATTAATAGATTCGGGAGCTCAAGTTAGTGTAGTAAAAGAAAGTTTTTTATATAAAATAGTAAGAAATTGTAGAATATTTAAGTGTAGTAATAATTTACACTCTGTTACTGGACAGAATTTACAAGTAGTTGGACAAACAATGATCAATTTTAAGTTAGGGGGGATAAACATAAGACACCTTTTTCATGTAGTGAGGGGTTTAAATAGAAATATGCTGATAGGAAGAGATTTTTTGATAAAGAATGGGATAAGACTTTTTTATGATTTACATAAGTTAAAATTCAGAGACGTATATATAGATATGGAAGAGGATATGCATATAGCAGCACTAGTTAGGGTCAAAATGACAACGACATTAAAACCACAGTCGGTTAATTTAATACAAGCGAAGCTGAAGAGAAACCCATATTATGTGGAAGGAAACACAGTCAGAATCACTGAGTTACAAGAAGAAATAATTGATGAGCCTGGTTTGGAGGTTCCAGATGGAGTAATGGAGTTGGATAAACACTTAACCTTTCCAGTAATGGTTATCAACAACACAGGGAGAGAAATCAAGTTATACAGAGGATGTGTGATAGCAAAGTTAGATCATAACATTAGTGAAATATTGGCAACGAATAGAACAGAAGTGTCGGGAACAAGTTATTTGGAAACTTCTAGTGAAAGGAGAAGTGACAGACACGGATGCGGAAGAAGAGGGAAAATCGGAATGAATGAATTGATCCATCCATTCGGAGAAAATAAAGTCCATATACATTCACTAGACAAAATAACAAGGGAACAAGAATTGCTGTCACAGTTAAAAGCTTCGCCGGAAAATAAGGAAGTGTTAGAACAGTTTATAAAGCAAAATCAAGATGTGTTTGCGGTTAATGATTTGGAATTGGGTAAGACGCGGACAGTTACGATGGAGATAGACACGGGAGATCATCCACCAATAAGTCTAAAACCATACAGAACTCCATTAAGAAACAGAGAAATAATGGAAAAGGCAATAGAGGAGATGCTGAAAGCAGGAATAATAAAAAGGTCGAAGTCAGAATGGTCATCTCCGGTCGTCATAGTGGCCAAGCCTGATGGTTCGAGTCGTTTCTGTTGTGACTACAGGGCGTTGAACAAAATCACCAAGAATGTAGCATACCCACTGCCAGTAATTGATGATATTTTGGGGCTACTTAATGGCTCTACATATTTCACAACGTTAGACGCAAGGTCAGGATTTTGGTGTATTCCGATGTCGGAGGACGCGCAACGGAAAAGTGCCTTTTGTACCCACATGGGCTCGTACGAATTCTTACGAATGCCTTTTGGAGTCAAGACGGCGCCCTCACACTATATGTTCTTAATAAATGAAGTTCTAGAGAGTATGCAAAGGTTCGCTCTTGCTTATATTGATGATGTATTGATCTATACCAAGGGAGATGTGGAAGATCATTTGAAACATATTAGACTAGTGTTTGACAGGTTAAGAAAGCATGATGTGAAGTTGAAGCTTAGTAAGTGCCAATTTTTGAAAACAGAAACAATATATTTAGGGTATATTATAAATAGAGAGGGTATTACACCAGACCAGAACAAAATAAAGATTATTAAAGAATTACCTGCACCAACAAACGTTAAGGAAGTACGTGCTTTTATAGGAACATGTGCGTATTATAGACGGTTTATTCCGGCATTTTCAAGGATAGCTGAACCAATTACAAATTTAACAGCCAAGTACGCCAGGTTTAAGTGGGATGATGAGTGTCAAAAAGCCTTCGACTATTTAAAAAACAGCTTAACACTAGTACCACTATTGACGCATCCAGACTTAAACAAACAGTTAATACTATACACAGATGCTTCAGACAGTGCAGTAGGAGCATGTTTAGTACAACCATATGAAGGAAAAGAATCTGGAATACCAGGGGTTAAAAATGAAAGACCTATCTACTTCTTGTCTCATAAGCTTAGTAAATCACAAAAAAAATGGAGTACTATCGAGAAGGAGGCTTACGCGATTCATTACGCTCTTCAAAAACTTAATTACTATTTACATAACGCAAGTTTTGTTATTAGAACTGACCACATGCCTTTAAAGTCTTTTTTAGAAGCTCCAGTGCAGAACAGGAAAATACAGACATGGGCATTGAATCTACAGGGGTATGACGCGAAAATTGAGTACATACCGGGTAAGATAAACACATGCGCCGATCTTTTGTCTAGAATTCCATATACACAGTCATCAGAGGATACAGAAGAGGAGGCAGCCGAACCAGAGATAGACGACAGGAATTGGCAGGTAAATATTCTGGATTCTGCTATAATAAATAGGGGAGAATTTGATAGCTTACCATCAGATCAAGAGTCTGAACATAGAGAAGAAGATCTACAGTTAGCACAATTCAATATGAAAGAAGAGCAGGATTTAGACCCAAGAATCATACAAATAAAGGAAAAGTTACGAGAAACAGAAGATAACAAATATAAAAGGAATTATTTGCTCTTACAAGAGGATGGACAGTTATATTATATGTGTGAAAAGAACGAACAACTAAGGAAATATATTCCAAAGCATTTGGAAAATGAACTTTTAAAAGCATATCACGATGAAAATGGACATCTCGGTAGAGACAAACTAGTGAAAGCACTTACAAGTAAATATTATTGGCCAAACTTATTTAAATCTGCATGCAAATATGTAGATACGTGTGAAAAGTGCAGATTAAGAAACATGAAAACAATAAAGTCTCCATTACAGGACACAGATATTCCTCACTTTCCAATGCAAAAGATTAGTTTAGACATATCAGGTCCACACCCCAGAACATTGTCAGGAAATGTATATTTAATTCATATAGTAGACATCTACAGTCTTTGGCCAGAGGTTTATGCAATTCCAGATAAGAGCGCGGATACTGTCATTAATATTTTTTTACAGGAGTTCGTACCAAGGTTTAGTTGCCCACAAAGTATACTTACAGATAATGGTAGAGAATTTGTAAATAAAAAATTCGAAAAGTTATTAAAAGATTTAAACATAAGACATATAAAGACCTCATTTTATAGACCTTCGTCAAATGCGAAAAACGAGCGTCAACATCAGACGTTATACAACATTGTGGCAAAGATTATTGATGAACATGAAAAAGATTGGGATCTATTTTTGGGACCTGCCCTTAGCGCTATTCGTACAAATCAAAATGAGAGCACGGGTTTTTCGCCATTTTATTTAATACACGGGAGAGAACCAATATTACCTATAGATAATTTATTAAAACCTAGACGGAAATATATGGGTGAAGATTTTCAAGAGGTCATAATACAAGAAATGCATAAAGCACATATGAGATTAAGAAATAATATAATAAAAGCTAGGGAAAGACAGAAAAAGTACAAAAATGTAAATACAAAATTACAGGAGTTTAAAGTAGGTGATAGAGTTTATTACAAAAAGCATAGAAGAAACTCTAAGTTTGATTCTCGTTGGATTCCAGGTTATTACGTTTTGGAAAAACTAGGTAATGTATCGTATGTTATAAAGAACCAGGTCACAGCACACATAGCAAGGGCACATGTTGAACACTTAAGAAGAGATGAAAATGAGATAGAAAATAATAATTATAATAATAATAGTTATTCGGATGCAAAATTTTTGGATGAACAAGTTGTTACAATAACTCCAGATCTTAGAAGAGCTACAGTAACCCCAGATCTTAGAAAAGAACCAGAACAAAATCAGTTGTTAGCAAGTCCAAGTTACGAAGAACAAGAACAGACAATTCCGAAAAGAATGGAAGAAGAAGGGCCAAATGAAACTCATTATGATAGTATGGAAGAAGACACAGGTGCTCCATTTAAAAATACTAGGCAAGCAACAAAAAGAAGAATGGACAGTCAAAGAGATAAAGAAGTAAAAAGACAGAGGAGAATTAGAGATGGTTCAACAAGCGGAGACGATATACCTATACTAGAAAGATCCTTAAGAAAGAGTGATCGACAAATTAGGTGGGATGTTGAACGGAAGAAATTAGCGGCAGCTAAAGAGAGACATACAGACGAAGAAGAAGAAATGGATGAAAAGTCAGAGTCAAGTAGTAGTATGAAGGAGACTAGTAGGTTGTACGAAGAAGAAGATGTTGATATAGAGTTAGCACTTATTCAGAGAAACTTAGAGTTGTTGAGGAAATGGAAACGTAAGAGATAGATAAGTCGAAAGTACTGTAGATAACAAGGTTTAAAATTGTAAGTGATGTTTAAAGATGTATACGAAACGGTGGAAAAAGTGGTCTTGAGATATTAGTACAGTGGGTGAATATATTTTTTTTATTGATGTTAGAAGTGCCGTGTTTAAAGATAGGGGTTAACAAGTTATAATAATAATAGACAGGACAGATCACAAGTACGTTGATAAGTAGAGGATGGCTACATTGAGTTAATGTTGGATATAGGTTACAGTGTTTACTTAAGAGCTTATTCAGGATACTATGTGCTGTTAAGAGATAATAAATAGATAATTCTGGATTACTGATTTGTTTGTGTAGATAGAACAGATATGTTCATAATTGATCTGTAGTTAACAGATATATAGATAGGATGTTTAGTCTTCTCGGTCATATAAATACTGGATATGCGTCATTTATGAGAGCCTAATACTGGTAGGCCAATGTACGTAGAAATTTTAAGAGAGTTATAATTGTATTGAGGACGGTGTTTATGAAATCTAAGTTTTGTGAATTATGAGTCATATAGGAAATGTTTTTATGCTTGAGTTGCTACTGGAAGATGAGGGATATTGGTTGGTTGTTTTATTGAGCCTAAGTTGTAATGCCTCATTTTGTTTTCTTGATTTGGTCTTGAAAAAAAGATGAGTAATTGGTTTAGAGTAGGGTGATTGTGTTCATAGCATTTGAGTTGACAAGAACTGTTGGTCCGTAAAAGTGTCCAATAGTGATAGGTAGAATAGGATATTTCATTCTGATTTGATAACATGCATGTTATGTCAATGTGTTTTTTTTCTTCTAGATTAATTTGGAGGTTGTGTTCATTTTATTTCGATTACATGAATGATTTGGTATATTGAGTTAAATGCTTGTAAAGTTAGTTAAGTAAGTTTAAGTTTCAAATGAAGGAGGTTTTGCTAAAGGTTTTTCGTTAAGAAAAGAGTTGATAAAAACTAATTTGTCCACTGATATAAGGTAAGGGGAAACTATGCATTCATTAACTAGTGGGAAACGTGTTGGTGAACGTGTATGCACGAATGGATAGACGTATCCAGGGTCTGCACACACGTCACTTTATTTATAAAATAACAGGATGGGTTGTACGGGGGAAAGATATAGGTGCTGTGAAATACCAGCTTTAATTATATTTAAGGTGTTCATAAAATATGAACATGGGCTCATGGTAAAAGGTGAGATAACGGAAGAGGAACGGAATTGTGGTTGGCAATGTCAATGTGAAATATAAAAGGTTTATGAAAACTTATGCCAAATTGTTTTATAACGAACAATAATATATTTCTTAAAGGTGTTTTAAAAAAATTATTTTACAAAAATTTTTTTTATTGGCAAGGGAGGTAAAGGGTGAATGTCTTAAGTGTACATTTACTATATGTCCATGTGGTCATGTCGTGTATTCATTCTTCATGTTCTTTATTTGGTGCGCACCACTTCTTTACTTTTTCTAACTACATTGTTTTTGTACGTCCTGGGGTTTGAAAGAATGAGGAATTGTATAAGATCATAATTTTTGACACAGAATTTATGAGCTGTTCTTGTGATATGTATATTTGATACAGATAACCAGAAAGAACCAGAAATGAAGAATTACGTAGTAGATAACTATAAAATGTTGGGGAAATAGAAAAAGAAAGAAGGACTGCTTGGATTAACCGTAGTATTATATAAATAAAAAGCGAAGAAGAAGTATATGGGGAGGTTATAGACAGACCATAGCACTGGGAGAAGAGTAAAAGATGTATTGGCGAAGGTTAAAAGACAAGTAGGGAATAGAGTATGGGGATTAGGAGTAAAGATTTTTCCTTTAAAAGGAAAATTCTTTAAGTAACATGGGGAGGTGTAACAGTGTAGGTATAATTGGGGTCTATTGGAAAACTCCGATACAGCACGATTGAGCATTGAGACTGAAAGGGGTGGGAGATGCTCAATCGTGACGTATTATGTTGTTATAGGCAGTTAACATCTAAGAAACCAGCTGAAAGGACGCGGCTTGTAAACCTTGACAAATAAACAACGTTTTATGCAGTTGGCGTTTTGTTACTCCTTCCAACACTACAACATTATTCGTAAGACGCCGGCTCTGTGCCAATGGGGTTACGAATGCAATTCGTAATCCCGCATAACGATGTTCGAAACACAGTTGCGTGCGATTTAGAAGCAACCTTGTGTTGGCTTCCATACATTTGTATGAGTGCTGGTCGTTCAAACATCAATGGTAAACTACGGAACATACACTTGCCAATAATTCAATAACAACACAAAAATGCTGGCGTTGACTGCGACTTCCTGTAACATATATGCAATTAAGAAGAATAACGTCGTTCAAGGATCCTTGAAATCGAAGTTACGCAGTGGTGTAGTAGGGAAGGATGTATGAATCGATGAAGCCGATGTGATTACATCCACTGTGTCAGTGGACAGATTAGCATCTATATTCTGCGAATGTTGCTGGGAGAGACGAAGCATCTATGTGTTTGTCCCAAATGTTACAATGTCTATTCTTGAAACAATCAATTAATTAGTTTGGAAATGCATATTTTAATCTCTTTAAATCAGCTTCTATTTAATATAACTACTGCTCCAAGACATCTGACACGGTGTAAGCTTTTACCCATTTACCTGAACATTACATCGTGATATTTCCTTCTTCTTGGAAGTAACAATTTCGGCGTACGTAAGTGTAATGCTGACTCAAATCATGAGCTCACAATGTGTGTTAACAGCCTTGACCCGAAATGCACTCCCAAGGATTCATTTGTTAAAGGTTGGAATTTGAGAGCGTGGACGAGTTTACTTATGTTGGGAAAGAGGGTATTGACTTCCTGTCATGGATTAAGGTATAACTTAGGTTCTTCTTCCCTTCTTTCACTCTATATCTACCATTGAGGCAAAGATCCTCAACCAACTCATTCTAAGCCGTCCTTTCCTTAACTATTCCATGTAGCTCCGCCCATGTCCTCCTGATATTTGCTTTTGCTCGGTTTTAACTCAAGTGTAGTCCATATATGTGCTTCTACGTCTAGTGCATTGGACTTTTTGCGTGTGGACTAGATTTCCCTATTACCAGTGTCCCTCGCCATCAGGCGAACACATTCTTACTTCTGAGGTACTTGTAATTTACGTTCCAAAGTCAAGGAAGATAAATCAACATTTTAGTCCAACTGATCGGTGTAGGGGTTGAACCCGCTACCTCGCCATCAGCACACCGGATGTTTAAGAACGAGCTATCTTATTCATTCGGCCATGCTGACCTCGTCTTCCACATATTATTTATTCATGTCTCTACTTCTTTTCCCTGTGTGTTGTAATGGCAAAACTTAAGCCATTATCATCATCAAGTGCCATGTCAGCTGAGGTCGACGTTCATTACTCTCCACAGATCTCGGTCTTTGATTTTCTGGATCAACTCTGCTGATGATATTTCTCCATGCGACTGTCTCAATCTTAGGCGGGAAAGTGTATTAAGTGTATTTTGACATGGATAAGGGTAAAACTCTTATTGACTTAAATGTGACAAGAAGGAAAGCTCAGCAACACTTATTGACTTACATGTGACAAGAACGAAAGTCCAGCAACACTTATTGACTTACGTGTGACAAGGTAGTAACCTCAGCAACATTTATTAACTTATATGTGACAATAGCGAAAGCTCAGCCACAGTTATTGACTTACGTGTGACAAGAGAGTAATCTCAGCAACACTTATTAACTTACGTGTGACAAGAGCGAAAGCTCAGCAACACTTACTTACTTACATGTGACAAGAGCGAAAGCTCAGCAACACAAACTCAGGGATAACTTTATCTAACACTAAAGGGACGAACGCCCAATGAAACATCACACTTACACTGTGTTATATCTAATCATCATCTCCCATGACCATTTTACCGTTTTCTAAGTGCTACCACGTTTGTGTGTATCTACCTCATATTGTATCAAAAAGGACTGTTTCCCCGTACAAGTGTAAAAACGCTTGCTCGGCGAACTGACTCTAAATTTAAGCTTTAATGAGAAACCAATTAATGACAACGCTGAGAAAATGAACAATGCTGGAAGAGAACTCATGTGTTTAATGAAAACACTGAGAGAACTAACAATGCTAGAACAGAACTCAAGTGTTTATTCAAAGAGCGTCGAGTGTTTGAGATAGATTTCGGAAACCACTTTGTCAAAACCAAGTGTCGAATGTTTCGTCAGATGTGTCCCTGGAAAATTCATATATGTGTTCTTTGTTTGAGGCGTGTATGTGTGCGTGTGTGTGCGCGTTTGTGTGTGTGTGTGTGTGTGTGTGTGTGTGTGTGTGTGTGTGTGTGTGTGTGTGTGAACCCACTTAGCCATACTGTCGATTGTTATGAGTAAATATTTGTTAGTGTGTTTGTGATTGTGAGTGAGGTATACGTGCATGCGAGGGCGTGTGTATTTGTGAGTTATTGAGTGGGTGTATAACTGTGCCAGTTTGTGTAAATGATGTTTATTAATGTGTGTGTATGTATGTTTTTATATATGTGTGAGTGTCTGCACATGTGTATGTTTGTGTGTGTGTGTGTGCGTGCGTGTGTATGTGTGTGAGAGACTACATGACTGTCTCATAACACGGTAAAATGCATTGCTTATGTCCACAACATTCACTTAACCATGTTTGTTTCTATGTGAATGTAACATGCACAATACATCATTCATATACGAAACATGGGTGGCTGGAAACGCAGAATGTAAGACGGGCCAGCATGGATCAATTTGTAACCCTTTGAGGGAAAAAAGTTCGTTCGTTTGTTCCAGTTTTGTTATTTAACTCTTTCGTACATTGGACTAAGCGATGATTTCACACCACAACAGTCTTTCTCTACGACTGTTTCACATCTCTGACATCTTGCGCTTGTCATGATGCCTCTCTATCCGTTATCTTCTCTTTAATACCTCATCTGTTACTTCATATCACCATGGTTGTGATGTACTGTGTGTGTATTAATTACAGGAGCCCGGTAACTATTGCATCACATGTATATTGAAGAATTGTGGGTAATTCAGTTACAATAAACATGCTAAACTGAGCCACAATTAGGAGAAGTACAAACATCCAGTATCAACCCCGGCAAGGAATGGGTGCCGGTGCCTCCAGCTTTTAAGTGCACTTTCTCCTGCATTATCACACTCGACAGACGGTGCAGAGAGCCGAACCCTGCCGCTGTCAATGCAGAGGTTAACGCGCTCATCTATGAACACTCAGATAGCCCCGAAGTGCTCATCTATACAGATGGATCTGTGGTAAAGCAGCAGAGAAGTGCATGGGCATTTACAGCCTGTTCAGCGGGCCGAACCGTTCAAGAATCCAGTGGTGCCCACTCTATGACCACGAGCAGCATGACGATGGAGGTGATGGCAGTTACACAGGCTTTCATATGGCTGGAGTCACAGTATTATACCAACGTGTGTGTACTAAGTGATTCAATGAGCATGATTCAGAAGGTCGAAGCTGGATCTGTACGTAGACAGTGGACTGAATCGCTGCGGAAGTCTGTTGTCCGTAAAGTCACCTTCATCTTCGTCCCGGGACATGCGGGAGTCGAGGGAAATGAACGAGCTGACAAACTGGCTGGCTCTGCACCCCCTGTAGATGGCCAGCCCATGGATCGTGCCGATGTTATTAACGTCCTTAAAGGTATGGCGAGAACAGAGGACTTTGACGTCAATGATTCCACATCGCTGTCCAGGATGAAAGACCTGGGAGTAAGAATCGGCACAGCCAGACGCGAGAGGTACATCGGGAAAACAAAGCGCCTCGTCAACCAACACAGAACTGGCACTATTAGCCACCGGACGCTGATGCATATGCTGGGGGGAGGATCTGAGCACCTATGGACATGTCCGGAGTGCAACGAAGATACCCCAACTGATAACTGATAACTGATAACTGACAAACATCCTTCAAAGGACACACACACACCAGCACACACACACACACACACACACACACACACACACACACACACACACACACACACACACACACACACCCATACAAGCGCGCACGCAACACGCACACACAAAACCAAACAACAGTTGTCATAGGTGTAAATCAAACAATCTATAACATGCCATCATTTGTTTACACCACGAAAGAGTGTTAACATTACATATTTATTTTTAATATATTTTTTCTTATGATGTCATAAATTCTTTATTTTCTTATATTACATCGTGTTAAATAACAATTTATAACCGAGAATGATATTTAATCGTATTCCCCACGCAAAGGTAAAACAAAAATATTTCAGTCTGGACACTGGTTAGAAGTAATTTTACAACAAAATATAAACCCCCGCATATCTTTTTATGTTCTAGGGCCAGCTTGTGCATTTATAAGTCAAGGCACATTGAGGTTATTTTGGGGCATGTTTATCTTAATACATAAGGAGCAAATAGATGAGTAAACGTTCCAACGACGCGGCCGAAATGATAATAGCTCTCCAGCTCCTGAACTTCCGGCGCTGATGGCGGGATAAAGGTTCATCCCTAGCACTGGTCGGTTCAACATAAACGTTGACTTCTCGTTCACAATTCAATGGCGAACTACGGAACGTAAAATTGCCTAGGAAGGCAACCTTGGAATGATAGCAAAGTCCTGCAAAGGATATGCATTTTTTTTTAAAACTACCAACGAATGAATATTATGTTAACTGATTCAGTGAACAGCAAAAAGTAGTCACTTAAAAACAAAAAGTCGACCAAATACAACTGATGACGGAAAATGGGAAGTAAGGTAAGTTAATAAGTAAGTCACAAATGGATGTAGAAAAATAGCTACACATGATAAGAACTTGAAACCAGTTTTTTTTTTTTTTTTTTAAATTTTATACATACATTGTGCCTTTATTACTCAACATAATTTCCACCAACATTGATGCACTTATCCCATCGTTTTATCAGTCCTCCCAAACGGCTGCATAGAACTGCGTGCTTTATTTTCATTTACCGGCCATCCCACAGAACTGTGTGACTTACTTATTGACTCGCCCGAGTAACATGTTCTACCCAACTATACACGGCTTTACGGGACAAACATTTGTCAGCATAAACACTGACAACTCACCTTGGCGGGAGACAATTCACGAATGACGCCGAAGTTGAATGTGAAGTAAAAACGTGGTTTAGAAAACAGGGCACGCAGTTCTATGCAGTCGGTTTGGGAGGACTGATAAAACGATGGGATAAGTGCATCAATGTTGGTGGAAATTATGTTGAGAAATAAAGGAACAATGTATGTATAAAAATAAACTGGTTTCAAGTTGTTATCATATTTAGTTGTGTTTTTTTTTTTCTACAGTCATTTGTGACTTCTATTATAGAATTATACTTCTATTATAATAATAAAACTATTATCTCAGCTGTGGTATAATAAAACGTCCTTACCCTTTCCTATTTATGGACTCACTTAAAAATAAACAAACCCTTACAATTACTGTTTAAGTAACTTACTTAATGCAGGAGAAAATAAAACAGCGATAGACTGACCGTGGCACAGCTAAATTTATTTTGGCTTGTTTTCTCTCCCGTATCTGGCCAATCCTGGCGAAGGGGAAAACAAAGACTGAAGCGGCCATTTCTAGTCAAGAGAACACACAAGAAAGTCGACCTTTCCCTTCGGGGAGAAGGTAGTTTGCCTTAAAAACATGATTCTATTCAAGCTATTGGTATGTTATCTACATTATTAAGATATATTTATGTATTACATAGACCAGTATGTTTAATTAAGAATTAGTTACAATTCTCTTAAACCAGGTTGGATGATGTTTACCAAAGAAACACATGTGGGCGCCACGCTGTAAATTTTCCTAGGTCTTACCATTTCAAATTCGTATGTTAATATCTTTTATAGGCATTATGAACTTATATCTAACTAAATAGTGTTTATAACCTATGAATAGTATGTGTACTGTAGTACACAGAGTATCAACTCTCATGTCAGAAACTCTTTTCAATTTAGGAAAGACTCCTGATTCATACTTCAGAGAAGAAAACTCGTTTCTGCCAATTTCATAGTCCTATGAAAATAACTTCTATGCAATGGAACTATATATCCCTATCGATGCTTAGAAATCTGCAAATAATTTATGTACTGTAGAGATTGGACTTTAAAGAAACATTTTCTCAATGTAGGAGCAGACTCTTGATTTCATACTGCACAAGTAGAGAACTGGTGTCTGCCACTTTCAAATATCCTATGTAGTGTAAATGCACTGGTAAGGATGTCTCTGAACTTGTTTTATCCATGCGGGGACATACAAATGATTACGCATATTCCTGACTCTTAATTAGTCAGGGGATAAAATATTTTGCCACATTATAATCTGTAACTTGGAAATATAGTGCTAAATTTTAGTACCATTCTTTTGTTAACAGATTAGTAACCACTCCATATGAGGGTGAACATATAATCATTTCATAAAATAGTGTTAGGGACAGGCCATGTTTGAATATAAATTCATGAACAATTAAACGTGTGATGTAAATGCATGTTCGGATAGGATTCACTCCGCATCACCTCACTGTAGTAGGAACAGAAGCGAAGATTGATGTGAATAAATTGCTTGAATAATAGCAGTCCTTGACAAAATATATCACAGCGACTACTATCCTCATCTGCTGTACGCAGTGGGGGAAAACAATGTATGTTTTAAGTTATGGATTAACCCCTGAGAAAACCCAAAAACAAAAGCTCCCTGCATCAACATTATGATTAATTATTATGTATGAGTATCATGTACTTAATATCAGAGAAATGTACATGTATGTTTTTTTTCTCTGATATGAGAATTTTCTTTGTTCTGATTGTTACTTTTACTGTGGGAATATACATTTTAATGTTGCACCTTGGGATTAGAGGATGTTGATGTAAGAATACATATGTATGTCAGTACTTAAGAAGCCAATGGTGAATAGTCTTGACCTAGTGATGATTATAGTGCCGAAATGAAGACGCGGCATTAGAAACCACAGGGATTCTGTATAGGCTATTCTCTTCAAGTAATGAGAGAGACAATATCAACATGTTGGATGGACAGAATGACTTCACCCATCCAATAGTCCCAGTAACAACAGAACAAAATATAAGTGAGAAAATATCTTACTCACTATGAAGAGTCAGAATGGCTCTACTCAGCAATGAGGGACAGTGGAACATGGACACCCACTCCTTTCCCCTTCTCCCCTTGGTGTTTTGTATTTGTGTTTGTACTTGTGTTGTAAACCTTTTACCATAACACAGTAGGTTAATGCTAGTGTTGTATTCTTGTCATCCCTTTTCTATAGAAGAGAAGCAGGTGGTGGTTGAATTTGGTGGGACTATATCACTAACACTGGATCCTGGGTCAACAGCCATAAAGTGAATGTCCAAACCATAGTCTGGATCTAGCAATACCTCAATGTTTACTGCGGCGCTCAATAGCTCCATAGCGAGCAACAGAAAAGTTGAAGATAACTGATTGGGTGAGTGATTAAGTCCTATTTTCGTAGGAAGATCCAGGATGGACTTCAAGATCTAATAATCTACAAAGATGAAGATCAACAAAGTAACTGACAACAGTGACTCGTCAGTTATACGTTTGAGAAGAATCATCTATGGCCTCATCATTCAACAAAATCAGTGAAACTATGGGACAATCCTTCTACAAGTTACTAAAACTAACAACAGTGAGTAACCTTCAACTGTTGGTTGGATTACCAAGTTAATATCCACAATGGATAAGTTTTCGAAAGAACATCTCACAGCTGCAAAAGTCAAACATAAGGTTCCAGCCATGCAACACCAAGTTCTAGCTATGAACACCAACTCAAACAAATGGGAAGAAGACATTGAACCAATACAACCAAGGTGCCAACTGAAAACCATACCTACACCAGATTACCTCAAGGTTCCCAAACCTGAACACATAAAAAAAAGACCATATGAAAGCAGCTAGCGGAGTAAATGCCTCTACGCCTGCAACCACAGGAATCACCTGATGGCTTGCAACCCTGGATATGTGGTGGAGTCAATATTCTTCAGTTCCATGCCTGCAGCAGAATCCTGGAATTAATTCCAGATTAACCAAATGAATAACAAGCAGAATTGTATGTCTACACTGAAAGTAAATAATGAATCAGAACTCTGTGCTGGTCCCATGTCAGCCTAAATGCCAATAACGGTGGAATAGGTTATAGACTGATGACTAGGTGGGTGAAAAATCTGTGGGAACAAAATTGAGATTCGGATATTATAAGCCGAGACGCTGAAAGGTAGGCATCCTTTTCATCAGATATGGTGATATAGGGAAGAACCTTAATCCAAGACCAAAGATGCATCTCCTGAAGGTATGACCAACCCAGGCCTCAATTTCACACTGACACCGAGCCGTTCGCAAAGAAGATTCTTGAATTCAGCTCCACGGAGGAGATATGTGGTGAATTTATTTCATAATAAGGATTATAATTTGTTCCGCAACAAACTTCAGTGGACATTAAACATGACTGTGAGTATTTATTGCTGTCACGGATAAATATGGACATTAACTGCTTTGCACTGGAGAAGAATACCCATCTGCAATGCCTAAATGAACACTATAATTAATTAATTTAATTATTAGTATCAACTGTTTTCATGTGTGTTTTTTCCTTCTATGACATATAAAGAGTGTTATTGAGGTATAACCAATGATGGTTAAGGTAAATAGTATTTTGACATCAACTCATTATTTTTAAATATGATAATTGTACATGGTGTCAGAAACAAAAATATATATGTTGGGTTTCTGCACCTAGACCAATGTGATTTTATCTAGGTACAATGAGTCTAGTAAGCAGAACCAATTTGTGGTTGTTGTGTTGTTTGTAATAACCTGGTTTTTTTCTGGGGTCACTGGGTACTATGTTGTAATACTGCTTATCATTCCCATGCCTGTCTGAAAATGCATAGTGTTTATTACACATCTATATATGTAATTGCAGATCTTGAGTTAATACCTGAACTGTTTGTCCATTGTGTCGTGTACATCAAGTAAATGTGGTGTCCAATAAGTGGTTGTTTATATGTTGTGAGCAATCAATATCCTTCTAGCATCTATAGTTAATTTAAAGGGTGATGAAGTGGGAAGGGAAACCTGCACACAGATGCCATTGTTTCAAGGATTGAACTCTTTTCTCCTGGGATTTGTGGTAAATATCCCTGATCACCCTGCATTCTGACCAGTGACCAGAGAATCAATAATACCCCCTAGACATTTTAACGAATTATTCTCAGGAATTAAAATAGTCGGTTTGGGAGGACTGATAAAACGATGGGATAAGTGCATCAATGTTGGTGGAAATTATGTTGAGAAATAAAGGAACAATGTATGTATAAAAATAAACTGGTTTCAAGTTGTTATCATATTTAGTTGTGTTTTTTTTTTCTACAGTCATTTGTGACTTCTATTATAGAATTATACTTCTATTATAATAATAAATATTTTATCTCAGCGTTGGTATTATACTTCTATTATAATAATAAGAATTTTATGACAGCGTTGGTATTATACTTCTATTATAATAATAAGAATTTTATGACAGCGTTGGTATTATACTTCTATTATAATAATAAGAATTTTATGACAGCGTTGGTATTATACTTCTATTATAATAATAAGAATTTTATGACAGCGTTGGTATTATACTTCTATTATAATAATAAGAATTTTATGACAGCGTTGGTATTATACTTCTATTATAATAATAAGAATTTTATGACAGCGTTGGTATTATACTTCTATTATAATAATAAGAATTTTATGTCGACTTTGGTATTATTATTATTATTATTATTATTATTATTATTCTTTTTTTTTGATGTTGCATATCCCTTGCAGGATGTTGCAGTCAACAACAGCATTTTTCAGCTGCTGTTGATATACTAGGTAAGTGTTTATGTTCAGTAGTTAACCATTGATTTCTGAACGACCGGCTCCCATACCAACACGTTATAACACAACGCGACATGGCCTGCTGCACAAATCGATCGCGGCTGCGTTTCGAAAGCCTGGTAAGCGACTCACGAACCGCCTTCGCAAGCCTTTGGCCACGGAGACGGTTGGTATTTTACTTCTATAATAATAATAAAAATGTTTTAACGTTGGTATTATGCTTCTATTATAAGAATAACAAAGAAATATTATCTTTCGTTTTACATTAACATACTTGAGTATGTCTGCGGCTAATTTACACAGATGTATTTCTTCTTTTTGCACAGGTCTCATTCAATATAAATTTACTGTTAAAGTGAAGCTTGTTGTTAATACACTGTGATATCGTGTGACACGAGGTGTGATGATAATTGATATAAGATGTGTTGTCGTGTGACATGAGATGAGATGTTAACGTACACGAAATGTGGAGTAGTGCGACACGAGGTGTGATGTCGTGTGGCGCGAGGTGTGTTGTTATATGACACGAGATGTGTTGTTATGTGACACGAAGTGTAATATCGTGTGACACAAGATGTAATGTTTCGTTACACTTGGTGTGGTGTCCTGTGACACGGTGTGTGTGATATTGCTTGATGTCAAGAACAATGCCAGCGTGAAGCCATGTGGGTCTCCGGGTGCTATGCCGTATGACAGACCGTGCCATGAGGTCCCATGTGTGCTGGGCTGTACCTGTACCACGAAATTTGTGCCTCGTATGACATGAGGTGTGTAGTTTGGTTACATAAGGTTTGATAACGTGTATCCGGAGTTTTAATAACATGTACACTATTTCATAGCAATTTTATTGTGTATCCTAGAAACCCCATCCCCGGGAAACCACAGAAGACATTGTCACAACAAGAACATGGAATACACAAGCATTAAAAGACACTTAGTAGAAGACACATAATGTAAGTAAACATGGAGGGCACGCTACACAGTTACATACATATCGCTATTCAAACAAACCTCGCTGAAGGCGCAGTCGACATTGACGAATGGATAACAGCGCTCTAGCTCTTAAACTTCCGGTGCGTTGATGGCGGGGTAGCAGATTCAATCTCTACGCCTGACAGTTGGACACCTTGACTTCTTGTATATAAAGCAATGGCAAACTACTTAACGTAAAATAACCTGGAGTTAGGGTTAATCACACCGTCCTTTACGTCCTACAAAAGACGTATATGTGTAAGTTTAAATGAGCAATAGTATATCTATAGTATGAGCAATAGTATAACGACGAACTGGACATCCGAGGTGCTGTCTTCTTCTTCTTCTTCCTCTTCTTCAGCATTCCGAGCCATTGAGGTTCTTTGCTGCAGATACACTCCGTCTCCATTCGTCTCTCTGGTTGACCTTCTCTTACCAGTCGTTGATTCCAAGTGCTTGTAGGCTCATGTATCTATTTCGTAACAAAATGGTTTTTACAAAGGTGGGGATGTTAACCCCACGCTTCAACCCCCAACCTGGAGCACCAGGATAGGAGGTGCTGTCGTTATTTGAAATTAACAAATTCGAATCCCAGTTTGCCTTTCAAATCAAATTTCTCTGTTGTATAATATATCAATCTAACATCACAATCAAGAATAAAGAAATTTAAAATATTACCAACTTTGATTTATTTTAGTTTAGTAGACGGATCAACATCACGGCACACGGGTGTAACCCATAAGTGTTCCGTTCTCCTCCCAACTCAAGCCTGAGTCCGGAGAAACTCAGCTCAGTGCACGAACTCCGTAGCACCGGCGAGGATCCTGAAATACTTTGGGTAGATTTCTTACTCGAAAAAAAATATATAAATAAATTACCAACTTTGAATATCTGAACTACATAATTAACAAATAATGGGGATTGTTCACGAGAAGTCGGGCGAACAACATTCATGGCAATATAGGGGTTAAACAGTATAGAATGTGGACGTACAAGTCACGGCAATGTAGGGGTTAAACAGTATTAACCCCCGGGAAGGTTAACCCGGTCAACAAATGCCCGCAGAAGTCGGATGTGTCGGCCTAACGGCGCAAGAACGCAGCTCTGCTGTAAACAGGCACAACGCAATCACATCCGAAAAAAAAACGGATGAACGAAGAAGAAGAAGAAGAACAGTATTAACAACCTTTCACACAACATCAGTAAACAAGTTAGTTAAATTGTTGAAAACACACGTCGTTCATCTGGCAGGATACGGGTGTGAGCCATGGACACTTTTGCAATCCTACAGAAGAAAATTGGAGAGTTATGAACTTACAAGTTACATACATGTGTTTAGAATCCCATTTACCAATAAGACAACATAAATACTGACATTCTGTAAAATCTGAACATCAAAGATAACTGACTCATAAACAGGATCAATTCTCGACAGATGAACCAACTTGGCCAAATTAAACGCCTCAGTTGTTTGGAAACATCGCTGATGGAAGGCGTGACTGGTGGAAGGAGAAGCTTGAATCGACCAGCACGAAAAATGGTCAAATGACATTAAAACATCTTAGGCATGAAATGCTAAAGCAGCGGAACTTTCAAAGGATCACGAATATTTCCGCTGGCTGTGATGGGAGTAACTTTCTGCATATGATTCCATACTTGTTTATGATTGCCTAGTATGGCGTCTAATTTCTACCTCTTCTTCTCGCTTTCTATGAATTCGGGTATCAATCATTGTCTTGTGCATTTTTTTTCATGTTCCTTTGCCCCCCTCCCCCTAGACAGGATTATTTGGTTGCTACTTAACGAGACAGTGTCCAGCATAGAGCAGTAATGGTCAGGCAGATACTGCCTCTACTAAGGTTTAAACACAGGTTCATTGTGCGGGTACACGAGGGCCATACCTCGATCACAGTAAACACATTGGAACATTTGCTAGTGTACAACATCCGTTCATCTGTTGTGAGTTCATGACTCTATCCGGTTCTACTTTAATTGTTGTACCTAAAACTATTTTCCGACCTTTGAAGTGTGGATGTTGTCATTTTTACTGAGTACAATACAGGAAGTTTATGTTGCCTGGCTTCTGAGAAACACTTGCGTGTGGCGGAATTTCCACTTGATAGTTAGCCTCAATTGTTATAGAGAATCCATTTGTGTAACGTTCCTGTTGCCATTCCAGTTACCGGTGTTAATGTATAACATCATACCACTGCCCACACATGCACACAACACACACACATGCATGCGAAGTTTATTTACATGAAGATCATAGTCTAGTTCACCTTGAATAATAACAAGTGCCGCCACGCCAGTCATTATTATTACCGAGTCGTGTAGTATTGATTTTTCATTTTTCTCATTCCTTTATAATACATATCTTTTATATTGTTGCCGTTTTCAATTAGCCTTGAATGATGTGTGAATGATATAATGTATGAAAGAGAGTGATAAAAGGGCAGAATGTAAGACGAGCCTGAGTGCCCAATTCTTAACCCTTTAAAAATAAAGTTTTGTTGTTGTTGTTGTTGTTGTTGTTGTTGTTGGTGACATAAATATCACGTTATGAAGCTTCTGTAGCGCAGTGACTAACTTGCATGCCTTCTGACCCAGTGGTAATGTGTTCGAATTTCCTTCGAATTAAATATTTTAAATTGCGTGGGCTGCCAGGTCCACCCAGCCTAAACTGGGCACCAGTAAATGCCATGGGAAGTAAACGCAACCAACCTAAAGGCGACTACATCATCCGATTAGTCTGTTACAAATATGAGGCGTGCACCATAGACCTGCAAAATTAGATTTTTAACAGCATACATCTTTCCTATTGCAACATTCGCATGTGAGACATGGGCACTTACTAAACAAGCTGAAAGGCGAATAAATGTGTTTGAATATAAATGATATAGACACACTCTAAGGATATCTTGGATACAGAAAAGAACAAATGCATCTATACGATAAGTGCTGAATATCGAAGAAGGTTGGCTAAAAAAGACGATGAAACAAAGAACATTGAAATTTTTTGATCACTTGAAAGGTCATGAAAGTTTGGAGAGAACAATCATGGAGAGGTATATGCGTGGGAAGAGAGGAAGAGCAAGGCCCAGGAGAAGATGGGTGCAGGATGTGGCAGAAGATCTCCAGATGGGTGTAATGGGCGCGGGACATCTTGCTTATGACAGAGAAGTTTTCCGGACGGATGTGATGGGAGCGAGGTTCTGCCAAAGACATGCAACCGAATGAATACATGAGTACCATATACCTAATACGCCTAAAGGCGTGTAATAAAGTCCACAAGTTCTCTTTCTTACAGTCCGTGCTGTGTGGTGTAGGTGATTGTGTCTGTCCACATCCTTCTGTTTCGTGTGCTTCCAGTCATTTGTGATATTGATGTTCCTCCACTCCATGATGTCCAACTGTCTAGCATGCTCTGTTTAAGTCTTTCCTCTCCTCATTCCTTCCCTTTACCAGCTGTCCCGGTGTGACAACCTACTCCAGCTTTCCCGGTGTGACAACCTACTCCAGCTTTCCCGGTGTGACAACCTACTCCAGTTTTCCCGTTGTGACGACATACTCCAGCTTTCCCGGTGTGACGACATCCTCCAGTTTTCCCCTTTTTCATACATGTCCAAAGAATGTGTGGAGTGTCTTCTTCTGATGCAAGCAACAAGTTCTCTGTATGAATTAACTTCTTCCAAGATATCTTCATTCCTCTGTCTATCCATCCATTGTGTTCACACCATTCTTCTATAAAACCACATCTTCGTAGCTTCCACACAATTCCTCACGTGTCAGCTAACTGTCTATGATTCGTCTCCCTAAATCAGGATTGACGCAGCATAGCTCAACATATTGATTTGAGCCAATGCAACGAACTTTATACAACCGGAAAGGTTAAAGGGAGACAGTGCTAGAGAACTGCAACACAGGATAACCTATACTTACAGAAACAAAGTGTCAGTACAGTGAATCGGTAATAATTTGAGTAGAGTTGAGTTAAGAACCGTCATCACTGCACGCGGGACATTCCTATAAACGCTCAGTCCTCATCTTCAACAGCCAGTACTAATGGTGCCCGTTGCAATCTGATTATATGTCCGTCTTGCTTAACCTTTGAGTGACGAATGTCGACCAGATCCTCTGACCACCCCTTGCTGCTGCATTCTCTCTAGACCATAATTATTAATAGTCCATCTGTTCTTCTGCATTAATGACATTATCCCAGAGGGTCTTCTCTTCATCTGCCTTATCATGTATCTAGTCATCCCTTAATGATGCGGCACCAGCCAATCTGTTTGCCTGTTCATTTCCAACAACACTAGAGTGTCCTGGAGAAAGGATTCACCGAATGCTCACAACCGGCGACCTCTGAATCGAAGTAAACCATTCTGTACGAAGCATGCCAGTCTTCGCCTTTGCCAGCACGCTTTGTGAATCAGTTACAATCACCACATATACAGTGTGTTCTCCGACCAGCGGAAATCTGTTGTAACCGCCCTGGCTCCATGCTCAGACTTTAGGTTGTGGTGTAATATGCCGAGCTCTCGTTTTCTAGACATCGACCATGTTCTTTTGATATTAATCCCCAGCCCCCCTCCCCCTAACACAGAGACATCGGTATAGATAATCACATCGCCAGGACGAATGTAGTCATGAATTATTTGCTTTTCAGCGTCCGTAGCGCCTCATGGCCACTACCTTCACTCACGGTCCCGTATGATTATAACTCCACACAAGTCTGAATTTCTATTCGGCACTCTGACCACAACTTGCCTCTGCCAATCTTCTCAAGTGTGCTTACTTCTCTTGTGGTATCTTCTGTCTGAGCCATGAATGAAGCTCCTATTAGCAGCCTGTGGTTCTTGACTGCGTCAGGGAACCATGCAGGTGTTCCTTGTCCCAGCTTTCTTGAAGTATGACCTTGCTTGCAACACCTTGCGTCTGTCCGCAATGGCCGGCAACGCCAGGGTGTATCGCATACACAATATTGGGGGATCCCTTGTACTCCCCAGAATCACTTTCATGCCTTCATTATGTATGCAATATAGTTTGAATAGCTGACCCTTTGAGACAGTGAGCATTCCCAGTCCATACTGTCCATACTGAATTGATCAAGTGCTGAAAAAGTGTGAATGACATTTTCTCCTCCACGTCCCTAGCTGCCCTACTCTTCAGTTAACTGAACCCCTTCTGACATTTTGTAACCACCACTTCAACATGAACCCTAAAGGACAGGCTTGTATCAAAAGTGATTCCCAGGTTCTAAGGTCTGCTGTCTCTATTCACAAGTTTACTATTTATTGTGAGGCTTGGGAGGTCAGCTTTAACAACCCTATTGTCCAGAGAACACCACAATACAGACATCATTTTCTGGGTTAATGACAGCACTCAACTCCGTACAGAAATCCATCACTTTTTCAAGTGTCGCCAGCAGCTCCTGAACTGTTGATTCCTGCCTTCCCCTGCATGTATACAAGAACACCATCTGCAAACGTTAGTAGTAACCTTCCAGCCAGTGGTGCTTCGAGGATTGCAATCCTGCTGTTGTGTATACACACTGAATAGTACAGATGAAATTGCTGATCCGAGGGATATGGTACATGGCTCAGAGGTTCATGTACGCAGCCTGAGAACCACTCTACGAGAATACAGATCATTGGCAATCCAGTTCATTAAATAAGGACAGACCCGTTTCTCCATAAGAGCGTACATCAAAATATAATATCTGGCAAAACGCGTCATCGAGATCAAATGCTGCCACCTCCATCTTCTGCCTTTTTTAGAACTCGTAGTACACATCACAGACACAAGTGGCTGCATTAGTCATTAGACCAAGTATCCTACCCTGGCCGGTAACTTCACAAACCTTTCAGGAGTAGCTTTTCCCTTTCTAAAAATTCCTGAAGCTTAACAACAACGATTTTCTCAGCACCTTGCCAAAGGTATTATGTAGGGTGAAAATCCTAAACCCATTTAGCTCACTAATAATTTAAGATCACTTAATCAAACGCTGTAAATGTAAAAGCATAGATATCACGATTATATAACCTATTCGATATAGAACTTTAAACAATGTATCCTTTTCAGGACGTCGCAGTCAACCCCACCATTGTTTGGCTGTTTGTGATTTCTTGGCAAGTTTACGTTCAATAGTTTTCATAACGGCGGGGACTATTTTATGAAAACCAACGTAAGGTGATCTGTTTCTACATATCCCGCAGCTGTGTTTCGAACGCAGTATGATGGATTGCGAATTGCGTTCGTAACTTCTTCGCCTCAATGTCGGTTAATATAGAATAGTGCAAGTAAAACACAACGCATAGTTATGTGGACAGTAGAGCAGACATTCTGAGTGTTGTAAACTGGCATCTACTGCCTATAGTACCTTGCGGTGTAGGACAAGGGGGAGGGGGATCTTAAGCCTGGTGAATTAAGGGTGACTGGCTACTTTAGACTCCGCTAAATGTGCTGGTTAGGGTTATCTTTTTGCCCCCGACAGAAAATAATCCACACCTTACCGAGGATTCGAACCCGAATCTCCCGAAGGATAACTTTGCATTCTAGCCACTCGGTCAGCTGCTCCTCTGAGTATAGCAAATGCTCTAAAAATATTAATAAACATATAAAGTGATAATTAACTATGTAAAATAAAATTTGACACTATACCCCCACTATAACATAATTGATTAAACAGCGAAACCTGGGAAAGAGGTGGTGGAGGGGGAGTGGAGGCGTTGTGTGTTCTTCAGGAGGGATGCGAATGGTGGAAAATGAATAACAGAATCATGAAGACATTTGATGCAGGATGGATGTTGATGTTTTAGAAGCACAGTCAGAATATTCTAGACAGAGAAGAAAATAATCGCTGAGCTGTCAACAGTTGCAGATGTTACTAGATCACGCGAAAATCAACGGAAACATGGAATATAGAAATCATTTTTATGTGGAAACGTGCTCGACAAGAACATCAAAGAAAGACAGTTGAGTTGAGCTGACTCAAGAAAAGACATTACAACACTGGAAACATTTCCGGGCGTGTTCCGTCCCAATCTTGAACAACCATAGAAGAGTCCCAGTACTGGTGGTACCAGTTGCAGTTCCATTGTGTCCGTCTGGCCTTTCCTTGGCAAGCTCAGTATCGGCCAAAATATGAATAAAATTTGGTGGAACTGCGGTAAAGCTGTGAAAATGTAAACAATATAAAATGACACAAAATAGTGCAGCTTTACATAACAGAATTACGACACATACAGGACGTTGCGGCGATTAGCCTTCATCAGCAAACAAACACATACACAAAACACAACATATAGTCACGGAGATCTCCTGTGACTGCATTAAGACGTGACGACAGAATGAGAAGAATAAAAAGATGAAAGAATGAAAGCAATGAAGAGAAAATAAAAATTGGAAAACAAAAATGTTCCTATTTACCTCAGAATTCTGAGCTTCGTAATTATGTTATGAACAGCTGCACTACTTTGTGTCATTTAATAGTGTTGAGTGTCGGCCAGATCCTCTGGTCACTCCCTGTTGCAACGTTCTCTCCAGACCATGATCATTTATCTGTTCTTCCACACTATTCACGTGATCTTGAATGGCACTTACCACATCTGCCTTATCGCGCACTAATAATCCGCCCAACTGTGCACACCCATCAAGTGTGTCTTCTTGCTCGTTCCCCAGCACACCAGCATGTCCCGGGGGAGGGAGGATTTGTTTTGATTTGGTGCGTTTTCCCTCTTTGAACTCAAGTGTTGTCCATACACGTGCTACTACTTCTAGTGCATTGCATTGATTTTTGCGCGGGATTAACTTTCCCTATTACCAGTTTCCCTCTCCAGCAGGTTATCCCACTCCGACTTCTGAGGTATTTGTAATTTACGTTTCCAAGTCAAGGACGAGAAATCAACATTTCAGTCCAACTTACCGGTGCAGAGCTTTAACCCGCTACCTCGGCATCAGCACACCGGATGTTTAAGAACGAGTGCTCTTATATATTCGACCAAGTTGGTTTCTGGGGAAAAGATTAAATGGATACTCTTCTCAGCATGCGCTGTCAGAGAAAGAAAGAGCATGATGTAAGTGGAAAGCGTAAACATCTCAACAACAACAACAAAACAATATGTCACCTTAAATTCAATAAAAATTCAGATTGAGTCATTGTCGCTAACGTCTGCCCCAGACTTGCATTAAAAACAAATAATGTGAAAATGTTACGCTTTCACATTCTCAAATTCACGACATAATAACAAAAAAAAAGTTGCATGTATTTTACGGAACGTTGCAGTCAACGCCAACATTTATTGGCGGTTTGTGACGTATGTGGATACCAAAATGACGGCGTAAACAGTGTTCACCGTGATCTTCAGGAATATATGTGTGTTTCGTGTGTGCATAATGTTTTTGTTTTCTAAAGTCAAACAGTTCCAATAAGGATGAACCTAAGACAGGTCCAGCAAACCGGTAGGAAAGTCAAACTGTTTCAATAAGGATGAACCTAAGACAGGTCCAGCAAACCGGTAGGAAAGTCAAACTGTTCCAATAAGGATGAACCTAAGACAGGTCCAGCAAACCGGTAGGACATTTATTTGTTCACTTACTAATGCTCAAGAATTATGGAAGAAACTGAAAGCATAGCGTGATACAATGAGCGCCTACAGCGGAAACACACAAAACAAACGAACAACAACAGTGAAAATACGAAACAGACAAATAAAGAATCAGCACTTGCTGGGTTCATGAAACAATCAAACATTCAATTATTTGGACTTGCAGATACGGGGAAAAGGGGACGTTTACAAGAATCACGTTAAAATTTGATATAGACTATATATACATAGAATCGCACGACGAAATGCGAAACGAGCAATTACAGAAACTAACGATGAATACATTAGAATATACGGTGAACAGATGACAAGCCCTCAGCAAAACTATCCAAGAGAACATCTTTACTATAGTGAAACACGGTTGCTATCGTACACAAAAAAGGATTCGCATCTAGAGCTTTGAAAAGAATGCGCAGAAGTGGTCCACCCAGATAAAACAAATGAATCCACCTGTACATCAAACATCATATTCTGCTCAAACTACTATGCTGAAGTATAGCCCCTCAACATTATTGCATACTCTATAACTACCACAACATACTTCCTCCGGTATGTTGTAACTCTTTCTTAAGAACTGTCGTTCTGCAATCTCTGAAGAGCGACAGATAATCATAAGTGGAGTCAACGCCAACAAAAGTCAGTTCAACAATGGACACCATCTCACTCTAAGTAGAAGCAAAGGATGATTTTAAATGGCTTGGGAGGTATTCATTATATGGTGCCACCCCATATTTTGTAGACTAATGGGCACTCACTGAGTGATGTGAACAATATCAAGACGGCCGTCTTCAATACCATGGCATTTACTGGTACTGATTTTAAGCTGGGTCGACCTGGAAGCCCTGGTCAGTTTTGAAACTCCGCCTCGCTGAGGTTTCGAATACATGACCACAGTACCAGCAGGCAAGCATGCTGGCCACTGGGCTACCGCGGCGCCACACAACCGTGTATACTCAGAAGGAAGAGATAGATAATGTACCCACAGCAGGACCAAAGGGAATAATCAATCGCTTTCCATGAAAAGAAGTTCCTTATCAAAGTTGAGAAAACTGAACCACCAGTTAATTCTACCTGGATCAGGCACAGCAAGGGATCATGTGTTGGGAGTCTCTGTGGCGAAGTGGTCAAGCCGTTTGACTCGTGCTCCGAAGGTTGTGAGTTCGATTCCGGGCCGCGTCCTTCGGTTTACGAGTTAAATGTTTCGGAGACTCCTGTGGGTCGTCGCTAAAAGCTACGGAGTTCGTGCTTTGTGCGACGCTTTCCGCGCTGCGGAAAGAGACCGAGCCATATGGGATAAAACTCGGTGCAATGAAGTCGACCCTGTCGACTTTTAAGCGACTTTTTAAGGGATCATGTTACGTATCATAACAGGAATAACAGACTGAACAGTCACTTGCGCATATTTACAATCATCAATATTTGTTTTGTCACTTGTGAACTGAACATAAGCCTACACAGACAAACATTTGAACAAGGCTATATGGGAGTAACTAAGAGCTCTCAATTGCTGCAATATTCATCTAACCAACCGGACTTCTCGTTTAGACAATATTAGAGCAGCGAAAAAGAAGAGGAAGAATAAAAAGGAGAAGAAAGAGAGGGGGAAATTGGTGGAGGAGGAAGAGGTGGACTAAGAGGTCTCTCACCTTTCCTCTGAGCGTCGAGCGTCGGCCAGATCCCCTCGTCACACCTCGCTGTCTCATTCTTACCAGACTATGGTGATCCATCTGCTCCTCCGAGGTGTACACGTGCTCCCACAAGGTCGCAACCACGTCTGCCTTGTCATGCATCAATACTCCACCAAGTTTTGCCGAGCCAGCCAATCTGTCCGCCTGTTCATTCCCCAGCACACCGGCATGCCCAGGAGAAAAGATCCAGGTGATGCTTGCTACCCGTGACCTCCGAAGCGAAGCAAGCCACTCTGCACGAAGCTTGCCTGTTCTCACCCTTCTCAGTTAATGGATGTCGAGTTATAACCATGCAGAACACTATAGGCAAGCTGCTGGACAAGTTAATTGCCAGAAAAATATCAAGCCAGCTGGAGAGGCAAGGTGTTTTCCCACCTACCCTGGGAGGGATACCGTCCAAATTTGAGAAACCTGGACGAATGCAACAGTTTTTGCCCATGATGTTTATGAAGGTTCCTCTCGGGCATTGAAACATTTGCTGCAGTGATTGATCTTGAGGACGCGTACAACAGTGTACCATTGGATTTTGTTTAATGCTTCAGCTTCTAGAACTCAAGATAAGTCCTTTCCTTCTTAGCTGGATCGCTGCTGCCCTCTTGCAAAGGAAAGTAGTCTTTAGATGTGGCAGTTGGACTTCAGAACCAACAACAATATATCCTGGCTTACCACAGGGATCACCATTATCTCCGGTGCTGTTTAACGCCTAGACTGTGAGAATCGCCAGCGAGCAAATCATAGGACCGGGGAGGACATTGTCGTATGCAGGCGATGTTTTAGTGTATCATCATGGTAAGGACGGATTTAGGGTGCAGTAGAACTACAAACCGAAATCAATCGTATAATCACTTGGTGTGTTAAAGCTGGGGCAATGGTCAACCCAACAAATGCAACAGTGGCATGGTCCTCTTTTAACAACCATATTGTCAACACCCAAACGCCAACTGTAAATCTGGGCTCAGAGACGGTGGAAAGAACTCAGGCAATGAATTACCTGGGGATACGATTTGATAGAAGCCCAGCTTATACTAAACATGTAGACCCGGTGATAACAAAGGCCAATCGGGGTTTGACTGCGATACGGGTGATGGTGGCGGCAAACTGTGAGCAGCGCCATTTATGTCTCCTTTACGAAGGGCTGGTCCTTTCTGTTCTGGAGTATGCGATATCGATCCTGACTCTCAGCCATAAGCAGATAGAAAGGATGGAAAGGATACAGAACGAAGCCATGCGCATCTTTCTTGGATGTACAAGAGATATAGCATGCAGGGTGATGCGCTACCTTCTTGATTTTCCAACCATGAGGGCCAGATTACAAATGTGCCAAGCACGTGGCTATCTCAGAGTCAACGCAAACACACAACATCCACTGCATAGAGAGATTAAGAAAGTAAAGGGCAGCAGATTAAAAAGATGGAAGTCGTGGATGGGTCAAGCCGAAGACATCCTTCAACAGGTGTGTTGAGGACTTAGAACCTGGCGAGGAGTGGGTACAAGTGCCAACAGAGTTCTGTAGATCCTTTTCAGTGTGCATCCAACTTAGACAGGAAATGCAGACAAGAAAATCCAGCTGCTGTGGAGGCGGAAGTACAGGCTCTGATCTTCGAGAATTCTTCAGAGGAGGATGCTGTTATTTACATGGATGGGTCGGTCGTCCGAGTGGTTCATGGGCCTTTACGGCTCAGGCCGGAGGGAAAACTGTGAAGGAAGAGTCTGGCGCGTTTGCTTTGACCACATGCAGCCTTACTATGGAAGTCATGGCAGTAAGTGAAGCAATAACATGGCTCGAGACACAGACATTCAATCGGCTTGTGTCCTTAGTGACTCAATGAGCATGCTCAGGAGGACAGAGAGTGGCTGCTGTCTCTGGAGCGGTCTCGGCTGGCAAAGATTAATTTCATCTTCGTGTCAGGGCATGCGGGCGTACAAGAAAATGAGTAGGCTGGCAGGCTTGCAGGTAGAGCTACTGTGGAAGGTGGACGAGCCATGGACCAGGCAGACATTTTAAACGCTCTAGAGAAGTAAGTCGCTTACGAGAACCAAGCGATGACTGGGAATCTACAACCATGGTCAGGCTGCGAGAGCAGCAAGTAAAAAGAGGTGTGGCCAAACAAGAACACTTCGCAGGAAGCCAAAAAAGAGTAATAAACAAACACAGAACTGGTGTCGTGAGCCGCCACACGCTGCGGGATTTACTGGGGAGGGGATCCGAGCACTTATGGACTGAATGGTTCGATGTGCAATGAGAATGATCTGTCGACTAACTAACTGACTAACTAACTGCAACTTTAAGCAAATTAAACCCGAATAAGTTTTTAAATCTTTACAGATAATGTTATGTGCGGCTATTGCGTTGTCTGCTGAAATTCCCATACTGACTATTCTGTTTAGTTTTAAGATATTGCATTCACTTATGATACGTTTATCACTGCAACGGCATTTCCCGATAACCTCTTATTCAATTAGCATAACGTTTATTTATGTTATTGTTTGTATTTGTGATCAATCAGATTGCCTGTAATATCGAAAGGTGATTTCCATGGTCGCTTGTGTGTAATATTTTCTGGAAATGTCCTAGGCATTATGAATCTCGTAATATGAACTAAGTATATAAACAATCTGCCATTACCATTTCATCTTCTCTGCATTCTGTCTTTCCATATTCTTCTTCTTCTTCTTCTTCTTCTTCTTCTTCTTCTTCTTCTTCTTCTTCTTCTTCTTCTTCTTCTTCTTCTTCTTCTTCTTCTTCTTCTTCTTCTTCTTCTTCTTCTTCTGCTTCTTCTGCTCATCTGCTTCTTCTTCTTCTTCTTCTTCTTCTTCTTCTTCTTCTTCTTCTTCTTCTTGTCTTCTTCTTCTTCTCTCTTCTTCTTCTTCTTCTTCTTCTTCTTCCTCTTCTTCTTTTCATCTTCTTCTTCTTCTTCTTCTTCTTCTTCTTCTTCTTCTTCTTCTTCTTCTTCTTCTTCTTCTTCTTCTCTTCTTCTTCTTCTTCTTCTTCTTCTTCTTCTTCTTCTTCTTCTTCTTCTTCTTCTTCTTCTTCTTCTTCTTCTTCTTCTTCTTCTTCTTCTTCTTCTTCTTCTTCTTCTTCTTCTTCTACTTCTTCTTCTTCTTCTTCTTCTTCTTCTTCTTCTTCTTCTTCTTTCTTCTTCTTCTTCTTCTTTCTTCTTCTTCTTCTTCTTCTTCTTCTACTTCTTCTTCTTCTTCTTCTTCTTCTTCTTCTTCCTCCTCGTCTAGCCTTGCAGTGACGTTGGTGTCCCTTATATTATCATATGTTGCTTAGCTGTTTAAACTGTCCACGTAATTCCTTCTGTCCTCCATTACATTCTGCATTACTGAATGTTGTTTCTTCGTCAGATTTGTCATTGATATCACTTATCAAAATCAGCATGTTATTTAAAGAGCTTCATGAAGTTCATTACCAAATATGTTCCTTCTTTTCGTAATTTGCTCTTCATTGGTATGTATATTGTAAATGCAGTGTGCAATATTAGTCCATCTTTCCTTCGTTCTTAATTTCCCCCGTACTCGCATTGATTGCCTTAAAATCTATTATAGAGTGCACTGTATTTATCTGTATAGAATCCTGTCTCGCGGAGTGGAACCGTTTCAGGAGCATTACTATCTCTAGATGTAATGGTGTAGCTATTCCTCTTGAGTAAACAAGGCAGGCCCGGGGGGGGGGGGAAATCATGCTACAAAGAATACTCATAGTCTCTGCAATTCATGTCAGGCATGTGCTATGCGATGTATAATTCCATCCCTGATCTTACGGTGTGATTTGTAGTAATTATTCTTTACGGTTTGTATGTTTGACACAGATTGTAACAAACTATGTCTCTCAAGACGGCAAGTTGCCAGTGAATAAGTTAATGCTGATCTAAAGGTCTGACACTTGTCAGATTGTCAGCAGTCGACTAATATTGCACGATTTAATAAAATAATGTCCATGTTTATATTTACTTACGTGTCTTTCAAGACTCATTATGTTCAATACTTTATGGTGGTTAAGCCACGCTTCATCTTATATGTGATATGTTCAAGCACTGATTACGATGAAAATAAATAACATTTTTTTCAGTCTTTGAAGCGTAGTGGGCATGTGATGTTTGCCCCATATTGTTAAAGGGCATTCGAATGATGTAGTGAATGTTTATACCTATATACCGCCGTTACTTCCAGGGTCACCTCCTGGATCCCTGTTAGGTTAGGTCTATCTTAGAACCCAGGCCACTGTTGTTTTTATTTTTGAAATCCCCTTTGATGTTGATTCGAACACATGGCCATCAGGCCGCCAAGCGAGAATGATATACACTGCGCTACCGTGGGCTCCGTAAATCCAATGGCTGTATTGCCCTTTTGTATGTATATTCAAGTGAACATGGAGCACCAGTGCAAAGCTTTGCCCAATGTCTACCGTGTCCTTGAGACTACGCTGATCAATCCTAACTCCCTAGCGGGGAAAACCATAATATAGCATTCACATAAAGGCCTGCGTGCCCCAGCTCACATGTCCCTTGATATTAACATAATAAATATTTTAAAAAAAATCAAAGTTCTTGATGAACTGCCAACAAATGACACCAGGCAAGCTATTAAATACCGAGGTTTAAGCCCCTTAACTGGGACATGTCAACCGTTTTACATATAGCCTGAATAACCATTACCACAGCCTTCTTAGAAATGTTTACGCAACAAGGATATACACGAATTCCCCTGTGCAATATTAGCATTTATACTTTGACTCGCGGCACAAACACATGGTATATGCATGTAATACTGTTATGTGTATGTTCGTTCTTATCAACGCACACGCGCACACACACGCACGTGCACACATTTGCATATGTGACCGAAAAGAAAGAAATCAGTACATTCAGAATGTCGGGAGTCGCGGATGGCCCAGCAGCTAGCACCTTGCTACCGGCCAGGTGGTTATGATTTCAAATCTCCCAAATAGGCGGTGATATTTTTAAAATCCCTTGGCAGTTGGAAATCGAAAAAAGAGTAGCTTAACGGCGCTGCCCGGGCAATATTTCGACTTAAGAATCTACTCAAAGTATTTCAGGATCCTCGCCGGTGCTACGGAGTTCATGCGCTGAGCTGAGATTCTACGGACTCGGGCTTGAGTTAGGAGTCGAACGGAGCACTTATGAGTTACATCCGTGTGCCGTGATGTTGATCCGTCGACTAAACTAAAACCCCCCAAAAAAAAATCTAATAAAATTGTTGCATTGTACCTAGGGTGCCAGGTCCACATAGTAAACACCAGGAAATATTCTCGGACTTAAAGGCGGCCGGTGTGTTGTGACCACCTGACCCATCGAGTGCCGACATGCCTATGAAAATATGGGGCAAGCGTCATTAACCTACCACGTCTCAGGGGCAGATAATGGCACCTTATAGTATGTTTACAGACACCCAATATGCCCCATGACCTGGTAAAATGTCCTCAGCTTACATCCGGAATATCAAGTTTAAAAAGTTCGTCTATTCGTTGTTTATGTTTGATTGATCACGAGGACAAGGTCGTTAGGCAGACGCGAATTATTTAGTCAATACAAGAGCAACGTGTATAAACAGGAATGTTCATGTCATTCACACTTGACCTTGGGCGAGGGGCGTACGAATGCCGAGACTGAATTCGCGGTACTGTAGCAGCAGTGGCTAGGGGGAGGAGGAGGGGGAGGGGGAGGAGGAGGGGGAGGAGGAGGAGGAGGAGGAGGAGGAGAGAGAGAGAGAGAGAGAGAGAGAGAGAGAAAGAGAGAGAGGGAGAAGACGGGAGGGGTATACATATATTACAGGTTGCATGTTATATCGTGACTTACGAGAAAAACAATACCAATTCTAAAAGATTTGTACAAATACCCCGTTAGCATCTACCATGTTTGATGTCAGTCATCCAAACATATTCAAGTAGGCAGTCTGTCTGTCTGTCTGTCTGTCTGTCTGTCTGTCTGTCTGTCTGTCTGTCTGTCTGTCTGTCTGTCTGTCTGTTTCTGTCTGTTTGATTTCTTTCTGTCCTTCTGTTCGTCCCCCCCCCCCACCTATCAGCCAGCCCGCCCTCCCCTCCGTCCGACCATTCGTCCGTCCGTGCACCCCCCCCCCCCACACGTCCGTCCGCCCGCCCGCCCGTCCATCTATCCATCCATCCGTCTATCCGTTTGTCTGCCTGTCTGTCCATCTGTTTATCTATCCATATGTCTGTTTGACTAATCTGTTTTATCTTTCTTATATGTCTGTCTGTCTGCATGTCGACCTGGCTGGCTGCCTATCTGTCTGCTTATCCTTGTGTATTTGTGGGTGCCTGTATGTTATGCAATGTAATTTCACGTCATCATTATCAAGTGCCCTGCCAGATGGCGTGGGCGTTCATGGCTCTCCACAGATCTCGGTCTTTAGTTTTCCGGATCAACTCTGTCCTTTATTTGCCCTCTCTGTTACTACAATCTCCAACACTTGTTGTAAATCTGTTGCATTATCCGCTACCAATACTGTGTCATCTGCATAACGTATATTGATTATATTATAACCTCCGATTAGTATTCCTTGTTTCTCTTTGATCTCTCTCATTATTACTTCGCTATAGAAGGAGAAGAGATCAGGTGACAAGACACACCCCTGTCGTACTCCTAGCTTTATTTATTCGTAACTGCCCTCTGTATTTCCCATTGTAATTGCTGCTACTTGGTTACAGTAAATATTCTTTATTATTCTTAAATATTGCCCATCAATGTTGATATCTTCCAACATTTTAATTTAGTGCATGATGTTTTACTTTATCATATTATTATTGGCACCTTGCAGTCTTGAAAGACGATAAATTGTTACATTGTGCTTTAAAAAGGCTTAATAACTACAACCCATGGCGGTAGCGAATGTGACTGATGAGGCCAATTTGCGCTGTAAATGTTCAAACACAGTGGATTCATGTGAACACATGATCATTTCCACCATCATGCACCATCTTACGTTTCTCACGCTCTGTGTGTGCTTTATCTGCAATCATTTTCTCCGTTGTCTTTTTTTTTTCTATTTCTGATATTTGCCCTCCATGCAACACGTTCAGCGGCGACTTGCTCCCAATGTGCGTTATTAATGCCTGTATCAGTCATGAGCTTTAATGGGATATAATCCAGTTAGTGATAGAAGCCACACTATTAGACTTAAAGGCCACCCAAAAAACACAACTCTTGTACAGATATATGCACCTACTTCAACAGCAGAGGAGGACAAAATTGAAGATTTTTACAATACACTGCAAGACACATTAAATACGATTGGTCATAATGATATAGCAATAATAATGGGAGATTTTAATGCAAAAGTAGGTGCAGGAAGAGCTGAAAATGAGAGACACGTTTTAGGAAAATTTGGATTGGGAAATAGAAATGATGCAGGTCACAAATTAGTTGAATTTTGCACAGAAAATGAGTTCACGATAGCCAACACGCATTTTAAACAACATTCAAGAAGACTCTTCACATGGAAGTCTCCGGACAGTATTACCAAAAATCAGACAGATTATATTTTAATACAAAGAAGATGGAGATCAAGCATAACATCTGCAAAAACCCTACGAAGTGCAGACTGTGATCCAGATCATCACTTATTAGAAGCAGATCTGAAATTAAAACTCAAAAAGCTTACCCGAGGACCAAGGCCATTTCGTTTTGATCTCACAAAAATACCGGATGCATACAACATAGAAGTTAGGAATCGCTTTGGGGTCTTGATGTCTGTACAAGAGGAAACGACACCTGATGAACTGGCAGTACAAGCTAGAGATATCTTGATAACTGCAGCCAAAGATTTAATTCCGACCAAGAAAAAGCAACTTAAGCCATGGATTACATCAGACACGTTAGAATTAATAAAACAACGAAGGGAGCTGAAAAAGAAAGGAGATGAATCCGATAACAGTAGGATGAAGTATAAATCTTTAACTCGAGAAATAAGAAAGAACACAAGAAAGGACAAAAATCAATACATACAAGATTGCTGTACCACAATAGAGCAATATCATAAGACTGGAAGAGATTATGAAATGTTCAATGAAATGAAGTTATTGACAAGAAATGGTCAACCTCAATTGAATGTTATCTGTGACAAGATGGGAAATACCTTAACAGAATCTAGGCAAATTCTAGAAATATGGCAGGAGTACTGCAGTGGAATGTATGATATGAGTGACAGTGAGGATATGAATGATATACATGCACCAATGACAGCAGAAACAGAGCCTGAACCCTCATTAGATGAAAGTGCATGGGAAATAAAGTACCTGTAGAATGGTAAACCACCTGGATGTGATGAGATACCAGCTGAACTAATTAAAGCGGGAGAAGAAGAAAGCATACACATATATCATGCATTATGTAAAAAGATTTGGAAATATGGTATATGGCCAAAAGATTGGAAGAGAACTATCTTCATTCCAATACCAAAATAGGGCAACCTGAAATTATGCACCAACAATAGAACTGTTGCCCTGATCAGTCATGCAAGTAAAATTCTACTAAAAGTCATAATGGGAAGACTTCGTAAAAAATGGAAGAAGAGATTAACGTGGTTCAAGCTGGATTTAGACAAGGAAGAGGAACAAGAGATCACATATTCAACATGCGATTAATAATAGAGAAGTGCATAGAATTTAATGTAAACCTATTCTCATGTTTTGTGGATTATTCAAAGGCATTTGACTGTGTACAACATCAGAAACTTTGGGAAGTCATGAGGAATATGGGCTTTTCATCACATGTAGTACAACTCATAAAAATACTCTATCTAGACAACAAGCAGCAGTTAGAATAGATGGCGAGACATCAGATTGGTTTGACATCAAACAAGGAGTCCGTCAGGGCTGTGTGCTGTCACCCTATTTGTTTAACCTGTACGCCGAAAATATAATGTGAAATGTAAGAGATGATATAAACAGGGAGCTATATGAAGCCCTAAATATCGGCGGTCATGACATACCAGAGATTCGATATGCTTATGATACAGTATTACTATCCACAACACAGAATGGCATAGAAAAGCTAATAGCCTCAACCCAATTGAATAGTGAAAATCACAACTTATATCTTTACATAGCAAAAACAAAGATAATGCATACAGACCAAACTACTATGGAGAAAGAAATAAACGTTAATGGGGAAAAATTGGAGGTTGTGGAACATTTTGAATATCTTGGGTCACTGATTACCAACAATGG
This sequence comes from Cepaea nemoralis, assembly GCA_014155875.1. Taxonomy (NCBI): domain Eukaryota; kingdom Metazoa; phylum Mollusca; class Gastropoda; order Stylommatophora; family Helicidae; genus Cepaea; species Cepaea nemoralis. The sequence continues at coordinate 516,188 of JACEFZ010011166.1, forward strand.
GGACACAATGACAGAAATTAAACGGCGACTATCAATTGCTCTACAAAGACTTAAACAGCTGAATAAATTATGGAGTGGGACAGACAGAACTACAAAAATTAGATGTTTAAGAGCATGCATCTTTCCCATTGCAACATACGCCTGTGAGACATGGACACTTACTAAACAAGATGAACAGCGCATAAATGCCTTTGAATATAAATGTTATAGACGAGTTCTAAGAATATCTTGGGCAAAGAAAAGAACAAATGCATCCATACTTAAAGAATTGAATATTGAAGAAGGCTGGCTATTAAAGACGATAAAACAAAGAAAATTGAAATATTTTGGTCACTTGAAACGTCATGAAAGTTTGGAGAGAACAATATTGGGATATATGCCTGGGAAGAGATGAAGAGGAAGGCCAAAGAGAAGATGGGTGCATGATGTGGCGGATGATCTCTAGATGGGTGTATCAGACGCGGGACATCTTGCTTATGATCGAGAGATTTTCCTAAAGGTTGTTATGGCAGCGAGGTTCTGCAAAGGACATGCTACTGAATGAATGAATGAATGTATCAGTCATGTTCCGCTTACAAACATCTTTGTATCGTAGTAGAGGCCAACCCTGAGATCTCCCACCCATCTGTAATTCACCAAATAAAAGGTCCTTTGGTATTCTACCACCATCCATCCTCCTAACGTGCCCTATCCATCTAAGTCTACGAAGTCTGAGCATGGAACACACCGTCACACATTCTGATATTTCCAATACTTCAGTATTTGTTATTTTGTCTTGCTTCTTAATACGAAGTATTCTTCGCAGACACCGCATATGAAAGCTGTTTAAACGTTTCTCTTGGTGTGATTAAGTTGACCAGGCTTCACTCCATAAAGAAGAGTACTAAGGCCACATGCTTGGTGGACAATGACTTTTGTTTTGGCAGTAAGCTTCCTGTTCTCCCCGACTCCTTTTGATAACATGTTCATTATTGTTGCTGTTTTACCAATCCTGATGTTGATTTCCTGATCAGGGGATAAATTGCTATTTACCTCTGATCCTAGATATGTAAAATGGTTTACTTTCTCCAGTTCGGCGTCGTCAATAAAGATTGATGGTACACCATGTACACCTTGTGACATAATCTGTGTCTTCTTTTTGTTTATTGTTAAACCAAATTCAGAACAAGCATTGAAGAATGCAGATAGTAGATGTTGTAATTCTTACTCAGTGTGGTTTGTAATTGCAGAATCATCTGCAAAAAAAAAAAAAAAACTCTCTGATTAGTACCCTCATAATTTTGGTCTTGGCCTTCAATCTCTGAGCATTATATAGGCCGCCATCTGAGCGTAAGTGAATGTATACACCGGCATCCTGATCACGAAAGGCGTATTTCAGTAGAAGTGAAAAGTATATTCCAAAGAGGGTGGGGTATAGTACACAACCTTGCTTAACCCCACTCTTGGTGGGTAGCCAATCTTCTTTAGTGCCTTGAACAGACACTCACGACTGACCAAATCAAATGCCTTTGTGAGGTCGATAAAGGCAATAAACAGTGGTTGATTTAGTTCCCGGCAATTTTCTTGAATTTGTCGTAATGAGAATATCAAATCAATGGTAGACCGGTTCTGTCGGAATCCACACTGTGATTCGGGGTAGACTTGATCTCCTAGGACTTGAAGTATGAGCAGAACATTTCTGGCAAATACTTTTCCCAACAATACACAGAAGTGAGATACCCCTATAGTTGTTACAGTCGCTCCGGTCGCCCTTGTTCTTGTACAGTTTTATGATTCTTGAATCTTTGAAATCCTGTGGGACTTGTCATTCTCGCCAGCATAGCTCTATTAGCTGGTGGATCTGTATAGTGAGTGTGTCTTGCCCACTCCTGATAACCTCTATTGGAATCCCATCCTTACCTGGAGCCTTGCTAGATGTATGTTCATTTATAGCACACTTAACATCTGTTATGGTAAGAAGTGTGTCCAGGTGGTCAAGCGTTGGCAGGGCCTTATGACGTTGAGGGTATCATCCGTTAGTTTGGTTTCACTTGATTAAAGCTCTAAATAGTGCTCTACCCATCTATCCATCTGCCGTTTCTTATCAGTGATGATTTCTCCAGTCAAGGTTTTCAGTGGTGCACTTCTTTTAATTATTGTACCACAGGCCTTCTTTATCCCTTCACACATGCTTCTGATGTTTCCCTTATCACTTGCGTTTTGAATGGACTCACATAACTTGATCCAATAGTCATTTGCACAATACCTGGCAGCCTGTTGCACATCCTTCCTAGCTTGCGTCAGCTCATTGAGAGTGTTTGCGTTGCTCTTTCCTTGTTTCCTAAGACAGCTCTCTTTCTTTTTATCAAGCAAGGGCTGCAGTGACTTGCTGTTTCCAGCAGACCAGTCCTGCTTCTCATGATCCACAGTGCCGTAAACCCCTACCGCAGTTGTATAAAGAGTTTCCTTAAATTTACCCCACTTGTCACTTACTGTACAATCTGATGATTCAGTGAAGGCGTCTTCAAGTTGCTGTTGAAATTCAATACACTTTTCAGAGAAGTAAGTCGTTTACGAGAACCAAGCGATGACTGGGAATCTACAACCATGGTCAGGCTGCGAGAACAGCAAGTTAAAAAAGGCGTGGCCAAACAAGAACACTACGCAGGAAGCCAAAGAACAGTAATAAACCAACACAGAACTGGTTTTGTGAGCAACTACACTTTGCGGGATTTACTGAGGAGAGGATCCGAGCACTTATGGACTGAATGGTTCGATGTGCAATGAGGATGATCTGTTGACTAACTAACTAACTAACTAACTAACTAACTAACTAACTAACTAACTAACTAACTAACTAACTAACTAACTAAACAACCAACTAACTAACTAACTAACTAACTAACTTATTCTGCTATACACAAATTTGATTCCTAGCCGGTGCTATGGACTCACTGAAGTGTTCTGAAGACCTCCTTGTATTATCTATGGGAGTTAACAGGTACGTCTGTGTGTAAACAGATACGTCTGTGTGTGCGATGAAAGCTATTCTTCGCCAGAATCACTCTAGATCAAACAACTTTACTTACCCCGTGATTGTTTAAATGTGACGTCTTTCATTGACAATAACTGTATAGAGCCAACCCTGCCCCAATACTCTATAGATATACAACGGAATCCTCAGGTACGACTACCTACATCACGAAGACGCGGATGTTTGCACAGGAGGCAGACAGAAAACCGAACATACATTCCCAATTGCCGGATCTTTAACAGTAGGAGCTCGGTAGCTCAGTGGTTGCTGGCTGGGTAGTAGACTGATCGAATCCCACTAGAGGCAGGACATGTTTATTTGCAGGTCCAGGCCTCCTCACGTTGACCCAGTTTAAATGTTTGTTAGTTAGTTAGTTACTTGCATATCTTTTACAGGACGTTGCAGTCAACACCAGCATTATTTGGTGTTATGATCTCTTGGATAGTTTACGTTCAATAGTTTGCCATTTTTTTTCTGAACGACAGGCACCCATACCATTTGGTAAAGAAATCTACGCAACGCAGTCTGCTGCCAAATAGAGCGAAGGCTTTGTTTCGAACGCGGGTATGCGGGATCACAAACTGCGTCCGCACACCTTAACCACGAAGCCTGCTAGTTTAAATGAGTACAATAAAATTTTCTGAAAAATAAAGGTAGCCTGCATGATACTGAACACATCACCCATCGATGGCAGATTCGTCTATGAAGTATTCTGCTGGCACTATATACCATGCACCTCCACGCATGGACAAGGGCCCTTCACTTGCATATTTGTAAGAGTATATTGTTAGTCGTTAATTCACAAAGTGACAGGTTCAAACCCAGCTGTGATGATACAAGTAAGTAAACAGGAACCATACTCTCATCGTGAGTAGAGCATTCGGTTGTGTTATAATTGTTAATGGTTAACTTCTTCATTGGTCTGACATTGACGTATTTAATTCTGACATTCCCTGTTTCACACGTACATGTCCATGGAAAGTCAAACACTCGTCCTTCTACTCTATAGGTTGTAAACATTTTTTGGGGGGTTTAAACTGTAAGTTTTAATTTTATATTAGCTTACTATTTATGTTTGTAATGTTCTTTACGAAGGTAACAAATACCGACAGACCCAACAGTTATGTTGTGTTTTATTCATATTTGTTTTAGTCATGTAAGTCAATTCTCAGTCAGATACGACCGAGCTACAGTATAACTGTAGATGATACTACCTGCTTACTGTTAGTGCCGAATGTTGGGCGCTCACCAAACCCGACAGCTAACATTGTGCCAAATGCGTCGGGCTGAGGAGATCAATTGAGAGGATACAAGCCTTATCCTCATGCGATTAACTGCAGCTTAAAGACTAAATGTCATGGCAGGGCATATACGTCCCTAATCATTGGTCTGCACTAGTGTAGGATCGAAGCTCCGATAGGTGGACGGTTAGAACAATTCGTTTATTGACCAAACATATTTTACAGCTTGACTTGTTCCAGGTGTATTGGTGTTACCTTTAATCTCGAGATTACCCGCGGGCCAAGAGAGGGATCATGCTGCATGGGTAACTCATGGTTTCTACAATTCAGCCCCGACTTTGTGCTATTGGGAGGTTATTATGCCGGTTTTTAAGCACAATGTAACAAACAATCGTTTGTCAAAACGGCAAGGTGCCAGTAGTTTCATTAATTCTTGTATTAAATTGCATATTATCATTTTTTTCCCACATATTTTTCGAGAGAGAGAGAGAGAGAGAGAGAGAGAGAGAGAGAGAGAGAGAGAGAGAGAGAGAGAGAGAGAGAGAGAGAGAGAGAGATGTGGAAAGTAAATAGAGAGGGGCGTCGACAGACAGACAGACAGACAGACAGACAGACAGACAGACAGACAGACAGACAGACAGACAGACAGACAGACAGACAGACAGACAGACAGGCAGGCAGGCAGGCAGGCAGGCAAGCAAGAAGACAGACAGACAGACAGACAGACAGACAGACAGACAGACAACGACTTATAATAAAAGAAATAGACATAATCTTGTTCGCTCTTATTATGCACAATTACCTGTAACAAAGGCGCCTATTATCTAAGACTTCCTTTCGAATCTTAGTCGTCGTCGTCATTATCGTAATTCAAAACAATGTTTTGATAAGGTTGATAATCAACCTTCGTAAGCCGTCTTGTGCAAGCAGAAAGACATGTTAGTCAGTTTAAAATTACCGTGGTAGACAATCGACATTACTGTGCGAACATGTGTATATTTCAGTTTGAAGGATGTATCTAATTAATTCACGTAAGTTGTGTGATTTCTGCAGTATATACCTGACGAGATGCAGCGAAATATGCCAGGCAATAAATCGTGCAATCTATTGTTTGTGTCTTCGTTATTCAAATTATCGTAATTATTTATAAATTCTTACATGTCCCCTTTCTTCTTCGTCTGCTATCTCTCCGTATGCTTCTTCAGATTTCAAGTGTCATTTCCTTTTGACCTTATTCTTCTTTGTCTTTTTCGCCATCGTTGTTTTGTATCATCTTCCATGTCTAGTTTACCCGTCTGTTGTATTCTTCTTTTAGTCGTATACTTCTCTGTCTTTTTCTTATTATAGATGTGTATAATCATGAAAGATGTGCAATATCGATCGTGTATCTACACATTGCTGTTTATTCCTTTATTAATTATACTAATGATACTATCTGTTATTTTGATGTCTCTTTGAATTGATTTTTGTCAGTGAAATAGCGTTTATTGTTGATTCTAATTATTGTTGAAATCAGTCATGATACTATTGGTACATGCTTCCATGTATTTACCATCAGTAACCTTGTGTCATAATAAAATTGCGAAAAGTTACACAGTAGTTTAATTATCCTGCCCTCGTTGCATAGAAATTAAAGTAACATACCATTTTGAACGCCTTATCGGGTATATCCTGTGGGCCCTGTATGTTCATTGACCAAATGGCATTCGATGGGTGATGGTGTCATTATCATGCTGGTCACCTGCATTTCCTGATAAATCATAGTACCGATTTTGTTATGTGTCGACTTAGGAACAAAGGTCAATTTTAAATACAATTTCCTTGGGATTATAAACACATAGCCAATCTGGCCGGTTGTAAGCGTGTTAGTCACTATGTTATTCGCCGACATTCTCGTGGCATATGTAAGAAACATTCAAAAGCTAGTGTTCTTTCTTTCATACGTTAGTTGCATATCCTTCGTCAACACTAGCATTTTTTACTGTTGTGATCTCTTAGCAAGTTTACGTTCAGTAGACTGCCATTGCTTTCTGAACGACCGGCAACCAAACCATTTCGTTTATTAAAAAAAACACAAGGCAGCCTACTGCCAAATCCCCGCAGCTGTGTTTCGAATGCAGTTATGCGGGATCACGAACTGCTTCTGTAGTGCCTACGCCACGGAGCTTACTTTTTTCATAACATTCGTTTATTGTCTAGTCTTCTGAGTTTCACAATTTCGACTAATGCTGTTGTATTAGTCAAAGGGTCGAGTAGCCATTAACATTGCCTTTTATATCGTATGGCCATCTTAAGCGAATTGGCAAATATTGGATATATGGTGCTAGTCCCAGGTTTTCATAGATCAATGGGCACTCGATGGGTGATGACGTCAATATCATGCCGGCCGACTTTACTTCCGATACTTTCTCAATGTTACAGCCTAGCAAGGTTATTGCCACAGCCCAGACTAATACAGTTATAGCCTGTGTGATTCTAGTATATACACGTTTGGATCCACATCCCAGACTAATACAATTAAAGCCTGGGCGATTCTAGTATATACACGTTTGGATCCACATCCCAGACTAATACAATTATAGCCTGGGTGATTCTAGTATATACACGTTTGGATCCACATCCCAGACTAATACAATTATAGCCTGGGTGATTCTAGTATATACACGTTTGGATCCACATCCCAGACTAATACAATTATAGCCTGGGTGATTCTAGTATATACACGTTTGGATCCACATCCCAGACTAATACAATTATATCCTGGGTGATTCTAGTATATACACGTTTGGATCCACAGCCCAGATTAATACAATTATATCCTGGGTGATTCGAGTATATACACGTTTGGATCCACAACCCAGATTAATACAATTATATCCTGTGTAATTCTAGTATATACACGTTTGGATCCACAGCCCAGATTAATACAATTAACTATAACATGTGCTCATTATCACCTCGGGGTTTGTGCGCTGTACTGATAGCCGAGTTGTGTGATCTATGGGAAGAGACTAGAGCACTTATGGAGAAAAGCAAATGCAAGGGGAAATGATGGTATATGTGAAACCTAATACCAACTGACGGGTTAAGGGAAACAACCCGACAAAATATAAACTACATTGTTCATACAGTGATACAAACTCCGCGCGGTGGGGGAATGTATGTGTGCCTGGGGGTGTGTTTGTGATTGAGTGGGGGATGTGTGGGTGGATGGGGGATGGGTGGATGGATTGGGGTATGTATCTCATAACATGGTAATATGCATTGGTTTTGTTTACAACATTCATTTGACAATGTGTTTTTCCTGTGTGAATGTATTATGCATTATTGATGAACGAAAGATGGGTGATTGGAAGGGCCGAATGTAAGACGGGCCTGCGTGACCAATTTGTTACCCTTTGAAAATAAAGTCCTTTCGTTCGTTCGTTCGTTCGTTCGTTCTTTCGTGTCCTTTCCCTGCCGTGCATTAGAGACGTTCGGTCTTTTGCTTTGTCCTTGAATGGTTCCGTGTTTCATACCTGCGAAATATCTTCTCCCAAACACCCCCACTCCTACCCCCTCCCTGGGTAGAAGAGCCTTGTGCACCTGGTACTTCGTGCCCTCACACAACTCCTATCACCTGAAGCGGTGGGAAGCCAACTTCTTTCTTGGTCATTGCCTCTGTCACCTCAGCGCCGATGCTTGCTATGCACCGGCGTTCGTCTTCGTTGCACCGTTCATGGCACCACAATCTTTTCCGGCTCTTCCACTGGGTTTCACGATCCCATTCTTGGTCTTTGCTGTGAAATGCTGTCCTCCAGGCGACATTTACCAGACTTGGTGAGTGAAACCGTGTGCCGATTGCCCTCAATGAACAGTCCCGTTCTCAGATGCACTGCCCTCGCTCGGAGGGAAGGCTATATAGAGTCGACACGATACAGTACAAGTTCTAGATCTTAGTTGAGAGATTGGTTCCGATGTTAGTTGCCCTCCAGTTACAGATATAGACTTAACCATATTATTATAGGAATTTGTCCCACTCCATGTTCCGATTGTTCCACAGCCAGTATGAGGCCTTTTTGGCTGCATCATCCTGCTGTTTCTGTGCCTGTGTTCTTGCTTGTCATTTGACGCCTAACTGTCTTAGCACGTCATACACAGAGTGACATATTAGACCTCTTCCGCCCACCTCTCCGGTGAATGGCCTGTCAATGCACCCTTCCTATCTCAGACGATGAAGATAAGAAGTTGGAAAGAGCTAACGACCGAAGCCAGTGGTAATGACGTAGTTCCCGGTGGTGGAACAGCTTACAAGGACTCCGGAGTGTGAAGTCCCCTTCTGCTCGGTCCACCCAGGTTTGAACTCCACTCCAGCGAAATACCATCCAATATACCCACCGTGGTAAGCCTTGTATAGTAACTGTATTTAGAGTGGCTCATAAACTGTAGTGCCATACCATGGCGAAGGTCCATAAATGACACTGTGGATAAAGAACCGAGCGGCCATGCTCCAACGAGAAGGCTCCTTGTCTAGAGGGTTTTGAGTGACACCGAGACCCAGTGACGATACCATTGATTGATTTGGTACACTGCGAGGAGCTGCCATTTTTCAGGTGTCCATAGGGTCTTCTGTGAACGTGAACGTTCAGTTCTTCTGAGAACAGGACATTTAACTAGTCATCAGTTTACCGATACCTGTGAAGTCAACTATGGCTACCGTGGAGATCCGAACCGTTACCTAAGTGCGGGGCACCTACATACATCAAGCTGCCGAGCCTGCACTATCGGACAGAGGATCCACGGGCCGGGTGAGATGACCGTGATAACCTTATACTACGGACATGAACCTTGGACACCCAATGATGAAGTTGCAGATCTCCAGCTGTCAATCCTTTCTATCCCTCTAACTGATATTCCTCGATCTATCTATCTCAGATACTCTCTCCGTCAATTTAGAACTGCTCTCTAATTCACTATTGTAGATAATAAAAAGTTACATTATGAACTTGATGAATCCAGAGTTGGCTCATAGCGTCGGAACTGTGCCCTAGTGGTTAGCTCTTTTAGGTTGAAAGATTGTGAGAAAGCAGGGTCCAGGGAACTGGAGGGGGTCAGTAGACAGATTACACCTATCCCTATACCCAGAACGCATCCCAGGAAATATAGTGATGTAATGGCTCTGCCCACCCCACAGACATTACGACATTAATTGTACTTCTCCATCATGTACCTGTGCTACTCTTCGATTCCCGACTCAAATGGAACGGTCAGCACAATCAGCGTTAGCTGCTTGGCCGACGAGGAGTGAAGTACAATGTCATGTCACAATCGAAACTGTTGGCTCATTGCCAGTTACGCCCTACATCTCTTCATACTGACTGTCATCCCCCAGTCATTTGCGCCATCGAAAATGGACGTTAAGTCAGCAGTGCAGAAGTCCTTGTCTCTACATTGCTGCCCAGCTCTGACGAAGTACATCCGGATTTTGTCCGCATTATGGCTTCATCCACAGTGCCTGCCAGCTCAAAAAGATCTTTATAGTGGAGTCATGTACAGAGTGTCCGTAGAGTCTGGCCACATGGGTAAAAATGCAACGTTTGATTAAAATAACATCTTCAATATGATTTCCATCATTTGCAATGCAAATGTTGATGCGTTTCACAAAATTTTCGTGAAATCGGTACAAGAAATCCACATTGCCTTCAATGTTGGTACATTCACTCCTTATTCGTTGAGTCGAGTATATTGGGTCTGTGATTTTTGTTGAGTACATTTTCTCCTTTAGCATGACAAAGAAATCAAGAGGACTAAGGTCTGGTGAACGAGGTGACCACTCAACATGACCACATCTTCCAATCCAATTAGGAAAATCTGTTAATAATTTAAAATTTTTATTTCATTTGAATTAAATGAAAAATATCAAATTATTCTATATGTTCAGACTTTACGGACACTGTATGTCGGCCTTGGCAAAGGGCTACTTTGCATGCAGATAGCACTTGATCCGATGTCTGGACTTTCTCTTTACAGAGGGGACAGGACGGGTAGGTGGCTTTACCCCACTTGACCAGGTTGGCAGCTGATGGCAGGACATCATGGAGGGAGGGATCGGACTACGAAATTTAATCGCCGTGGTGCCGTGCGCCAGATCTCATTCCATGTCAGGGATCTCTTTTGCACACCCTTCAATGATATCCACTGGCCCTGTCTTTCCAGATTGTCCACCCGACTCTCCGGATTGTCTGATGGACTGGCCATAATTCAGTGATAAAAACTTCGCCGTGCAGGAAACACCACAGGGGCTTCTGATCGTCAGAGGAGGTCTCCCTTAATACATAATTACAGCGTGTCTTTTATATACACACTAGACTGTTCATACATAACTACAGCGAGTCACCTAAATGTAAACTAAATTGTTCATACGTAATTACAGCATGGCTCCTAAATATAAACTAGATTGTTCAGACACAATTACAGCGTGCCTCTTAAATATAAACTTCATTGTTCATACATAACTACAGCGTGTCTCTCAAATATAAACTAGACTGTTCATACATAACTACAGTGTGTCTCCTAAATATTAACTAGATTGTTCATATATAACTACAGCGTGTCTCCTAAATATAAACTATATTGTTAAAACATAATTATAGTGTGTCTTCTAAATATAAAGCACACAGTGTTCATACATAATTACAATGTGTCTCTAAAATATAAACTAGATTGTTCCTAGATAATTACAAAGTCTCCTGCATTGTAAACATATTTGATTGTCAAATGAACAGGCGCAACGATTAGAATGACTAATCAAGAAGTCGAATTAACAAATTCGGGTGAATATTGACACTCATAGAAGATAAGGCATCACAAACTCATATTAGAAAAGTCATTTCATTTATTCACTGGCGTGTCCTGTCTAGAACCTTTCTTCCATACGTCATTCGAAATTCCTACCTAAGATAAGCCTGTTGTACTGACTTTGTTACTGTCATATGCAACGTACCTTTCACATACTAAATCCATTTACTTCGTGGTCTTCTTGCTCTCCCGTTCTTTGGTAAATATCCTTCTGAAAGTAATTTTCCTAGGCTTTAATGTCTATTTACGAGTCAAAAATATTTCATTTCCCACAGGAATTAATTATCTTATTAATCAAACTTTTTCACTATAAAGTTCTTCTTGGATAGATCTATATACTCTCCTTTCCGCCTAATGAACCATTAATACTCTAATGGGACGTTTATATTAAAATGTTATCAGCGAAAGAAGAACACGACTCGTTTATTGTTGGACGAAGGACTTATCACTGTTTGCCAGATTTTCACCGTTTTCTCGTCAATTCATTTCAACCTCAAGATGAAATATTTGTTTATGTAGCAGAATCGCTTAATGTTTTGTAATCACCAGAATCATATTAATTTGAATAGTCATTTTTTTTTTAAACTACTCGTAGACACGCGAGAATGGCTTAGTCGATGTAGATGTCTCATGAATATCTCGACCTAGGAAAATAGCGTCCAGTGTAACGATAGGGCGCTAGAGCAAGAACTTTTCTACTTCTGCAAATACCATTGAAAGGTGTGCCATGTGTCAATATCACTTAATCCTGGCTATCATATCACAGACTCATTGCGGGAAACTGCCTCGAGGTAAAGTTATAATATAGAATCTGAAAGGGGATATTTAAAATTATATACAGGACCGCACTCCGTAATCAACAACAACTAGGACAATATGAACCAACGAAACAACACTAGCAAGCTGTCATTTACTGCCTATAGTACCTTGCAGTGTAGGGCAGTGGAGTCTTGAGCCTGAGGTATTAGGGTCCGCCTGGCTAGTGCAGTCGCCGCGAATTGTGCAGGTTAAGATTTTCTTTTTGCCCCCGACAGAAAAATAAAATCCCCACGCCTTATAGAGGATTCGAACCCGGGTCTCCCGAAAGAGAACTCGGCGTTCTTAACCACTCTGCCAGACGCTCAACCAGCAAGCAAATTACAGGAAAACAGAACAATCGACCCACACCAGAATATTTACAGGATGTGTGGAAATGAATCCGGCTGGTCAAGTTTAGAAAGATCCCAGAAAACAATACAATCTCGCGATGTTAATTGTTCGGCGAACTAGTAGAATTAATAGAAAAGTACGAAAAGACGGATCTAGACACTTTATCTCATGCTTCAGGCAATCACCTGGGATTGTGCACGGTGACTGTACTGTAGACAGGCTACTGATAAGTATCACAAGTTAGCAAATTGTTTGCAGGAAGTCGCTCTTGTTACAGCTGGCCGAGAAGAGTCTCAATGAGTTGGTAGTGTTCTTGCATCATGCATTGTCATGCTCAACGTGTTTCCGATGTCCTGTTCTCATCATCATGCTAGTAGATCACTGCCTATTGTATCAGGTACCACAGCTTCCGTAACTGCTCTTTCCAAATCGCTGTGACCTTTAATTTAGCTGAAGTATGTAATTTTCAGATGACACAGTATTGATTGCGGATAATGCAACAGATCTACAACAGAGAGTGCAAAGAAAGGACTCTCTTTGAATATCAAGAAAACAGTAACAATGGTGATATCAAAGAAACAGGTGACACCCAAATGTGAAATAGAGATAGAAGGGAAAATTCTTCACCAAGTGGATAGTTTTAAATATCTAGGGACATTTATAACATTAGATGGAAGATGCACAACAAAGATCGAGAGCAGAATAGGGCAAGCAAAGGCTGCATTTAAAAAAAAAACAAATTAAGAATATCTTATGCAGTAAGTCGCTATCATTGAATGTAAGAAAGAGATTGCTGAGGTGCTATATAGTACCTATTTTGCTGTATGGCTATTAATCTTGGAATATAAATGAACAAATTAGGAAGAGATTGGAAGCAACAGAGATGTGGTTCCTTAGACGAATGTTGCGAACTCCTTCGACTGCGAAAGTAACTAACGACGAATGCCTTAAAGAGGCTGGCGAAACTAGAACTGTATATACAACAATAAGAAAGAGACAAACAGCTTATTTTTTGGTCATGTGATGAGAATAGAGGCGCTGGAGAACATCGTGACAACTGGAAAGATCGAGGGGGAGAAAGGCAGAGGCAGACCACGAGAACTGATGCTGGATGGATTGCGACTGTGGCATGGAGGAATATCAACGGCAGAGTTGATCCAGAAAACCAAAGACAGAGATCTGTGGAGAGTTATGAACACATACGCCAGTCGGCACGGCACTTGATGATGATGATTTAATTTTCATGAGCCATGACGCTGTTTATGAGGCACTTGTCTTTGATGTTCGGATCTTATAGTTTGGAAGGCTATTGCTTTGTATAAAACTGTCACTGGAAAAACAAATCAGAGTTGCCGTATTTTAAGAATTGTATGGCCCAGACATATCGAGTGAAATGGCGAGTAATGACCGCCCACGCTTTCCGGCATGGCACATGATTGATTGATTGATTGATTGATGGCCCAGACAGCCCTATAGGCAATGGGTTAGTGTCTGTTGACGAAAATTAAAACTTAAAATTCGTGGAAGAAATATTGCTAATATTACATGATCTAATACCAGCCAGTGTAATACTGGCGTAATGTGCATTGGAAATATGGTGCTAAACCCTTAATTTTATAGACCATTCGACACTAGTTGGGTGATGTGGTAACTATCGTATAGGTCCACTGTGCTTCCCAAACATGTACTGTTACCCAGTTCGATTTGCGGGTTCGAGCTCATTACCAGCGGACCGATAGGCGAACATCTATCTTCAGCTACAGCTGATTCCGTATATAGTTAGTCAAAATAGCATCATCATCGAGTGCCCTGCCAGCTGGCGTAGGCGTTCATGGCTTTCCACAGATCTCGGTCGTTGGTGTTTTGGATCAACTCTGCTGCTGATATTCCTCCATGTCACCGTCTCAATCCATCCAGCATCATATCTCTTGGTCTGCCCTTGCCTCTCTTCCCCTCGATTTTTCCAGTTGTCACGATGTTCTCCAATGCCTCTCTTCTCATGACATGACCGAAGAAAGATGTTTGTCTCTTCGTTATTGTTGTATATAATGTTCTGGTTTCATTAGCTGTATCAGACAATCGTTGTTAGTTACCCTGGCAGTCCAAGGAATTCGCAACATTCGTCTCAGGAACCACATCTCTGTTGCTTCTAATTTCTTCTTAATTCTTTTCATTTAAATTCCAAGATTCACTGCCATACAGCATAACTACATAGCATTTCAGCACTCTCTTTCTTACATTCCGTGATAGTGACTTATTGCTATCCTCACCACCGGTGAGGACCGGGGTTTTTTTCACGTGAACTTCTAGTTATAACATTTCCCCTGGTCTCTGGGTAGTGAGATCGGACGCCCGTGTTCATTTTTGCGCACGTAAAAAATCCCTTGGCAGTTTTAAATCGAAAAGGAATAGCCTAATGGCGCTGCCCGGACAAAATTTCGAGTTAAAAATCTGCCCAAAGTATTTCAGGATTCTCGCCGGTGCTACGGAGTTCGTGCACTGAGCTGAGTTTCTGAGATTTTAGTTAGGAGGAGAATGGAGCACTTATGGGTTACACCCGTGTGCCGTGATGTTGATCCATCGACTAAACTAAACTAAACTAGATAGCGACTTATTGCCTAAGATACTCTTCATTTTCTGAAATGCGGCCTTTGCTTGTCCTATTCTGCTCTTAATCTCTGCTGTACCTCTTCCATCTGATGTTATAAATGCCCCTAGGTATTCAAAATTATCCACTTGGTTAAGAATGTTCCCTTCTATTTCCATGTCACATTTTGGTGTCACCATTTTCTTTGATATCGCCATTGTTACTGTTTTCTTGATATTCAAGGAGCGTCCTTTCCTTGCACTCTCTGTTACTACAATGTCCAACAATTGTTGTAGGTCTGTTGAAATATCCGCTAAACAATACTGTATTATCTGCATAGCGTATACTAATTATATTATAACCTCCAACTAGTATTCCTGGCATCTCTTTGATCTCTCTCTCTCTCATTATTATTTCGCAATATAGGGAGAAGAGATCTGGTGACAAGACACACCCCTGTCGTACTCCTAGCTTTATCTGTTCGTAACTACCCTCTTTATTTCCCATGTTAACTGCTACTACGTGGTTCCAGTATATATTCTTAATTATTCTTAAATCTTTCCCATCAATGTTGATATCTTCTAACATTTTAATCGGTTCATCATGTTTTACTTTATCGAATGCCTTAGTATAATCTATGAAGCACAAATATATGTCTTTCTGTTTCTCTATTGACTTTCTATTAGTGTCCGTAATGTATATATTGCAATGTGCCCTTTCCCTCCACAAATCCATACTGTTCTCCAGTCAAAATATAGAATATTTTAAATATTTTTTAAATCAAGGGAAACAACCTGAAAAAAATTAAACACGAAACACAGGTAAATCCAAGTGTTAATGTTTCTTGCGTAAACGAAACTTAAACAACAGTCTACAGGGCTTAGATAGACCACCACTTTCTCGTCCACAATTTCTTGCTTCTGGTGTCTGGAATATCCCAGCCGTCTATGGGAAACACCTATATTTGATCTCACCACCATGCAGGTCTTCTGTCGAATGTCACTCTGATCACAGCCAACCGAGCACAAGGCGTTTTCAATGCCCTGTGTTCTTCTTCACGCTATCGACTCCTGTCTCTTTTTCCATAAACCAAGCCCAGCACCACTGTTCTTTCCAAATCACTGTGACATTTTATTGTTCGCTCTCTCGCTTTGAATTCAAGCGTAGATCATACACACTACTTCAAGTACGCAAGGGACTGAATTTTGTGTATGGATTAGCTGTCCCTATTACCAGAGTCCCTCGCCATCAGGCGAACCCACTCTGACTTCAGAGGTACTTATAATTTACGTCCACAAGTTAAGGACGAGAAGTTCACCTGATCGGTATAGGAGTTTAACCCGGCTACTCTGCATCAGCACACCGGATGTTTGAGAACCTGCGCTCTTATCCATTCGGCCACGCTGAACTCTACAGTGAGATTTAATATGGCCAATGTAATTCAGCTTCAAGACATGATCCCGTTTATGATCTTGTTTGCTTCGATGATCAGACCTTGTATAAGTGTAGAATCATCATGATCATGTGCCATGTCGATAAGCCTGAGCAGTCATGTTTCGCCAACTCACACGATCACTAGAGTCGTGGATCAGCTCCTGTTCTTCGTTTCGACCATGTCAGGTGGCCAAGCCATCTAAATATTTACTTCTCTACCTTCCCCTTGTTTTTCCCCCTCAATTTCGCCAGTTGTCACCAAGTTCTCTGGTTTATTTCTTCTCATAACGTGCCCCCCCCCCCCCCAAATGTGCACTGCTTATGGCTAATTGCTCTAATAACTTTTCGGTTTTCATCTCCTATTTGTAGGACTTTCTCATTTACATTTTTATCTGCCCATTGTATTCTTTGCATTATCCAACTGTAGAATATCAGTAATGTTTTGTATTCTTCGTGGATTACCATATTTTAAGAACTTTTCAGCAATATTTAAGTGCAAAAGCGTTTCTTTCTTTAGTGACTGCGGAGGTATCTGTAACTCTCATCCTGTCACATTATCGCGATAGGTTTTGACGTCACCATAAGTCGCTGGGCTCTACATGTGGAAACTCAGTATCAAAGAAATATATTCAGATGCTTTTATGTGACTAGTAAATGAAGCACTGTGTTGTAAAAACATAAGAATTATTTTGTAATACCATAAGAATTTTGATGTAATGAAAGACACATTTTTTGGTAATAACATAAGAATTGTTGTAATGGTATAAACTTTGTAATCTCCATCCATCCATAACGTGCCATGCCGGTAAGCGTGAGCGATCATGATTTGCCATCTCACTCGATCACCAGAGTCGTAGATCAGCTCCGTGTTCCTGTCTCGACCATGCCATGTGGCCAAGCCATCCAGGTATTTGCTTCTAGGTCTTCCTCTTGATCTGTTCCCTTCGATCTTGCCAGTTGTCACCATTTCTTCTCATAACATGCCCAAAAGATTTTGATTGTCTGCGTCTAATGTCTCTAATCATTTTACGATCTTCATTTGTTTCTTGAAGGACCTGTTCATTGGTCTTTCTGGCTGTCCATGGTATTCTTTGCATTTTCCTCAGAAACCACATTTCTACAGCCATCAGATGTTTTTCATCTTGACTGCTGATTGTCCAAGCTTCACATCCATATAAAAGTACAGGTTCTATGTAGCACCTCAACACTCTTTTTCTCGTTTCAATTGACATCTTTTAATTGGTCAGTGTCGTGAAATCACTGTATTTATAATCAGAGGATAAAAATACCAAGGACAGTTTGATTCGCAACTACAAGTTGTTTACTACGGGGAGTCGGTAAGATCAATCAACACAGTCGTCTTTGAAAGTCCCCACACGGCAGAAAATTGTAGGCTTGCAATTGTGACCCGATTGGGGAAAATGCAGGAACTCGCTACCTTGTTATGGATGTTGAAACAAGGGGGACCACTTTTGCATTGATTAAACAAAGGGGAGAGAAGATTTCTGAAATGGATAATCTGCCCCTGGAACATCTGATGTATTGACTTCAAAGAACTTCACTAGAACACTCCCGGTTCTTTGACAAAAACAAGACTTGTGTACAGTAGTGTAGATAAGAATGTTGACTTGAGCTGACGTGTTTCTGTACCGCTGTTAGGAATTCGGAGAGCATCTACTGTGTTAGATTTAATGAACATTAAATAACATATGTCTTTATGGCAAGTTGTAGATGCCATCCAGGAGTGATGCGGTGTTGCATAAGGTTCCCTGCCAGTTACGAAGAAGCTCTACACGAGTTTTGAAGAAAGTTTACTAAGATTGGGAAGAACACCAGTTGAACAGTAAATGTTTTTCTTACGGAAAATGAATAACGTCAAAGAAGAAAGTTGTTCAATAATGTTTGGGCTGGGCCCATGATCAGGAGGGTCCACCGGAACAGGGCTCAGATGAGCGAAACCATTTAACGATTCCAGTGTGTTAACGTTCACCTAGGATGGGTGATGTTTGTTGAGAAACCACACCTCATACGAACATTAGTAACTACATGAGAACTTTAAATGTAACATTCACATGGTGTGGTAGATTCCAGGGAAATATTACAATGAACATTGTAATTTAGACACTATAGACAATAGATAGGATCAAGTCTATTTCCAACAACAGTGATACTTATTTTCACAGTACAGAGATTTGTACATTTTAAAAACTATAGGGACTTATAATGTGCAGTGTGCAACCGGTCCATGATCAGTGGTAAATAATAAACTGTAACTATTTCGAAGGATCATGTCGATGGATTACCAGGTAGCTACAGAAGAAAGTCAGTGTCTGGCAGGAGAGATACATCACTCGGTGAGGTTGTCTTGTGCTGACCTAACGTGCTGTGGTGTGTCCTTGCAAGGATGAACTGACTGTGCTATTGATCTGAGGGTCCGATTCTACACACATTATAGAACACGTCACACATTCTTCGCATACGCTTCTCACATACATTACACTTTTCTTTTAATAAATTAATTGTTATTAATTTTTGGAAGCTAGAGTTGTTGAGTATGTTGCATTGGAGAAGAATTAGAGGGGGCATGATACCGCAGTGATAGATAGAGAGAAAGAGGTGTCCATAAACTGACTGAGTTTTGTAGACGGATTCTAGTAGTTTCTCCAGGATAATGATAAGGGGTTAAAATATAATGTGGGTGTTGATTCCTCTCACTCCAGGGACGACACTTTAAACGGATACACGACAGTCAGTATGTTTTTCATCTTGCTAAAGGCTACCTTAGACATGGCGATTGTTCTAATCTCTTCCAGGCATCTCCCATCAGATGTTATTACTGTTCCGAGATAATTGTACCTATTCACTTGTTGAAGAATATTCCCATTTACTTGTATATTACATTGTGGTATTTCGTTCTTCCTAGTGACGACCATAACCTGTGTCTTTTTACAATTTAATTCTAACCCTCGTTGTTCACTGTGTGTAACAACTGCATCTACTAAATGTTGCAGGTCCTGTTCATTGTCTGCAATCAAGGCTGTATCGCCTGCATATCTAATGTTATTGATGCATCGTCCCCCAATGTTGATTCCTTCCATATCTTCAATATTTCTGAAAATACTTTCACTGTACAGGGAAAACAGATCTGGAGACATTACACATCCCTGTCTCACACCTCTCTTAATAGGCTGATATTGGCCTACTTCATTATCAACTCTTATGGCAGCTTATTGTTTCCAATATATGTTTATTACAAGTCTAAGGTCTTTCCCATCAATTTGTAGATCTTCAAGCATCCTTACCATGTCGACATGTCTCACTTTATCGAATGCCTTTGAGTAGTCAATAAAGCAAGGGTGTAGATCTTTGTTTACTTCTATAGATCGTTCAATTACGGTTCTCAGTAAATACACAGCATTTACTGTACCCTTTCCTTCTACAAACCCACATTGTTCTTCTCCTATTTCAGTTTTGTAATCTAATAGAGTAATAATTATACTAAAATAACAAGGATTATGTTGCTGTAATAATGTAAGAAGTGTGTTGTAATAACATATAAATTATATTGCAATACTGAAAGGCTTTTTTGAACCAACATAATGATTTGGTAATAATATGTCAATTATGTTGCAATAATTTTAAAAAAAACATGTAGTAATAAGATATAAATTATGTTGTATTAACCTAATACTTGTGTTGCATTAACATATGAATTGTATATGAATAGCATAAGATTTATGTTATTCGTTTGTTTGTATTTTTTTGTTTATCACATACTAATCTTGTTAAAATACAATACGAATTTTGCTGTGAAAGCATACAAATTTTATTTTATCTTTTAAATTATTTTGTTGCAATAATATAAGGGCTTATTTGTAATATCATGTGCATATTTTAGGGGTGGAGGATAACATAACATATTTTCTTTTGGTAATAATATAATAATTTTACTGTAATGAACTAATAATTTTGATGTATAAAAAAGCCAGAATTGTGTTGTAAAAGCGTTAAGAAAAGTTTTGGTACAATAAGATGCGAATTGTGATACCATACTAATTGTTTTATAATAACACTAGCTGACCTTGGTGGGGAGCATCTCATTTAATTCATATAAGTAGTCATATAAGTTCCCGTTCCCGTTACCGACTATCTGTCTGTCTGTCTGTCTGTCTGTCTGTCTGTCTGTCTGTCTGTCTGTCTGTCTGTCTGTCTGAAACGGCCCGGCTTCGCCCAGTCCTTGGTGGGGAGCATCTCATTTAATTCATATAAGTAGTCATATAAGTTCCCGTTCCCGTTACCGACTATCTGTCTGTCTGTCTGTCTGTCTGTCTGTCTGACCCGGCCCGGCATCGCCCAGCTCCTGGTGTGGAGCATCTCATTTAATTCATATAAGTAGTCATATAAGCTCACGTTCCCGTTCCCGACTATCTATCTGTCTGTCTGTCTGTCTATCTGTCTGTCTATCTGTCTGATCCGGCCCGGCTTCGCCCAGCCCCTGATGGGGAGCATCCCATTTAATTCATATGAGTAGTCATATAAGTTCCCGTTCCCGACTGTCTGTCTGTCTGTCTGTCTGTCTGTCTGTCTGTCTGTCTGTCTGTCTGTCTGTCTGTCTGTCTGTCGGTCTAATCATTTATTGGTTGCAGTTAGAACAACCTTAGATAAACGAAGACCAACTTACAAAAAGCATTAGAAAGAGCACTTGAAAGATCTTTACATCTTCCCCAACAATTAACTTGGGTAAATGGAGCAGCGGCAGCAGCAGCAGAAGAAGAAGAAAAAGGAGGAGTAGGAGCTGGGAGGAGGAAGAGGGAGGAGGAGGGAGGAGGAGGAGAAAGAGAGAAGAGGAGGATGGAGGAGGGAGAGGGAGGAGGGGGAGGAGAAGAGGAAGAGGGTAGGAGGTGGAGGAGGGGAGAGGAGGAGGAGGAGGAATATAACGCATATGCCTGTAGATTTAATAATGGCTGAAGTTGTTCTATGTCTTCTTAGAGTTGGCGACAGTGTAAAGAAATATAAAATCTTCAAACTTGATAGAGATAAGGTAACTATTATTTATTTATTCTTTAAGCAAAAAAAGATGAGTTACAATGTTATGCATTATTTTTATGAAAACTTTGAAAATGCCTTAAAGATTGTATCATTATTTATTATAACTCATATGCCGGTATATAACTATGGACAAAGAGTTTATAAATCTTTGAAAACGATGCCACAATATGACTATAAGTTATACAGAAAAGTTATGCCCCTTGAAATAACTTTTACAGAGTTAAGTCCCCTGAGATATATGAAATTATAATGAAAAATGAAAAAAATGAAATAATATTGGGTAAGCAGCCGATTTCACACTAAAAAAATATGACAGTGGGCTGCGCTGGAATGAAAGGTAGACGTGTAGAAAATTTCATCTCAATCGGATGGGCCGTTCTTGAGCGCATAAAGGACATAGGGACATACAGACAGACAGACGGAGATCGCCTTTTATATATAAGATAAGACTTATGTTGCAATAACAAAACAGTTGTATGGCGATATTATATATAATTATGTCGTAATAACATATAAATCGTATTGTAACAATATGATAATTATAGTGTAAAAACATAATAATTATATCATAACAATAAAAGAATCGTGTTGTAATTATAAAAGAAGGTGTTTGGAATAACATTAGAATTGTTGAAATCTGCATGCTTCGCCGGCGAAGGGGTCACCGACACAATTTCTAATCCTGCATACCGCGTTCGAAACACAGCTGCAAGTGATTTGGCAGTAGACCGCCTTGCTTTGGTTTTCACACAATGATATGTGTGCCGGTCGTTCAGAAAGCAGTGGCAAATCACTGAAGTAAACTTACCAACAAATCACAATCAGTGAAAATATGATGAGATTGAATGCGACGTCATGTAAAGAACTTTAACGGCATGCTTCAGAAGCTTGAAAAATGAGGGGAGTAACGCCGCAGGTACTTTTTTCTAGGCCGTATTTATTCCTTTAAGCTGAAACACATCCGATGGCAGTGGAAATGTGGTTTCAAAGGAAAAACAAAGAATACCATAGACAGACAGAAAAATATAATGAGTAAATTCTACAAGAAATAAATGAAAAACATAATCCGATTAGAGAAATTAGCCGCAGACAGTAAAGATTTCGTGGGCACGTTATGAGAAGAAATAAATTGGAGAACTTCGTAACAACTGGCAAGGGGAAAAGTACAAGGGGAATGTAAAGAGGTAAATATATAGGTGGATTGGTCTCGTGGTATGGTCGAGACAAGAACATAGAGCTAATCCTCGAGTCTCATGATCCAGTGAGATGGTAAAACATGACCGCTAAAGGTCATCGGCATAGCATATGATGATGTTGATTATTTATTTCTGTATAAAACCAAGAAACCATGATAAAATTCAATATAAAATGATATTACAATCAAAGGTTTAATTTAAATCAATACATTATAAAATTTAGATTTAAAATAAATACAACTATGTCTAACTATATAATTATATATACATATGAATAAAACATTAAACAAAATATGGGCAAACTAAATAATGCATACTTGTTAATTCTCTTAAAGTATGTGGTTATATAAAGGTATAACTAAAGTATTGGATATGGTGGCGTATTACACCCGAAAACATCACACTGTTGTATACACATGTGTGTCATTAAGGCCATAAGCTGTGTTACTGTGTTCTTGGAGAGCGTGCAGGAATGTTGTCTTTATTCATGCAGATAGTAAAGAAGAGGTATTACAACAAGCACACGCACATATATTAACACACACATGCAAGCACATACATATGAACAAACATACGCACAAATATATACAAAAATAGATACAAAGATAGAGAAACAGACAGCCAGTCAGATAGGCTCTCGCGAGCACGGTCTCACGAACTTAAGCACGCACGCAAGCACCCATACATACATTCATAACACATGCAGGCATAGATACACACATGCACGCACTCATACACACACAATAATACAAACACACACATATACATATATATGTGTGTGGTGTGTGTGTGTGTGTGTGTGCGCGAGCGCGTGCGTGCGTGCTCGCACACGCGGCCCGTTTTCTATGATTATTGTGCTCACAAGCTAGCGCGATATTTATATAAGTCTGTTTCTATACATTAAACAACACTGATCTTATTTGCATATGACACTGATTACACATATGGAGTCACGCCCCTATTCAGATTCACCCTCATGTCATGATATCACTTCAAGTTTGCACAACAGTCAGTCATCAATGCACTACTATACCCATCATATGAAACCCATCCATCCAGTAACTATATCCAACATATATTTACACGCATTTTCCCGAAGAAGTGTTTAACGATGGGCTTGTGATATGACAGTGTCATCACATTTTGTAGGCCTGAGTTCACGCTTGAAAAACACCCCGGATATGGGCCCAGAAATACGACTACGTCTGTCTGATGTGTCTGATAAGTTGTCTTTGTGTCTTAGCCACTTTCACAACATTCAAATTGTTCGTTTTGGCTGTCCAAGGAATTTTCAGCAATCATAAAAAACCTCATTTCTGATGTCTCAATGGATGTTTTTGCTTGCTTACTCTCCAGGATCCGTAGTCTTATGTTAAACCAGGTTCTATGTAACATGCAAGAATTTCTGTTTCTAATCACAGGTGACAAGAGTTTATTGCATAGGATGTTCCTAACTTTATAAAATGCATTATTTGCTTGCCCTAATATGTTCATGATCTGTGTTATACATCTGTTTAAAGTCAGGTCTTATGACTGTGCTACCCTATGACAGTAGACGGAACTACCTGCTTTCTGATGCGCCGAATGTTGGCTGGGGCTCACCAAACCTGACACCCCACATGGCAAGGCAGGTCATGCCCTAAGTCTTTGTCGGCAACTCGTCAAGAATGGAAGCTCCGACAGGCGGACAGTTAGAGCATTGCTTTGCTGATTCGGCAACTTCTGTAGCTTGTCTTGTTCCAGACACATTGGTGTTACCTTTCGTCTGGAGTAAACTAGGCTGGCAGAGAGAAGGATCATGCTGCGTGGGCAACACGTGGTCTCAGAATTTAGCTCTGACATTTTTGTAGTATGGAGAGGAATAACTCCATTTTACAAACCATCGTCTATCAAGACGGCAAGGTGTCAGTTACATCTGTTGTTATCCACTTGCCAAGGTACTTGCATTTATGTACTTGTCCCAAATAAATACAACTGACTGTACCTTTGCATTTAGTTACAACCCATATAGTTATTTTTTTACCACATATCATTTACAGGACATTGCAGACAACACCAACATGTTTCAGCTGCTGTTGATATCTTGGCAAATTTTACGTTCAGTAGTTTGCCATTGTTTTCTGAACGACCGGCTCATTTACCCTCGGTAAGTAACCAGCGCGATGCGATCTGTTGTCGAATCTCGCGCAGCAGTGTTTCGTAGGAGAGGATACGGGATTTCGCACAACGTCCTTACATCCTACGCCAGGGAGACCGGCTATATAACCATGATTTATTTCTTCAAAATAAGGTACTTTTTAACTCACTACAACCAATGTGTCTGCTATTTACTATAGTTTCTTGCCACTTGTTGCTATCAAATAGTAAGTTTTTAAATATAACCACTAGCCGAATCTCTACTAAATTCTCTATAGATCTCTCTCTCTCTCTCTCTCTCTCTCTCTCTCTCTCTCTCTCTCTCTCTCTCTCTCTCTCTCTCTCTCTCTCTCTCTCTCTCTCTCTCTCTCACGTACACACACACATATATGTTGCAAATATACAAATATGTATGTACATCATCAAGTTTCTTCCCGAAAGGCGAAAGTGTTCATGCTGTTTAAAATAAACGTATGTATTACAAACCAAATAGTTTGTTACTGAGCTTAAACTTTTCTAACGTAATTATGCAAAAGAACTAAATAAATAAATAAAAAGATTTTAAAATAATAAGAGATCAGAACTACGTGATGTTGAAACGGTCTCAGTCTTGCTGATGTTGGCAATATTCTACGTCCAGCCTTCTCCAATCATGACATCGTTCTCTATAGCCGTCAGTCTCTCCATCCCTGAGACTTCACACCAAATTTGAAGCACAGCTTCTTCGGGAATCTCCCGTCCTTGTCGATTTCACTGAAGTAACCAATAGACCGGCAAAATCTGAGAATGCAAGAACGAATTGTATATTTAGATAACAAGATCTGTAATTAACTAAAGAGACAGCTTGCCGGTAGCATAAGAATTAGTTAACAATAAATATGTAGCAACATTGCGTCTTTAGTTTAAAAAAAAAAAAGACAGAGGTAGTCCCTGAGCAGATACTACTTACACATGCGTTGAGTTGTGTTGAGTGCGTCTAGAACCGACACCACTGCACCCAGGACATTCCGATATGCGCTCCGTCCCCTCGTTCAACAGTCAGTGAAGAGTCACACAACTAATCATTCCCATCGCTGTCTGATTGAAAGTTCTCCTGGACTTCCCTCTCAATTTTGAGAATCTACCAGAACCCTTGCCAATCCCCCGCAATCTCATCCTTTACACATACGGGTTCTCAGTCTGTCCCTCCACCTTCTCCGCCTGGTCCCACAGACGCACGACCACCTCTCCCTTGTCCATAGATAATCTATCACCAAGAGGTGCATTCCATGCTAAACTATCAGACTGTTTATTCCCCCGCACACCCGCATGGCCAGGGCAACAAATCTATACAATTCTCGCAATCTGGGACCTCTGAAGCTGCCTTCCCATACTCTTGGGCACGCCTTATAAAGTGACGTAGCCAGTTTCCGTTCTCATCGCCGTTCCTTCTCAAACAGTTCTGAAAATTATCTAGCACCAAATGTTACGAGACTAGATCGCCACCGAAGTCGCACTGGTCGGGAAAAATATAATCCTGCCATTGCTGGGGATTGAACCTGGATCATTGTCTTGGCAGACAAGCACACTAACCACAGTGCGACTGCAGCTTAACTCCTACTACACATCCATTAATCAAACACTTCCCGGATACAGGCATTAATCACATACTCCACAAATACAGCAATTAGTCACAATGTAAAACTGGTAGATGCGGTCCTTGAAGTTGAAACATTCATATTACATTACAGTGCGTTCACAAATGTTTGCCCCTGTATAAACATCCATAACTCAGTAACAAAATTAGGGAAAATGATGAGATTTAGCGTATAACCTTATCATTATGTACACCCAACAAATTTTCTTTTGTTCTGGAGATGGTACAGCAGACTTTATTTCCCAGACATATTTTGGTATCTATTTAAGACTAGGTCTACCTAGGCTCCCAGGGCATCTTTAACAATCCGAATTCTTCCCTGTGCAAAACTAACCAATGACCACCGGGAGATAGGCCAGGGTCTAGCCACTTTGCTCTCGCGGCTGACTTAATGTTCAATACACAATTAATTTTATATATATATATAATATATATATATATATATATATATATATATATATATATATATATATATATATATATATATATATATATATATATATATATATATATATATATATAGGGTGTATTTTCAGTGACTCTGCAGTGCTTGAAAATATTGCCGGTCCAAGTTTTGTATTCACCTTCTGTAAAGTTCATGCAACATAATAGGTCAATAGAAAAATTGGACCGGCAATTCAAACACTGCACAGTAATTAAAAATACATCATGTAGAATCAATTATCATGTGACAACTGAGAAAATAGTTACATAATAAATTGCTTCAGCTCCTTAACTCGTTATGAAATTTAGTTCGTACACTCCAATCCATAAGTCTGTCTTTTGTCTCTGTCGTTAGTTCCATGCATTTTTGCCTTGCTGCATGTGTCATACGGTATAAATGTTTACTTTGTGCAGCTCTTACAATCTTCTCCACTAATATGCCCTGGTGCACTTTCTTTAGTGTTTCTTTATGTCTAGGAATGTGGAAAGGCCATGAAATATTTCTCTTGCGTATTACTTGAAGAATTCTTCTTTGTTCTAGTAAGTTTTCCAGAACATGTTCGAGTGTTAATTATTCCATACAACTAACTCCAATCAAGAAAACTGGTATAATCACATGCAACATACACGTGAATGGAACCAGTTTGAAACAAGCTAACGCATTTAAGTAGTTGAGTATTTTAAAAACAACAGAAAGTCAAAAGTTACAAATTATGTGGAAGGTGTGAAGATATCGTGTTAGATAAGAATGATGAGAACACCGTGGATGCATAGAAAGGGCAATGTAGAAATCTTGAAAGAATTTAACTCACCAAGGGAGCTGGTTAATGCATCAGAAAAAGGCAGCACGTATTCTGTGGTCAAGTCATGATAAAATTACAACTGGAGTATGTCGTCATAATGTGAGGTTTGGGGGAGGGTAGAAATCAAGAGAGAAGATGCTGGAAAGTTTGATAACATGACATGGAGAAACGTCAGTATCAAAATTGATTGGCAGCACACGAGATAGAAGGTTGTGAACAGACATGGCCACCAACACCACACGGCATGGAATATCTGAACAATTCTCCAGTCATTCTTCTTTAATAATATATCTCGAATCCCTCTACGTGGTGTTCACAATATGTATCCATGGTCCGTTTCTCATAACCACATATGGTCCATATCTCACAACCAAATATTTAGTAATACCGATTATATCGGATACGTTGATGTAATGGCTAGGACATTAAGCGGGCAATGGCGTTAGTGTGGTAGGACAGGCGGAACTAGTACAAACATAAGACTTCAGGTTGATAGGCGGACCAGTCCATACATAAGACTTCAGGTTAATATATGGGAGAAGTCAAAATTTACTTAGGGCTAAATCTTCAAATCCCAGCAGATTCGTAGTATGATCAAACACTAACAATAAGACTAATTAAAACTGCATAAGTCTGTTAACCTCCGTGGCCAAAGGCTTGCGAACGCGGGTCGTGAGCCGCTTACCAGGCGTTCGAAACGCAGCCGCGACCGAATTGTGCAGCAGACCGTGTCACGTTGAGTTATAACGTGATGGTATGGGAGCCGGTCGTTCAGAAAGCAATGGCAAACTACTGAATGTAAAAGCTTGCCTAGTACATCAACAGCAGCTGAAAAATGCTAGTGTTGTCTGCAACGTCCTGCAAGGGATATGCAACATGTAAAAAAAGCTTTTTAAAGCCTCAGCAAATACTGTGATGCGTAACAAACTGTTAAGCCACATTCCTAAGTATACTCAAACCAACAAAGAAATACATAACAACGGAGCATGTGTTATGATACACAGGAATAGTAGATGATTACACAACCTAGATGCTTGATACTAGTCACCACTCACTGTTTCCAAAGGATAAGGCCGTTAGTTTCAATCCCAATTAATGAAAGGTCGTAACAGATATGTAAATTCTGCCATCTAAAATGTAATCTAACATGAGAAAAAGGAATGTGTTCATAAAACACAATTGTAATTTATTCTTGCTATGTGTTGTCAACGGTCAATAATATATTATTTGTAAGCAATCATTATGTTGTAGTTTCTTTACAGAATGATTGATTTTGTCACAGCACACAGGAATGACTCTCCGTGTTGTGTAAGTTACCCCCAGATCAGGCATTTTCATCCCAGGGTGTCTGTAATGTCCTGTGTCCCACCTTTGAATTAGTCGACCCTGCCTCCTCTATCTAGAACCAGACAATCCACCACTACCCTTGCTAAGCCACGGTGACATCCGAGGACAATGTCCCTTTACCAAACACAACACAATTTATGAGTCAGGTGGGACGCAGAGGTGTTTCCAAGGCACCAGGGCCGGGATATATACTGGCCAAGACCTGCTGATACGTCCACGTCGTGCGTCCTGGGCAACAGGTCTCTTCGGGGACCTGGCTAACATCAGTAGGATCGATGATTCTTCCGAAGTCGGAGAGTATCTGCCTGCATGGCGAGGAACCACCAGTCTGCACACCAATAAGCCAGACATGGGACAACGGATACTCACGCAAACCTCAGGTCCTGTGTGACATCACAATGATGTTGGACAACAGGATGATTTCATCCGACATACAGGACTTTTGCGTTGGAGCTCAAGCCAACGAACACAAGCAAGCAAGCAAGCATGAGTCAGGTTTCTTAAATGTTCAGGTTTTGCAGAATTTCAGTATATTTCTTCCTTTTGATCCATGGTATTCTAAGATTTCTTTCTGTGGCAATTAAGTTCACAAGCCTCGATTTTCTTCTTTGGTGACTGTGAAATGGTAAGGTAACAATAAACTACCCAGTGCCACGACCGGGCGCTGAAATGTCAACTTTTCTTACCTACGCCGCTTAACGGCAGAATGCTGGAAGATGATGATGATGATGATGATGATGATGATGATGATGATGATGATGATGATGATGATGATGATGATGATGATGAACAATAAACAATAGAAACATCTGACTAATAGATGAGGATGAGTTTACCTCATTGCTCTGCTCATTTTCTCGTAAGTCATTTGAGGATTGTTCTTCTTCTGACCCCAGAGTCGTGCAACCTTCTCAGACTGGACAAATCTAAACACACCGCTCTGTGAATGTTCCAGGAAATATGTCATCAGGTAACACTACACCTGCTCAGTACATTGCAGTGTAGTGTCAATGTTATGTCTTTTGTTCCATCATTTTTTTGTTTTGTTAGTTATGAATGTTAATATTGGATTTACCTTAAAAGAGATGGCCATTTACATTCTGGTCATGTTGTGTGTGTTTGTGAGTGTGTGTTTGTGTATGTGTATGTGTGTGATATAGTTTTACGTTGATGTCCTTCTTCTTTTCGGCCTTCTGCTTTAGCGTGAAGCATTGCAGAGAGGAGGCAGATGCGCTTTTCGATGTTTCGCTTATCTTGTTGTTTGTGCTAACGTTATAATTGATGTTTTCAATGTCTCTTTTAATCCATCAAATCAACTATTCCCCGGTCGTCCTCTTGTCTTGTGCCCATATATTCTCAAGTAGAACGCTGTAGCCACTGGCTGATCTTGTTCAGTTCTATTTAAATGTCCGAACCATTTAATTTCGCCCCGGGGACCTTGAGATGGGCCCCGCGCGCCAATCGACAGTACACCGTTTAAGACAGGCGGGGAGAGCCCGTCGGAGGGAACATTTCCACCAAAAATAAAGTGTACACAGGTCTCCCAAATACCGTGAGTTGAAAGTTTGTCAAAGTCTTAGAAAACGTTTACAGAGCACTTATAGAAGCTGGAGTATTTTTACCCACCTAGAAAAAGTGTACAGAGCACTTATAGCAGCTGAAGTATTCCATGAGACAACATGACAATGACATAACATGGCAATGAGACAAGTAGCGCTACCGAGAACAAGTAGCCTAATCGGAAGCCGGCCGGGATGTAGAAAACACGTGGTAGGGTACGACCAGAAGACACCCGAATTTCAAAATGAGCAGCATGGAAGCCGTCAACAAAATCAAGAAGACACAAGAGGAAAACTTGACAGCTAGCTGCTGTAAAACACCAGAACGTGAAACAACCGCAAACGTTATTCAAACTTATACACCAAATGATGTCGCTCCCGTCGATCAACCGACGCCAGAGACTACAACTTTAACTGAAGACAGCAACAGCCGTCAAGTTTTTAACAGCGCCAAGATGAAGCAGCCCAATTTACCAGAGACCCCCACACAGGAGGAAACAACAACAACGGAGGACTTCACCGGCAAATTACTGCTAAAACAAGCGTGGGAGAAGCCAAACTGTCGGCGCTACCAACAGACAAGATAATGAAGCTGCTGGAAAACGAGCTGGGAAGAAACAGCATCTACCAGCTGCGCAAGACACCTGATGGAGTAATGGTCTCCATCAACAACAAAAACAAAGACCACAGCACTTAGGAAGAAATTAGCACAAGGAGAGCAGGCCGACATCAGGCT
Organism: Cepaea nemoralis; assembly: GCA_014155875.1. NCBI lineage: Eukaryota > Metazoa > Mollusca > Gastropoda > Stylommatophora > Helicidae > Cepaea > Cepaea nemoralis. Next base: position 547,355 of record JACEFZ010011166.1, read on the forward strand.
TCACCGCGGCATCTTATTGGAAGCCACCCGACACAGCATGATGAAACGATGGGTCATTAAACGAGTCAAGTCCCATCTCACCAACGACCAGATCAGGGACATGCTGACAAGGGAGAACAAGAAACTCAAGATTACCAGTGCTTAGAGGATCATCGGAAAGAACAACATTCCCTCCACAGTCGTCATAGTAACATCGGAGGACCGAGTGATCCCTCACTTCATCAGATGGGATAAGAGAGACCAAGTTCCAGAGCACTACATACCGAGAGTGCTGCAGTGCTCTAAGTGCCAGAAGTTTTGGCACACCCGTGCCACCTGCAAGAGCTAGATGGAGGTATGCAGTTACTACTCTGGACCTCATCAAAACCATACAGTCAGTGCCAGCATGCAAAGATCGACAAGGACTTCAGGAGGCCTAACACTAACAGAAAATGCGCCAACTGCCTCGGCAACCACGGCGCCAGGTACCTCGGCTGCCCCTGCCACCAAGACAGCAAGGAAGCCATGAAGATCGCCATCAAAACTAACCTACCCTATAAAGAGGCTAGGAGGCAATACGAGGCCACCAATCGACTCACAAAAAGCGACAAAGCGCAACTGGAAGGCCAACTGAAGGACCTGCGATCAAAGCTCAACAACATGGAGGAAGAAAAAGAAAAGACGCAAGAGACTCAGATAACAGCCGCTCAGCGCATCCTGGACGAAACGAAGCAAGTTCAGCAGAAGATTGAGCAGGATGTCGCTCGAATGGCTGCTATAAAGGCGGAGACAGAAGAACGGCTATCAAGCATGGAAGAAGAAAAAGACAAGACGCAAGAAGCACAGATAACGGCCGTTCAGCGCATCCTGGACGAAATGAAGCAAGTTCAACAGAAGATTGAGCAGGATGTCGCGCGAATGGCTGCTATAAAGGCTGAGACTGAAGAACAGCTATCAAAAATACAAGATGTGAAAGAAAGGACAGAAGATACTCTACAAGAGATATTAGCACTGCTCAAGACCCAGACAGCCACACCCGAACCAGAAGATGCAAGAACACAGACAGAAGAAGAAGCAACAGATGAAGGACGATATCGCTCCCCACCAAGATCGAACTGGCGAACCGCCCACAACACACGAAATCAAGGAAGACCAAGAAGACGCCCAAACGATCACAATTACTGGAGCATAGAGAACGAGAGGTAAAGCTCCCTGAAGGAAACAGCACCATATGACGGGGTGGGCACACAACAACTCCAAGCCTCAACAAGTGCGCGACTCTGTCCAGACATGAAAAACCTCATCAAGAAAGTAACGAACGCAATCAACCCATCAGAAGCCGGGAAGCTGACAACAAGCAGCCCAAAGTACGAAAGACAAACTACAAGCTACACCATAAACACCCCAACATAGCCAAGTCGAAAACTCGAAGGCTGAAAGGGAGTACTCGTACCAAAAATTGGATTGGATGCATTCCTTAGAGTTTCTTAACGCCAGCAATATGAGTTATTACTACATCTCTCCTTCGTACACAAACTGCATATATATTTCATGAACAGAAGTTGTTGTGTTCTTTTTCTACAAAGATATACTACATTCATTATTGATTACTAATCTTCTTCGGTGAACTAATATATTTAGTAATATTCGCACACGATTATATTAGCTTCGTCATTGCGCTATTATGTTTCGTCTTCATTATTGTTCACAAGTATATTATCTTCTTCATTTAATACCATTAATAGTGTTCGCTTTCGTACAGAAATACACCATCTTCTTCATTGTAATAATATGTTGTGTATTATTCTTCCAACAAAAATATACCCTCGACTTCATTGTTCTGACATATTTATTCTTGTTCTTTGTGCACATGTATACTCTCGTTTATTTATTTTTTTTAAAATTATTTTAAAATATTTAGTCTTGTTCTTTGTGAACATTATACTTTTATTTTCAATGTTCTAACATATTTGGTATTGTTCTTTGTGGAAATAAATACCCTCGTCTTCATTGCACTACTATATTTAGTATTATTCTTTGTGCAGCTCTGTGTTATTGTCCCTACCATGCCATGTGGGCAAACCATCTATATAATTATTTCTCTGCCTTCCCCTGCTCTTTTCCCCTCAATCGTGTCAGTTGTCACAAAGTTCTCTAGTTTATTTCTTCTCATAACCTCCCCTACACCCCCCCCCCCCCCCACAAAAAACCCTGACTGTCTACGTCTAATTTCTCTAAATAATTTGCGCTTTTCATTTGCCTCTTGTAGGACATGCTCATTGGTTTTTCTGTCCGTCCATGATATTCTTTACATTTCCCTAAGAAACCACATTTTCACTATCGTTAGATGTATTCTAGTTAGTCTGCTCATCGCCCATGTTTCACACCCATATAAACATACAAGTTTTATGTAACACCTGAACACTCTTATTTGTCGTTGCAAATGACATCTCTTATTAGAAAGTATGTTTTTCATTTTTCGGCTAAGGCTACCTTTGCCATAGTGATTCTTGTTCTAATCTCTTCATTGCCACAGGAACATAATCACCGGGCCAAACGGCAATCATGTCAGCCACTGTGAGACTGCGACTCCCATTGATTCAACACTTTGTTAGTTTAGTTTTTTTCAGTAAATGATCAACGATTTTAGTTAGGCGCATATCCTTTACAGGACATCATAGTCATCCCCTGAATTTCTTGGCTGTTTGTGATTTCGTGACAAGTTTACATTCAGTAGTTTGTCATTGCTTTCTAACGACCGACACTCATCCCATTTTATCAACCCGAGCACTGGGCGGTCTGCTTATAAATCTCCTGCAGCTGGGTTTCGAACGCGGTATGTGGGATTTCAAATCACGTTCGTTAACCCTTCACCATAGACATCGGCCGCTCAAAGATGTTGCAGACCAAAATAACTGATATAATATATATAAAACACTGTATATAATACATTACTTATATTTTGTGTGCCATCGTCAACTTTCCACCGTTCATGCCAATGAACATTTCAGTCGACTTGTATATCCTTTATTTACCTTAACACATTTTAGATACACAAAAAGGAAAGTATTATCTAATAGCTGAAACTTGCCACCACGTACATTTCTGTCTTCCCATTTCAGGAGCCTTGGATTGGCCTCAGGATCTCGAAGAAGTTCAAGGAGAAATTTCCACAACTGGTTTGTAGTTTTAGCAGCTGCGAATAAATAGAATTATGTGTACCAGAAAAACTGTTATTCAAACTTTATAAAACTGTTATTCAAACTTTATAAAACTGTTATTCAAACTTTTTAAAACTGTTATTCAAACTTTATAAAACTGTTTTCCAAACTTTATCACCACAAACTCACAAAGTGTTATTGAAACTTTATCACCACAAACTTCCAAAGTGTTATCCAAACTTTATCTCGTCAACACTAAATCACAAAACCTTAGACAACCCTCCAACGGATAAGCTAAAAAAACATATAAGGGACGTGGAAATGTGGTTTCTGGTCAAAATGCAAAGACATAAAAGCCAGTGAACAAGTCTTACAAGAAGCTAATGAAAACCGTAAAATGAAAAGATAAATTGTATGTAGACAGTCAAAATTTATTGGCACGTTATGAGAAGAAATAATATAGAGAACTAGGTTACAACTGTCAAGCTTGAGATGAAAAGAACAAGGGGAAGGCAGAGAAGTAAATATCTGGATGGCTTTGTATCATGGCATAGTCGAGGCAAGAACACAAAGCTGATCCATGACTCTGGTGACAGTATGAAATAGTGAAAGATGACCACCCACGCCTATCGGTATGACACATGTTGCTGATGATCATTTTATCAAGAGTGATTCGTAACTTAGAGAGCTCAATCACCTTTCATCATAACCTATCCCAGTGTGGAACTCACCGACGTGTCTTTTATCGTTTCTCCCTTCCTGGTGAGTCTCCTTCTGTGTCCTTTGTATTGAAGAGCTATTAATGCCCACATCCATTTCGTCACTACAAAAGGCGTTTCCGCATTGAGGTGATCCCATGGGCGGCATGAATGACAGGCTGCATGTAGAGTCTAGAATGTAATGGTAAAATATATTTTATAAATGGCTGCATGCACAAAAAGGAAAAGTTAAGGCAATAGCAACGATTGTACTGGTATATTGATACTACGTTACTGAACTTCATATATTCTTCTTCTTCTCAGCCTTTTGGCTAAGATCAAAGTGTCTTAGAAGTAGGAAAGAGAGAACTTAGCAGAATATGAATACATGACCATTGACCACTAACAGTGGTAAATAGACTTCGGTGGACTACACTGGGTCGAAAGGCTCTTTGTGAGACATAAAGACCTCAAACAAACAAATAAATATTCTTCTTCTCATGGCCAGCCCTTATGATGAAACTGAAGCCTTCCAATTATTCCATCAGCAATTTCATTTCTGTCTTTTTGACAGTATTCAATTCTTGTGGTTTGGATGCATTTGTTCTTTTCTGTATCCAACATATTCTTAAATAGAAAGCTCAACAAATGGGGCTGGTTATCAACCAAGATAAGACAGAATATATGGTAATTTCAAGAGAAGTAACGGCTAAAAACTCTGGCCACATACAAATAGATAATATGACCATTAAAAGAACGGAAACATACAAATACCTGGGTACAATCTTCAACAGCTCCAACATAATAAGGGAAGAAATACAAGCTAGAATCAACTCTGGAATTAAGATTTACTATGCACTACAACATCTGCTAAAATCAAATGCGCTACCTCGTAACACCAAGATCACAATATACAAAACACTGATCAGACCAGTTGTGCTGTATGGCTCTGAAACCTGGAGTACATAGGGCAAATAGAAAGAATGAAAGATAATAGGGAAACAAAACTCGCTTACACTCAGGAAATAAATGACCGTAGACTCCGAGGTAGACCAAGAAGCCGATGGAGAGATAATATACATACAGACCTACAAGCATTTGGAATCAGCGACTGGCAAGAGAAGGTCAACCAGAGAGACGAATTGAGACAGCTTGTATCTGCAGCAAACAACATTAATGGCTCGGAATGCTGAAGAAGAAGAAGAAGAAGAAGAAGAAGAAGAAGAAGAAGAAGAAGAAGAAGAAGAAGAAGAAGAAGAAGAAGCAGAAGCAGAAGAAGAAGAAGAAGAAGAAGAAGAAGAAGAAGAAGAAGAAGAAGAAGAAGAAGAAGAAGAAGAAGAAGAAGAAGAACCTTGAATCTGAAAGGGGAAAAATAGAGCCAATATTATGCTCAGACCTGGACCAGATCAACACTAAGAACAAGTCACACACACACACACACACACTCAATCACACACACACACACACACACACATATATATATATATATATATATATATATATATATATATATATATATATATATATATATATATAATATTGTCATTGACTGCTTGCTGCGGGGATTCACAAACCCGGAAGTGGACAAATCAGAGTGCATACAGTTATTTTTTTTTTTCAGATTACACATATGCCTGTAGGAGATGAGCAGAAAATGTAATAGAAAGACAGATATATAGCTAGTGATATGGATAATATATGTGGCACAGCAATGAGATATGTATAGTTAGAGACATATATGTATATGACATTTTTGTAATGAATTGGATTGTGGTTGCTTTTTTTAAATATGTAATGATAAATAACCCAATTTACGTTTATTAAATCATAAAATTGAGGTCATGGCATTTATTAAGTGGTTTTCTTGTGGTAGTTAAGTTATTTAATTAAAACACACCCTAGACAAAGTTATTTAATTAAGACACACCCTAGACAAAGTTGTTTAATTAAAACACACCCTAGACAATAATTAATTAACTGAGAGAGGAGAGGCAAGGAACCACCAATAGAATATTGTTGGTTGTAAGGGAAAACTGTTCATTTGGTTTCCTAGAGGTATCCCTTGGTTCTCCGAGACTCTATTTATGGACTCAAACACCAATAGTATATTGTTGGTTGTAAGGGAAAACTTTTCATTTGGTTTTCTAGAGGTATCCCTTGGTTCTCCGAGACTCTATTTATGGACTCAAGCAACTGAGACATTAAAAGTTAACTTAATTCGAACGGGCAGGATCACATTGAGACGAAGCCTTGTCACAAACCTTTGAGAACAGAATTTTAAGACGCATCTTTGGACCCATTAGGGATACACAAAGTGGAGAGTGCAAAAGAAGAAGTAACAAAGACATTTATGATCTGTTTAAGTCCCCGCTAATCACTGGTATCATGAAGGCTAATAGACTACAATGGCTGGGGCATATAGAAAGAATGGAAGATAATAGGGAACCAAAACTCGCTTACACTCAGGAAATAAATGACCGTAGACCCCGAGGTAGACCAAGAAGACGGTGGAGAGATAATACATATACAGACCTACAAGCACTTGGAATCAACGACTGGCAAGAGAAGGTCCACCAGAGAGACGAATGGAGACGGATTGTATCTGCAGGAAAGAACCTCAATGGCTCGGATCGCTGAAGAAGCAGAAGAAGAAGAAGGATCACATTGAGAACGAGGAACTTGATTGTCCTCTATCTCTTTGGGGTTTACCCAACAAACGTATCCGACAACACATGATGGATGGTCACCATTGTTGGTAATTAATGGACCAAGATACAGTAAAACCTCGGTTTTCGACGATAATCTGTCAGAAGACAATCGGTGTAATCCGAAACCGACGAAAATCGAGGCAATTATTTCCATATGAATCAATGTAAATCCAAGTAATTCGTTCTAGACACTCCAAAATACATACTAAAATCACATTTTATAGAGAACTAGCTTACCCGGCCCGGCTTCGCCCAGACTCTAGTGGGGAGCATCTCATTTAATTCATATAAGTAGTCATATAAGTTCTCGTTCCCGTTACCGACTATCTGTCTGTCTGTCTGTCTGTCTGTCTGTCTATCTGTCTGTCTGTCTGTCTGTCTGTCTGACCCGGCCCGTCTTCGCCCAGACCCTGATGGGGAGCATCTCATTTAATTCATATAAGTAGTCATATAAGTTCCCGTTCCGACTATCTATCTGTCTGTCTGTCTGACCCGGCCCGGCATCGCCCAACTCCTGGTGGGGAGCATCTCATGTAATTCATATAAGTAGTCATATAAGTTCCCGTTCCCGACTGTCTGTCTGTCTGTCTGTCTGTCTGTCTGTCTGTCTATCTATCTATCTGTCTGTCTGTCTGACCCGGCCCAGCCCATGGTGGAGAGCATCTCATTTAAATTATATAAATAGTCATATAAGATCCCGTTCCCGACTATCTGTCTGACTGTCTGTCTGTCTTGGGTAAATGTAGGAGGGAGGAGGAAGAGGGAGGTGGAGGAGGGAAGAGGAGGGAGGAGGAGGGAGGAGACAGGAGGAGTAGGGAGGAATAGGAGGGAGGAGGAGGGAATAGGAGGAGGAGGGAGGAGTAGGGTGGAGGAGGAGGCGAGGAGGAGGGAGGAGGAAGTGGGAGGAGGAGGGAGAAGGAGGGAGGAGGAGAACGCAGGAGGAGAAGGGAGCAGGAGGAGGAGAGGGAGGAGGAGGGAGAGGGAGGAGGAGGAGAGAGTAGGAGGAGGGAGGAGGCGGAGGGAGAAGGAAGAGGGAGGAGGAAGAGGGAGAAGGAGGAGGGAGAAGGAGGGGGAGGAGGAGGGAAGAGGAGGAGGGGAGGAGGAGGAGGGAGGAGAAATGTGAAGGGAGGAGGAGGGAGGAGGTAGAGGGAGGAGGAGGAGGGAGGCGGAGAGGGGAGGAGGAGGGAGGAGGAGGAAGAGGGAGGAGGAGGAATGTGAAGGGAGGAGGGGGGAGGAGGTAGAGGGAGGAGGAGGAGGTAGAGGGAGGAGGAGGAGGGAGGAGGCGGAGAGGGAGGAGGAGGAAGGAGGAGGGGGAGGAGTGAGGAGGAGGGAGGAAGAAGGAGGAGGATGGAGGAGGAGTGATGAGGAGGAGGGAGGAGGAGAGAGGAAGAGGAGGGAGGAGGAGGGATGAGGAGGAGGGAGTAGGAGGAAGAGGGAGGAGGAGGAATGTGAAGGGGGGAGGAGGTAGAGGGAGGAGGAGGAGGGAGGAGGAGGAGTGAGGAGGAGGAGAGGGAGGAGGAGGAAGGAGGAGGGGGAGGAGGGAGGAGGAGGAGGGAGGAAGAATGAGGAGGAGGGAGAAGGAGGGATGAGGAGGAGGAGGGAGGAGGAGGAAGAGTTAGGAGGAGGAATGTGAAGGGAGGAGGAGGTAGAGGGAGGAGAAGGAGAAGGGAGGAGGAGGGATGAGGAGGAGGGAGGAGGAGGAAGAGGGAGGAGGAGGAATGTGAAGGGAGGAGGAGGGAGGAGGTAGAGGGAGGAGGAGGAGGGAGGAGGAGGAGGAGAGGGAGGAGGAGTGAGGAGGAGGAGAGGGAGGAGAAGGAAGGAGGAGGGGGAGGAGGGAGGAGGAGGGAGGAAGAAGGAGGAGGAGGGAGAAGTAGGGATGAGGAGGAGGAGGGAGGAGGAGGAAGAGGGAGGAGGAGGAATGTGAAGGGAGGAGGAGGGATAGGGAGGAGGGGGAGGGGAAGAGGAAGAGGGTAGGAGGAAGAGTGGAGAGGAGGGGGAAGGAGGTAGAGGGAGGAGGAGAAGGGAGGAAAAGGGAGGAGGGAGGAGGAGAGAGGAGGAGGAGGGAGGAGGTAGGAGGAGGAGGAAGAGGGAGGAGGAGGGAGGAGAAGGAAGGAGGAGGAAGAAGGAGGAGGAAGAGGGAGGAGGATGGAGGAGGGAGAGGGAGGAAGAGAGAGGAGGAGGAAGGAGGAGGAAGAGGAAGGAGGAGGAAGAGGGAGGAGGAGGAACAGGGAGGAGGAGGATGGAGGAGGGAGAGGGAGGAGGGGAAGAGGGTAGTAGGAGGAGGAGGGGAGAGGAGGAGAAGAAGGGAGAAGGAGGGAGGAGGAGAAGGAGGAGGAGGGAGGAGAAGGGGAGAGGAGGAGGGAGGAGGCAGAGGGAGAAGAAGGAAGGAGGAGGAGGAAGGAGGGAGAGGAAGGAGGGAGAATGAGGAGGGGAGGAAGGAAAGGGAGGTGGAAGAGGAGGAGGAGGGAGGAGGAAAGAGGTAGGGGAGGAGGAGGTAGAGGGAGGAGGAGGAGGAAGGAAACGGGAGGAGGAAGAGGAGGAGAAGGGAGGAAGAGGGTGGAGGGAGGAGGAGGAGGTAGAGGGAGGAGGAGGGAGGAGGTAGGAGGAGGAAGAGGGAAGAGGGAGAAGAAGGGAGAAGGAGGAGGGAGGATGATGAGGGAGAAGGAGGCAGGAGGAGGAGGAGGGAGGCAGGAGGAGGAGGGATGAGGAGGGAGAGGGAGGAGGAGGGAAGATGAGGGAGGAGGCTGAGGAGTAGGAGGGAGGAGGATGGAGGAGAAGGGGAGAGGAAGAGGAGAAGGAAGAGGGAGGAGGGAGGAGGGAGAGGGATGAGAGGGAGGAGGAAGAGGAGAAGGGTGGAGGGAGGAGGTAGAGGGAGGAGAAGAGAGGAGGAGACAGTTCGCCATTCCGAATTCATACTCGTCTAGTTCTTCCCTTCTACACGACTGTAGATAACTTCCTTACACATAAAAAGATGAATTGTTATTGATATTGCCGTGGCATGGAGGAATATCAGCAGCAGAGGTGATCCAAAAAACCAAAGACTGAGATCTACGGAGAGCCATGAACGCCTACGCCAGCCGGCACGGCACTTGATGATGATGATTGCCGTGTGACGATTCTGTGTAGTCACGTCATTTTCTTCCCTTTCCCTAGCGTTTTGGTTCGGGGATTCTTTCATCATCATCATCATATATTTACGTACGTATTTTGGGAGGGGGAGGAGGGAGGAGGAGGAAGAAGAAAAAAAAACTATGACAGTTGACAGCTCTGGAATGAAAGGAAGGCGTGTAGAAAATTTCATCTCAATCGGATGGGCCGTTCGCGAACAAATAAAGGACATACATATATATTTACATACATATTTACATACATACACTTTGTTTTATAAATATAGATAAATATAGTGTTTAATACTATTTTTCGGCCCCAGACTTGTCCAAACTCGCACATTCGCCGCGCCTAGTAACACTGTGTATGCTGATGTGCCTCTTAAATTATTCAAGCCATCCTTTTTCTGGCCTTAAAATCACTAAGTACACCAGCAATCGCCCCAGGGATTTTTTTAATGAGATCGGCATACAACAGTCTGGCCTATTAACATATGATTGCCTCCGAAACAGAATCGCCATCTAATTGTTTTTGAGTTGTTTTTTTTTTTTTCATATCCCTTACAGGACTTAGCTGTCAACACCAGCATCTTTCAGCTGTATGTTGATCTCTTGGCAAGATTACGCTCAGTAGTTTGCCATTGCTTTCTGAGCGGCCGGCTCAGTATCCCGCAAGTCACGAGCGAGGGTCGAACCGCCTCAGCTCTCGCTCCGCTACGAGACTCTGCGTGATAAACGGGATTACAGCGAGAAAGTGTTGTAACCCCACAGCCAGAGAGACCGGCGTTTTTGAGTTATCTCAATTAATAATAACTGTTCGACATCTTCAGTTGTTTTCGATCTCTTTTTAGTTAGTAATTCACGCCTTTCGCTATATTAGCCTCGTGTATTGCTTTCTATTTTGCTACAATGGAACTTCTCGTGGATGGCGACTTCTCGTACATGCGGCCGATTTCAGCAATCGTAACGCCACTCTCGTATTTTTCAGTGATTTCCATCTTCAACTCGATAGAGTTGACTGTCCTACTTGTTCGAATGGCTCCTGGTTCTGGAAACTTTCTTTGGTCCCATGATGGAGCTAACAGGAAAGGGTTAACTTATTAGCAAAGAGAAGCTCACACAACGAAAACCAACGCCAAATCAGCAGAACATCGCGTGGGTTCCTTTGTTTTCGTAAAATTAGCAGCGAGGTCACGTGGGCACGCCGACGAAATCCGAGGCAATGGACGAAAACCAAGGCATATTTGTCGCGGAAAAATCTGAAACCAAAGATAACCGAAGGCATAAAAAACGAGGTTTTACAGTATTCGAAATGTTCCACCAGCTCCAATGTTTCCTCATTAACATATATTTCTTTCTCCATATTAATTTTATCAGTTTGCATTACTTTTGTTTTAGTTTGCTATGTTAAGATATAAGTTATGAGTTTCACTATGTTTTTTTTTTAGTTGAAGTTATCAGTTTTTCTATACCATTCTATAACATTCTGCTACTGGAACTATTAGTGTTGGAACTCTTCGCTGGCTGCTGAGGATGGGGACGGAGCGCTTATGGGAATGTCCCGAATGCTGTGATGTCGGTTCCTAAATCAATCAAATCAATCAATCTATACCATTCTGTGATAAGGATAAAAATACTGTATCAAAAGCATATCGAATCTCTGGTATTTCATGACCACCGATATGTAGGACCTCATGTTGCTCCTTGGTGATATCATGTCTCATGTCTTATATCACGTCATTTCGCATTATATTGTCGGTGTACAGGTTAAAGAAATAAGGGGACAGCACGCAGTCCTGATGGACTCCTTGCTTGATGTCAAACCAGCCTGATGTCTCACCATCTATTTTAACCGCTGTTGGTCCAGATAGACTATTTGTATGAGTTGTACTACAATTTTCCTCATGATTTCCCAAAGATTTTGATAGTGTACATAGTAAAGGCCGGTCTCCCTGGTCTGGAGGTTACACGACTTTCTCTGTAATCTCGTATACTCTTGTAAGTAAGGTGACGTAGCGCGAGAATCGATATCGGTTCTCTCCGCGTCGGTAACTTACGGAGTATGTGAGCAGGTCGCTCAGAAAGCAATGGCAAACTACTGAGAGTAATCTTGCCAAGAAATCAACAATCAGCTGAAAGATCATGATGTTGACAGCGATATCCTGTAAAGGATATGCGGGAATAAAAACACACAGTAAAGATAAAATAGATTAAAAGCAAAACAATTTAGATGTGACAAAGACACAATTGATCAGTTATAGCAATGATGAAATTATACAGAATGTACAAGTCGAAAGCATTTTGGTATGGCAAAGCTAACATTTAGACACAAGAAATACGAAGGCATTCAGATATGACAAAGACGAAGACATTTAGAGTGTTAGACATACATAGACCTAACGTCCATCGTCCATGTGAATCTCAATATATCAAGCCCACAATTGGGCACTGTCCCGCAGTAGATGTACTATGGCGGTTTGGGGCCAAAGGGGTAGTGGTAGCACAGGTGATGCCAAAAGAAAGCCTCCTAGGGGTCCAACCCCCCCCCCCTCGGGGCGGTAGCACAGGGGATGCCAAAAGAAAGCCCCCTAGGGGTCCAACCCCCCTCGGGGTGGCAGCACAGGGGTGCCAAAAGAAAGCCCCTCTAGGGCTCCAACCCCCGGGGCCCCACCCCCTAGGCCCCGGGGCGCCATCCTCTCGGAGCGCTCGCACGGGCCGCCTACAGGCGACCGAGCCGCTGATTTAGAGGGTATCATCCGCAGACATACCAAGATGCGCACCGCGAAGAACAACTGTAAGTGGCTACGGCTACATTCCACGGAGCCCTGCAATCGAAGCTGTATGAGGGACTACTGCAAAGTCCATGCAGTGCTAATACGGAAGGGTTCATTTATTAAACCATGTCGGAAATGTGGGAAGGGGGTCAACAAC